>JAJJWX010002736.1:0-22070 GCA_023529315.1 Papaver bracteatum | reverse complement strand
GTAAAGTTGGCACAATGTTTTCATGAGTTTCTTCTATTGGATTGCACATACAAAACTAACAGGTACAGGTTACCTTTATTCAATATTGTATCACATACATCAACGGGGGCAACATTCACGGTTGCAGTAGCCTTCATGAGCCGTGAAAAAGAAGCAAACTACGTATGGGCTTTAAAGTGTGTGAAGAGGCTTTACAAAGAGAATGGGATTCCATCAGTTTTTGTGACAGATTGCGAAGTTGGTTTGATTAGTGCAATTAAACATGTGTTTCCCACATCGTCCCATCTACTTTGTGCATGGCACATATGGAAAAATGTATATGCTCACGGTCAAAAGTTTTTAAAGATAAATCTTATAACAACTAGTGATGAAGACAAACCGAAGAAGATAGATACCATCATAACCCAGAAAGAAGCAAAGGGGAAATTTAAGGAAAAGCAAGACGAAAAAAGGAAGGAACTTAGGAAGTGGTATAAGGCATGGCAAGATATTGTTAAGTCATTGTCGGAAGAGGATTACCAACATCTACATGGGAGCCGACACACAAGGATGCTGAAAGGTATGTTATCAATACTTGGTTAGATCCATATAAAGAGAAGTTTGTTTCGGCTTGGACCAATAACGTTAAACATTTCGATAACATTGCAACAAGTAGAGTTGAGAGTGCTCATGCCAAGTTAAAACTATACTTAGGGAATTCACGAGGTAACTTCGCAAATTGCTTCCTTCGTGCGCACTGTTCGTACGAGAATGAACATGTTAATGTTGAGTCTGAGTTTGAGAGAAGCAAAACAATACAAATGCATGATCATAGAGAGGAAGAATTGTTCACGGAAATCCTTAATTTTGTCTCTATTAAAGCTTTGAATATCATATATAATGAGATACCTAATAGGGTCGAAAGTATGGATATTGATATAACATGCAATTGTCTGGATGGAAAAATGAATGGGCTTCCATGTGCAAGTGAAATACGTGCGTTGAAAAGACAAGGTAAAGTCATAACGCTCGATATGATTGACCATTTTTGGAGGCAATTGAGTAGTTCACCTTTGTGTCCAAACTTGGGGAGAGTACCATTTGAAGAGACACCAGAGTTCTATGCAATACAGGATGCATGGGGACGAGCGACAGAAAACGAACAAGTGAGAATGCGAGCTCAACTGCAGCCAATTGAATTTCCAAGAACTATCAATGTTCACGAGCCGGAAGTATCAGAAGTGCAAAGGGGGCGCAAGTCCAAGAAACAACTAATGAAAGATAGATCCACTAGAAGAGACTCATCTTTCTATGAACATGTCAATAAAAATATGGCTATTATGGAAAAATTGGGTGAAAAAAGGAATCGTGAAATGCTAGCAGCAGAAAAAAATAGCAACTTAATTAACCCACAATACTTGAGTTTCATGCCTCCGATAATGCAGAAATTCATCTCTGCAACGCAAGAAATGCCAATGGATAAAATTGCGGTTATCACGTGTTGTTGGAGCAATTCAATTTCAAAGTGAAGCATCACAACCCTTGTAGGTATTTGAGAGAGACAATGCTAAGGAATATAGAATTAAATATACATTATTATGAGGCTATGTGGGGTAAAAATCTATTAGAAGAATTGAGGTAAGGCATAGATAAAAACAATTGGTTGAGAATGCCTGAGAGTGAGTTTATCATTGCCGAAGCTTTCACCACAGTTTTTTTGTATTTTAGTGAACTACAAAGCATAACTTTCGTCCCAACAACCTTGGTACTATACCCTAGTATTGAGAAGAATATGGTAGCTATCGGTCATGTCAACAACAATCATTTAATCGGGCTAAAATTCAAAAGATGTAGTCCATTTCCTTCACTTCCAAGATTTTCTTATTGGATGAAACAAAAAAATGAAAACTCAACTGGTTGGTCAAAACGATACTTGGGAAGAATGAAAAAATATGAACATTTGGCACGGATCGAAGAAACGGTTCGTCTTGATGAACCCTAGTTTATATGATGTTGTGCACATCATTATCTTTTTGTAAATTTGTGAATGACACTTCTCAAATACTCTTCTGCATATATTAATCTATATATAAACTTTTTGATAAACTTTTTGTGTTACCTGAATCTTTGAATTCAATATATAAACTCTTTTTGTTTCTTGAATCTTTGAATTTCTGGTTGAAAACTGCATAACAAGAGTTCTAACAGTAAACTGAAAAACAACTGAAGTTTTTGGTTTCTCATTGTACATGGAAAGCGATAATTTCGTTTTTCACCTTATCCAGAGGGAACGTGAATTTCATAAACCGAAAACATCTGATTTTATGATTTCTCGGTTTACCTGAAGAGCGAGAATTCCTTTTTTCACCTAGTCCACACGCTACGTGACTTTCATAAATTGGAAGCAACTGAATTGTTCGGTTTCTCGTTGCACCTGGAGAGCGAGAATTCCTTTTTTCATGTCATCCAGAGGAAACGTGAACTTTGAAAACCGTAAAACATTGGATTGTTCGTTTCTCGTTTTTCCTAGAGAGCGTGAAATATCAGATTCTTGTTTACGGAATGAACGAAATGCAAAATAAAATCCTGGATTTTGATGAATTTAACTGACAAACAAAATCTAACTAATTTGCTTTGTTACTTGTTAATTTCAACAAGTGCTAAAACTGCATGAGCTAATACAACAACCATGTTTAGCAAGAAATCCATAGCATAAAGTCAGTTCTAACATTTCCAGCTATTTACAAAGCATCCAAAATATTGACAAGAAGAAATCCATAGCATAAAGTCAGTTCTTGTGCTTCTTCTTATTCTTCTGTTGGGGTGTCAGCAAACTTCCAGTACATATATCCTCGTCAGAATCAGGGAAAAGATCTGATCTTTCAGGGTTGTCATAGTTTTCAAGCATCTTCAGTAAATGAGCTTTTCTAGAAGGGATTAATGGCTCATCTTCAGCTCCAGAGCAGGAAACAAACTTCCAAATCATTCCGACATTCCTTTTCTAAACCAAATAAGAGCCAATTCAGTGAGAGAGATCAACTATAATCAAGAATGAAAATAAGCAAAAAAAAAAAGTTTGTTGTAACTTAATGTAGTTGCAACTTTGCCTTCATGTTCGTCGATAAAAGATTTAGCAAGAATCCTTGTTTTAAGATTAGCTACTCGGGTGTGATAAACTTCAGAAAACCATTTCTTATAACCATCCTCGCAATCCCATGGATTTAAGACTTTGCACTGTAAACTACGCTTGGGTATCAAACATGAATCCCATACCCTCCAACTATATCCATCCAAGTGAGGATAATAAGATTTGAAACCGATTGGCTTCGAAACCGTTTTTTCTTTATCCAGGAAAATACCATGGGGTTTATCTTGAATAACACCAAACTGTCTTAGCACTTTGTTAGGATTGTGCCACTCGACCACATCAAAACATTTTAGTGGTCCTGTGTAGTGATCAACTTGATGAATAGAACCATCTCGGATTGACTTATACGGATCCCATGTCACTTTTTCTTCAGTAAGGTAATCAAGTTTTTCACGCAAGTCAACCAAATCAAGTTCAATATTCCTTTCTGGTTGTATTGGTATATACAACGAAGCTCGGGGATTACATTCCTCATATCCACCTTTTAATGTATGCCTCTCGAGAGTCGGAAAGTGCTCATAAATCCATACCTAGTGCATATAATATTCACATTAGTTTCACTATTAACAATACAATATAAGAGAACAAATGAAAAAACATATTGTTACCTGAATGATAGTCATACAACCAGCCATAGAAAACACCTCAGTTCGAGAACCTTGGCCCAAATGATGGTAGATCCAAGCCAAACAAGTTGTAGCCCACGAGTAGCTACTCACTTCATCTAAATTTTCTAAACATTGTAGGAAATATGCATTGACCCTTGAACATGATTTATCGCCGCATACAATAGAGCCAATTACATAAAGTAGATATGCTCTAGCACATTGATCTTTCCTCTTCTTTGAATCATTCTTTTTACTTGTAAACTTTTTCCTTAACCAGTTAATCTTCAATTTTCTTTCTAATTTTTTTTCAGTTCCACTGAATGCCTTTTCAATCTCAAGTTCTTTCTTAGTCTTTCCAAGAGTTCTTTTTATCAAATCATACGTGTAATCCCAAGTCATAGTCTTCGCCCCAAACACTCCTTCAACTACTTTTCCTTTAGCATCAAGTCCTATGGTGCGCTCAACATCTTCAATTGTAATAGTCATCTCACCGAAAGGTAGGTGATATGTGTTGGTCTCCGGATACCAACGCTCAAGAAAAGAATTGATAAGAGTACGATCAATATTATCATGGCCATACTTGATTAACGAATACAGACCGCTTTTTTTTACATACTCCTGAACTTCAACACACTCTTTTTCAATAGGCCATTTTGTTTTGACTAAATCTTGGTGTTGATGGAGTTTAAGCAATGGTATTGGGTTTTCTCTTGGATTCTACAGAACAAACAAATACATTAATCACAAAATAGTAACTGAATACAACAAAAATAGATATACAACTCAACATACCTCATTTTCCCATACTAATCTCGCAATGTGGTCTCTATAATATGATAGAAGATGTGGATTAATAGGTTGCCCTGGGATTTCACTTGCTTTAACCACCTTTTTTCCTTTTCTACTAGAAGAAGCTCTTACAATATCAACATCAACATATCCAAAATTCTCTTCAGCGTCCTCGTGATTACTCTCTTCATCATACTCATCACCAACCTTGTTATCATCTTCGTAGGAATTCGCTTCATCAACACTCTTTGCTTCATCTTCTTCGTCGTTCTTACTATCCTCGTCACTACTCCCACTAGCATTATCACTCTCTACCAAAGTATCTTTGTCAACCTTGATTAAGATTTTTTATGATGTTTTCGTAGTAGTAGCTTAAGATTCGTTCTCTCGGATGTTGTTAAGATTAAATTAAAAGGTTTAAATAAAATAATAAACAAAATAGAGTCACTGGGCCTAGAATTCCACCGCATTCACAACATAGAGTTCAATTATTTCTCAACAATTACCGCTCATAAAACACCGACTCTTCTTATGCCAAAGTAGATCGTCAAAACATTAACTGTATCCCCTAAGCATAGATTATCTTAATTCAAAGCATAACCTATCTAATTGAATCACAAATAATTTTATCAAATCATAAATCAATTAAAATTAAGTGCAAAAGTCATATAGAAAATAAATTAAAATCACTCATGTGTAAAGTTCGGCTTCCTCCATCGACCCAGTGTAGGGGTTAAGCTAGCCATGACTTTCTCAAAAGCCATAAAAAGATTAAAATTAAAATTAGCTAAACAAGAACAAAAATAAAGAGATCTACTCCAAACCCTATTCTCCTTCCAGTAGCACCAGCTCTGTCGCCCCTCTCTAAAATACGAAAAACCCAATCCCCCTCTCTGCTCCTCCAATCATATTTCGTAATCAAGGCAAAAATCCTTTAGTTTCCTTATCCGAGCAAAAGAATTAATTCCCATTCAATGTATAAACAATTAGCTCCACGATCTCCTCTCCATCCATATATTTCACTTCTATATATATCTCCCATATCTTCTTAATTAAGTGAACGAATATCTCCACTAGACCAGCTCAACCTGAACCCCAACTTCATTGGTCGAACCACAACACCTAAGTCCATTCTCTGACCTCTTAAAGATCGAACAAGAGAGAGGAGAACATAAACGCGGAAGCTTAAAGACTACATTGATATTAATCTTGGTGGAATACAATCTATTTGATATTTTTGATTGATTGATTCTTTCTTTCTTGCTTACAAATGAATACAACATGCCTATTTATAGGCTACAAAAAGAAGAAGAGAACTATGTCTATGGAGGCTAACAACTATGCCTATGGAGGCTAACAACTATGCATATGGAGGCTAACAACTATGCCTATGGAGGCTTCCACCAAAACAACTACTAGACAATCTAGTATTCTTATTTGATTTTTCTAACTCTAGAACACTCATTTTACACATGTTAATTGTCTAACATTGACTCTAGACATCCTAAATATTTCTAGGTTAATTTAGATAGATGTGAACACTTGACTAAGTTGGTGTTGAATATTCAACACTCCCCCTCAACACCTACTTTCCAACTTCTCTTTATCGTAGACGTTTCGGTCCCCTTCATAGTTTAAGGATGTTTCGGTCCTCTTCATAGTTTAAGGACGTTTCAGTCCTCTTCGGAAGTTTAGGGACATTTCGGTCCTCTTCGGAAATTTAGGGACATTTCGGTCCTCTTCGTAGTTTTAGAACATACGGGTTCCATCGTAGTTTAGGGACATTGCGGTCCTCTTCGTAGTTTTAGAACATATGGGTTCCATCGTAGTTTAGGGACATTGCGGTCCTCTTCGTATCAGTAAAATACTTCTTGTACTCTTTAGACAACTCATAGGATTTTCACCCACTTTTGTTGTTCTCTATCTCATCACCACTTGGTGATTGCTTCCGTTTCTTCACAACATTTTTGTTGTTTCTTCTTCTATTCATCTTTGTTCCAGTCACGCTTTTGTTCGAAAACTGTAACACTTCTTTGGTTATCCAGATTCTCTCACAATCTTTCATTTCGTCAAGCTTCTGCCACAAGCTCTGACTATTCTTATTCTTATTATATTGCTGTTACAATTTTGTCACGCTATCCATATTTGCCACATTTCTGAATTCGTAACAGATTTGCAACGCTGTGACAATTATTGTCACACTTATGTTTCCATGATCATCCTTGCATTTAAACAAACATCTTGTCTGCATCTTCTCTATTTTCTTTGAGGCTTTCAGCCCATCTAAATCACCTTTAACTTCTTCTTTGTTTCAAATTTTTTTTTTTTTGTCTGCCGGTGAGATGGACGTTTAGTGTGTCGGTCACACCATGAAAAGAGAGTTGAATGGCACTTTCTCACTGGCACTCTCTTTTTTTTTTTTTTTGCTTTCTGCTGCATGCTCGACTATCGATCTCCAACTCCATCGACCACTGTGTATCATCATGGAAACATTCTGTTTCTCTCGACACAACATCATGTTCTTCTTCCTTCAACGGTTAACTCATCACTTGTTCGAATCTCCATCGGTGGAAGAATTCATTACCGCAGCAACACCTCAATCCACTCTTATTGTTCAACCCATTTTATTCCTTCATCTGTTGGCAGCAGCATCATCATTCTTTGGGAGCAGCAGCAGCGATCTCCGTCTCGTCGTCCTTCATGTATGCATCTCATCTCATCATCTGTGTTCTCTCCACTTTTGCTTTCCGCCTTTGCTTTCCGTTTTTTCTTTCCTCTGTGCGGCGTGTTAGGTGTGTCGATATCACACGTTTTCTCTATATCTCGAGCTTCGGTCAATAATGGCAGCTGCCACTCGTTTTCCCTTCGTTCACTCTTCATCACTTCTCCTCGAACAACAGCCAAGTGCTCACGTCGAACTCTCCATGAAACACTGCCATCTTTATCACCAGCAGCTCCGATCACCGAAACCACTGCCACCTTCCATTTCCAAAGCTCTACCATGCTGTCTCTGAACTTGGTTCATCTCGAGCTTCACTTCTCTTCTCGTTCATCACTGTCCCGGCATTACTTACATGCATGCAATACCGTTACCATCACCGGATAACAGCATCATTCCATCTCTGGCAATCTCCACGTTCATCTTATCATCCGTCAATGTATGCAGCGTCTCGCTCGAGCTCCGTCGTTCACCCTTCATCTCTGAACTCGATTCACTTCCATTTCTATGCTATTAATGGCTGCAACCCGAGAAGCAACACCATTGCTTGCCAAGCTCAACCATGGGCTTCATTATCAGCTGCCGATAGTGGCAGCAGCTCCATTCCGTTGGAAAACCACCATTGTTCTTCTCGCTGTCCATAGTCATCTCTTCATGACAGCACCCTCCTGAGAAGCACCAACGAGCTACATGTCTCATCACCAGAAGCAAGCATTATCATCATCACCGGTTGGATCTCTCATCGCAATGGCAGCAAAATACCAATCTCGACACATGACAGCACCTTCCTACGATGTTTTCTAGGCTAAAGCTTGTCATCTTTGTTACTACGCCAATGGCGTAGCAAACAATCATATTTTCTTCCTTGTGCTCGCTCACATCATCAGGCTCGTTTTGTTTTGGAAAACTTGTCTTAATAATCTTCCTTTATCTTGGCTCAAGAAACGAGTTCATAACCCTCATCTCAAAACCAAACAACCTCGAACTTTTTTTTTTCTTTTTCTTTTTCTTCTTCTTCTTCTTCTTCTTCAAGATCACGAGCATGGATTTAAAACCACAAGCGGCGGAGCTGCAAGATAGCAATAATCCTTACGCCTTCACCATCTAAGCATAAACCATTTTTTTTTTCGATTTCTTTGGAGCAGCGACGCCGTCACAAACAAACCCTAAACAGCTCAAGCTTGGACTTTATGACCATCTTTGATTCTTCTCATCAAAAACATCGGTAACATTTTTTTTTCGGCACTAGTATCTCGACTGCCATGTTTTCTCGGCATCAAGAACATGCCCTAAGCTCGATTTTCACCGTGAATTCAAACGACATCAAACTTCTCCTTCACCTGACTTCTAGCTTCAAACTTGTCACAATAACCATCAATATTGCGTATTTATTTTTTTTTTTTTTAGTTTTCTTTCTCCTTCTTATTGCAACTTTAGAAACTCTTTAGGAAAACATATAACTTCTCTTCCTTTCCTCTCTCCCTCTCACCTTGCTCTGATACCATCTTAAAGATCGAACAAGAGAGAGGAGAACATAAACGAGGAAGCGTAAAGACTACATTGATATTAATCTTGGTGGAATACAATCTATTTGATATTTTGATTGATTGATTCTTTCTTTCTTGCTTACAAATGAATACAACATGCCTATTTATAGGCTACAAAAAGAAGAAGAGAACTATGTCTATGGAGGCTAACAACTATGCATATGGAGGCTAACAACTATGCCTATGGAGGCTTCCACCAAACCAACTACTAGACAATCTAGTATTCTTATTTGATTTGTCTAACTCTAGAACACTCATTTTACACATGTTAATTGTCTAACATTGACTCTAGACATCCTAGATATTTCTAGGTTAATTTAGATAGATGTGAACACTTGACTAAGTTGGTGTTGAATATTCAACATGACCCTCTATCTGACCACTGATTTCAGCTGACCACAAATTTCTGTTCGTTTGTTGCCATAATGTTGATCACCTCCGTCGAACAGCCCATATGCCAAGACCCATCAAAATCCAAACAATCAACGGCAAACTCTCTATACTTCGAACAATATTCCTGCTGTCTTCTCATCAGTTATCTTCAACTGACAATCAAAATCAGCGCGTCTGTTGTGCGTTCTTCCATTATGAGTTCAATTTTGATTCCAGTTCTGGACTGCATTAGAGTCCCATTGTTTCCGTAAAGCTGCTGCCACCAATTTAGCCAACATCCATAAACATCGACAACACGACCCCTCCTTTGTTGCCGTTCAAGGGCCCTAGAATGACTGTTACTGCCTGGAATTATTTTTGTCTTCATGAGCAAAGAGGTAACGAAGAGAACGGCAAGAATCCTGATGAAGTTAAGAATATCTTGACTTTCAACCATTCGTCTTTGATTTCTCGACCCCGCACCATGAATAATTAGGAAGTACGGCAGCACAAATAAGATGTGGTGTTGGTAGAATTATCCACGTCTCCAACTTAATAACTTTAGGCTCCAGTGGAATTCAGGTGCTTGTGTTTAGTCTGTGGCTTGGAAATGGTTCCATTATGTTTTGGCAACCTGACTGCCCCTTGCAAATTCTTAATGTCTCTGGAGCCGTGCACTGCAGCATTGGGACTTTTTAGTGGCAAACACCATTGTAACCCCCAACTTAGCCGTTTATCTCTTCGGTGATCGAATTTATTTGTACTTTCTACAAAAGCACTAAAATAGAATGATTAGCCAAAATATTGAGTCCTAGCCAATATAAATATGGGGATAAAATGGTGCACTTACGTGCTTATCAAACCTCTTCCACAAACTCTTTGTTACACAGTCGATCACCCCTTCGAATTGATGCTGATGACCTTTTCGTTGGCCTTTCGGGAAACCTAAAACAGCAGGAGATGTAGTGAAGACATAATATTAGTTACAACATAACCTCCATAAATAACTACAATTTTGTTACCCACCTATACAAGCAAAGAAATCGCAACAAATTAACCGAAATTTATGAGCTTAAAACATTACTGTGGAATTAAAAGCTAATTAGAAGTTAGTAAAGCTGTCGGCAAACCCAAACTCTAGAAACTGGCAGTACCAATTTGAGTGTCAAATTACAATTGCTGAATTTTTTGTGATAGCCATTTAGGTACTGGGTAATTTGGATTAATAAGAATTGGTAAAGCTTCCATTTGAATTTGATTCAAACGATTTGAATTTGGTAAAGTTGTTTGATTCTTTAGATTAATTAGACGGAGACTAGAACTCAACATATAAACTGAGAAGAATCATACTTAACTAATTATTAACCTAAAACTCACCTGACCCTAATTCTTAAATAAAATTTAACATTCATCACAATCAATCAATCAAAGAATCATACTTAACGAATTTTCTTATGAATATTGGATTTTTGAAAGAAAAAAATGAAAATCTCTTATTTTGGGATTCAACTTACTTGGAAAGATCTTGTGAAGATGATAGCTTTTTTTCATGACGTCCCATTATATCTTGATCCCGTTCTAAATGATTTGGTCAAGATTTTTCAGAAGATGCGATTTTTTTTTTCTAGGGCATAGTTTTGTTCTTCCCAGTTCAGGAGCGTAAGAAGTTAAAGAGGAACACTGAAGAGGAAAAAAATACTGGACAAGTTTGATAGGTGTAAGGTTTTTGGGTGAGGACAATTTTGTCCGATTCATAAAAAATACCGGACAGGTTCGTATTAGGTGAGTCAACTGGCGATTTTCCACTCCCTTGATAAAAAAACTCCCTCCCAATAACAAAAGCGAAAATAATTAGCCACGCCCACCACTGGATGATCAAATCTTACGTGGACAGGTTTTGGGAATCACAAAATTGGTTAAATAACCTTAAAAAACTTCTTTCTAGACATACAAGGCAAGTAACATTTGATACTATTTAAATACTAGATTAAAAAAGATACTTTTTTATGATCCATTTTGGATATTTTACCCAAAAAAATATAACTAAACTAAATATTTTTTTCCTAAAGAACCCATAAATCATGTTTTTAATAAATAGTTTTTTTTCTTCTTTTGCTTGAAATATTGAGCTTCTCAATTTGGTAACACAACGAACGTGTCAGTTACTTTGTTTTGCTATCAAAACATTAATCGCCGAGGAGGACTGTACTTTGTGTTGCTATCAAAACGTGTCATTTACCTTGAGAAGAGTTAACCACGGTTCTCAAGCTGAGTACTCGTATTCCCAGGTACATAGTGGTGATGGATAGCGCAAACAAAAAATTTCCTACATCAATACATTGAATTGAAGATTGTATACAATTTCTTCTGTCGGCCTCATAGCTCTATCGTGCCTATTCTTTGTTCTTAATTCAACACTTTTTCCTCTTTTTGCTTCCTACAACAATTAAAATCACAGTTCATTCATAATGACTATTGACCATAAATTCAAACTGGATGATACCAGTTTCATCCTAGTATAAACATGGATGAATCATGAACACCATAAATTAAACCTAGATGACACCGATATCATCCTAGTATAGACATTTATTTTTTTTAATTTATTTTTTCGAAAAAGAGGCTAACCTCATAACATATATTGATTAAACCGATTTAGGTAATCGAAAACCTTACAGATTTTGTTCAAGATCGTAAAACAGTCATACATGTTGTAGCATCTCCACCAATTCTTGCCTATCAAATCTATCCCTTCAGGTCTAAAAACAATTTCAGAAAACCTTCCTTCTCGCAAAGGAGAGTACCAAACAAACAGGGCCAAACTGATTTTGAAAACAAAACCAGAATGTGTCAAGGAACAAAGCGATAACTGGATCGAGTCCAACGCATTGTTCTTCAGATCATGTAGATAACCTGTACTGGAGTTTTTAAAATTTAGATTGCCTATTGCAATCAAGGTAACAAAGACCCAACTAGTAGTAACAGTATCCAAAATGTAACCAAAGTGTCTCAAGTAGCGGTGGTAGTCCGAATCGGTCTTTAGGTGTCTGTCACGGATAGTATCGGGCTGACTAGGCGTTGGAGAAGTGGTAACAGATGAAGTAGAATATGAACTGGATGATAATCTTGATAGAGTTGTTGTTGTCTCTGTTTTCATTACTACGCCTAAAACATATAAGACTAAAACGAGAAGGATTAACGTAATGACCATACATACTAAATCTAACACAAGAGATAAAGAAATCCTCTCAACACCAAAAACATACAATATAGCAGATTTGGACCTTTTTGGTGTACTTGAAGTCGATGCATTAGTTGTTGTTGAGACTTTGAGTTGCTCCATCATTAGAAATGAATCTTATGAAAAAGCTTTGATTGTTTCCCTGCCAAAAAATGCCAACCAAACCCATGAGGCAAATAGAAAACAAACCACAAACAACATCCAACATCGTCACAACAAAACAAAGGATCTCAAGATTGTCGAAAATAGAATAACTGGAAACATTCTTCCATAGAGAACAATGAACTCGCCGGAGAAAACGACGGAACTTCTGTAACTGCCGGAAAAAGTCACCATCGTTGTAGCAGCAAAATCCGAAAAGAGCATGACCCAATATTGAAATCCCCATAACAGAGAAGATTACATAACCCAAGTTTGAAATTAAAAGAGAAACATAGAACACTTAAGACTATTCATAGTAGTCGATTTAAACCAAATTTTAAGATAAACTAGGTTAATAAAAGACCAGACAATTACGAACTACTGGTAAAATAAACAAAAAAAAGGACAGGGAGAATCACAGCCGAGAACAGGAGTGACCGGATTGCTTCTAGTCGCCGGAGAAGAAACTGATGTAGCACCTTGGATGGAAATCGTCACTGGAAGTGATTGTAAGCAATGAAGTCCTAACACTCATCAAACAATGATTTACCAATCCAAACTTTAAATCTACATCAAGAACAAATCGACAAACCCACAATCAACAACTGAGATCCTAGAAATTAGGCAAGAAAACTAGATGGTATCAAGAACAGGTAAAGTAACTTGGGGATGATGGTAACCTGCTTAGATCTACTCCATCGGAGCCGATCTGAGCATAACGACGATTATTCTTTTAGGTTTTTCGTTTCTCTTTTGGTTTATGTTTCAGAGAGAAAATAGAGAGAGAAAACGGAGAGAGGGAAAATGGTTTGGTATTATTTTATTATAGACATTGATGAAACATAATAAACCTACAAAAACAATATATACCCAATAATAAACATGAATGAAACTAGTATAAACTAGGATGAAACATTCATATGTAATCAAATTAGTGATATGAAGTACTACAATGCATATAGGTATGGTATTCTACATGTTGGGTATTTTCTCATGTAACCAAATCATGTGAAGCCAATTAAATTAGATTAATCAATCATACGAAATCTATTAAATTTAGGTTCATCAATCATAATAAATCACCGCAACACAAAAAAATCACTCAGGTACATCCATTCGATAAGAAAATAAAATCAACCAATTTAACAGTCAATCCATGTCATTCTAAAAATAAAACCAAAAAAAATAAAAAAATCTAGGGTTTGGAAAATTACGGGTTCTAGTTGAATTAAGAGACTGTCATTTTGTGAATCCGGTTAATTCATACCCTAATTGGCTATTTAGAAATCTTTACCGATAGCGGATATCACTATGATGGTGATAATTATTGTTGACGGAGGAGATGGTGGAAAGATGATGATGAACACGGTGTAAAAAAATAATAATGGAGATGGTGGCAAAAGAGGTGGTAATTACTAATGGTGGAAGAAAAGCGGTGCTAGATTGATGATTTTGGAGATGGTAGAGTAACACATCAAGAAAACATATGATCTATATTTTCTAGGTATTGTAATAAAAAGAGAAGAGAATATATGCTTAGGGTGACATTAGTCAGTTTGGGGTTTAAATGGTTCCCGTCCATTTCACCCATATCAATAGTTTACTCGTCCATTTAAACCGGTAATTACACTTTTTTGGACAAGTGACCCATTTTCTAATTGAGAACTTGGGTGCAACATAGTTTGTAAACGTGGAATGCCATAGTTTCAAACTTCATTGGAGTGTTGTAAAATTTCTTAGTTATATAAACTCAACTCTCTTATACGTGAATTTAAATCTTCAACTGAAAATTTAAATCTTCAATTGCTATTGAAAATTTATCTCAAGATCTAAAATTTGTATTGTATCCTAAAATATGTCATGGAATCCAAATTTTATGTATGTTGACCCATAATCCCAATCAAGAGGTCGTGGGTAGTCGATTCCAAGTGCAGAGTATTTGATTTCTAATAAATATGGAAGACCTCTCGCCGGACAAGTATGATGGGAGTTCCTTCTAAGAGAATCTCTAATGCAAGGGTTAAAGGTATTAAATTAGTTCGACACTTAGGATTTAAGACTTTTTCCACCAAAGTTTCATCTCCAACGTAAGGGCGGGGGTCATAGAAAAAGATCACATGGATAAGTGGGGTAAAGGAGAGAGTCTATATAAGACTTTCTTCATGACCTTTGGTCTTAAGTCCATATCATCTATATTTAAATAAAACGTATTTTGTAAGACCTTGGGGATTGGAGATGAAATTTAGCTAGAGAGTCTTACCTTCACATTTTTATTGTCATGTAACAAATAACTCACAACCAAAAAAATATAAATGAGACCTCCACATAGCATGACCTTGACCTCTAGCATTGGAGATGCTCTAACGTGGATTCATCCACTTTTTTAAATGATCATGTCACTGGAAAGAAAATGATTAAAAACAATGAGAAAGTAGAGAGATAAGGTTAGAGGTGTAAAACGTGCAGGCCCGGCACACAAAGTCACGTGCTTCACGTGCCAT
Organism: Papaver bracteatum; assembly: GCA_023529315.1. NCBI lineage: Eukaryota > Viridiplantae > Streptophyta > Magnoliopsida > Ranunculales > Papaveraceae > Papaver > Papaver bracteatum. The sequence continues at coordinate 7,025 of JAJJWX010002736.1, read as the reverse complement.
GTGTTGTGCTGTGCCAACGATTTAAACGTGCTGAACCGTGTTGTGTTTTACTAGTCAAAAGCTATGCACAACAAAGCCCACGGGCACAACACACGAATAAATGTGCCGTGATGGCACACGTGTTATAAATAATTTGAAATCACTTTATGTATACATTAAGTCGGACATTATCACAATAATTTAATTAGACAACATATCATTTGAAATTATTTCAAGTAAAAATAACAAGTTTATTCAATAAAAATAAATAGCCCATCAAATATAAAATTGGATTATTGTCATGTAAATTAATGTTCTAGTTAAATATAGGTGACGACATTATAACAACGATATTGAAATATATTTTTCAAATATTAAGGTATTATATGTGTTGTTATAAATAAGCAAGCATAAAATGTTAAAAACTAGCTAGAATAGTGACTCTTTTGTGAAATATACAAAAAATGTGATGTATTATGCCTTGTTATATGGTGTATTTGTACGTGTTATGACATGCTTTCTTAACGTGATGTGCTGGGCTGGGTCACGTGCTTATCCGTGCTGCGTGCTGTGCTATTGTGTCAATTAGTCAAACCCAACACGTCCCATTTAACTAACGTGTTGTGCCGTGCTGGGCTAAGTCACGTGTTGCGCTGGGCTGTGCTCAAATTTTAGCGTGCTGTACTGGGCTGTGCTCGTGCTGGCACAACCCAATTTACACCTCTAGATAAGGTTATTAAAAAGTTTAAAATTTTTGATTTTTCTTTTTAAGCATGGAATAACATATTTTACTTTTGGGAAAAAAAATAGGCGCAGATATTTAATCTCTTCCGTGATTGCATTTCTACGTTGGTCGACAGTTCTGCTCGAAATTACTCCATGTGAAGTTTAAAAAAATCTCAAGAAGGGAAGTTTTGTTTAATTGCGTAGGAACAGAGTTAACCAATACATATCCCGGATTTTGTACTTGAATTATCACTACGGGCATCTTGCTTATCATGATTGAATGCAAAGGAAACCCCGAGAGATGTTGCTTCAATGTTATTTTAGTTTCCTCCACTCTCTCAACGCTGATATTCTTGACTAGTTTCGGATATAAAATTTAACAAATAAAATAAAATTACAACAATCCTTTAAAAGGATAAACAATAAAAGAATGTTGGATTCAACTTAATTGTCTTATCTGTAGTAGGCCTAGGGAACACATAATAGATGTGATCGGTAATAATTCATTGTTATGGGACGCAAAAGCTCGTTTTCCTACACAATCCATGACTTGTTGCTGGTTTTCATACACAATCCATGACTTGTTTCAAATAACTTAGCATTAACTTTCTACTTATTAACGATTTTACGTTGTCTACAATTTACTGTCATATGGCCAGAAATTTACAAACATAAAAAATCACCCTTAATTAAAGTAATGCTAGATTCAGGTTTACGAAACATACCTTTCTTATGAAAACCACGCTTAGAGTTGTGTTCGATGTTCTCACGTTTGCCGGATTTGGAAGATTTGTATCCAACCACATGCGCCTATTAGCTATGTCCCTTGGAGATGACACCTTTATTTACAAACCACAATTCCAAATCGGAAAGCAAAATATGAGTTTTGAAGATAACATTTAGATTTACAAACTTCGTTTGAATCACCATTTCAAAAACCTCATGGTTACCCCATAAAAAACTAATTTTGTCAATAACAAATATCTGGTCGTCATAATTTTTCAGGAACGTTTCTCTGTTTTGTAAAATATCAAAAAAATACTTTTACAACTCCAAAATTCTGAAATTTTATGTGGGTAACTATCAATATGTCTATTGCATTAGGTCAAAATGGTTTATCTAAATTCCTTCTAGGTTAAGAGAGAAACTCGATACCCTACAGCTGACCAAAAATTCGTTTTTTGGTTTTTTCACTCCACAAGTAACATCTTCGATTATTACAAATACTAATGTCTTAAGATTTTTGGGTGCAACAATCAAAATAAGGAAAAAATCAAATAAGCAAAAGTTATTGATACTTAGCTCCTTTATAATGGAAGTGATCGATTTGACGAAACGACGAGCTCCCCAGATCCCCACAACAACAACAAGGAAAAACTTTGGAAAAACAGAGTGAGACACGTGTTCAACACGCTAGTCCTTAAGACATTAGCGCCAGGCTACACTAAAGAGTGATGATATAACCCTCACAAGACGGATATCTCTACGATAAAACACCCTACTACTAGCATATGTAGTAGATGCTCAACTTGAGTTTGGAAACTCCGAAAAGCTCCGAAACAAAACCTTATGGAAAAACGTGAATGCTTAAGAAAACAATATAAAAATATTTTCCCTTAGGGGTCCCTCTAAAATATAGAGAAACTCTTTTCCCATAGATTTTACAAAAGTAGATAATTTTTTTATATAATAGAATAAAACAACTTAAGAAGAGGAACTCCCCGATGTGGGACTAAAAATTTATACATTGCTTAAAACAACTATGTGGAAACTCCACGATGTGGGACTAATAAGTTTTTTCATTCATTCACGAAAGAAATAATTAATTATTATTATTATTAAAACCTTTAAAAATTAATTTTATTAATCGTTTTCCAACACAATGATCTTGCATGTGAAACATGGTTTTCTTCCATCGACGAATCTTCTTATATAAGGACTCAGAAATGATAGAGAGAGAGATCAGTTGAGAGATATACATCGAGGAAGTTATCAGTAAATGAAGTAACAAGTTCCATCTTAGAACTTAGCCTGCAACTTTGTATTTCTCCACTGTCATATACAAACTTAACTTGAATCCACTGTAAGAACAATATACATTTGTTATAAAGAGTTTGGAAAGATCATATAAGTGTCGAAGTGGTGAATAATATCATCAATTTTTATGTTGATCAAAATAAATTAAACTTTGTGTTATCATCATTATGTGGGTGTAGTTGTGGGATTTTCCCAAACTACACTGATCTTCAAAGGTAAAGTAGTTTCTCACCCGTTATGAATTCTGCAAATATTCATACCTTTGCATCCACTTGTTTATTGTAACCTGGGATTCTTAAGAGATTTAAGCAGTAAGAGATGAAAATCTAGTACAAATTCAACAGGAAATAAGTTATGCATTTTTCTAGGTGAGCTGGTAATTTAGCTAGAATATTCCAATCCAAGAGGTAACTTCTCGAGAAATATGTAGGAGAAAAATATCGCAACATTAATATCTCTGTGAAATTATAGTAACAAGAGTTTTTGAAAAGCATCGCAGACTATTCGGAAGGTGACGTCGTTGGTTACATCAGCCTAATCACGAGGAAAGTGTGAAGATCCAGCGAGATTGAATATCATTGTGAAATAAACCCTTGTAAGCTCGCGATCATGTCGCAAGTCAGATCCGAAAATAAAGGTTGGCTTAGCTGTCATCCACTATGCAATACTCTATATATAGGACCAAGTATACTCGAGATAGAGAGATGTTTTTTGAGAAAGTAAGAAAGCCAATAGGAGAGAGAAAGTCCAGAGAAATTCTCATTTTCTTTATTTTTCTATCATTGTTGTAAGAAATTATTAAAAGAAATTAATAAAATTTAATCATTAATCTTTGAAGTCTTGGTAGATCTTTGTGAATTCTTATCAGGGTGTAGTTGTAGGAATTCCTCAACTACATAATAGCGCTAGAAACAGGGAGGATTGAAATGATAAAGATGATGAAGCAAGACAGTAAATCAATTAAGGAGAAGATAATCAAAGCTAGAGAAGACACAAGGAAATTGGAGTGTAATCTAATAATAAAAACAATGGTTGATGAATTCCATGATAATATCAAAGGGAGAATACACAAACGAGATTTTGAAGGAAAGAAAATTATGACGGTGAAAAAGGAGTCACCATTGAAGGAATGGGAGAAGCAGAAAATTACATTCACAACATCAGAAATACCAAGAGAAAATTTAAGTCACATAGCTCCGTTGGTAATCAATCGATGGCTAGCATGAAGAGATTAGAAGACCGGGGATTAAAAAGAGAAGGGTGAATCGGCGAAGTCTATAGAAGAATGGGCGGTGAATAGAACTTTAGTAGATACAGTAAGTTCGGTTGATATATTGTTTTACAAGGCATTCAGAGGAATGGGGTACAAAGATGAAGAAATGACTTGTTCAACATATCATATCTATGGCTTTGGCAAATTTACAACAAAACCTAAAGGAGAAATTGTGGTGCGAATATTACTAGGCGAAATTGAAACTCAAGTGACATTATGTGTGGTAGATATGGAGTCAAGGTATAACATGCTGCTAGGAATACCATGGATACATGCTATTAAAGTTGTGGCATCAACATTGCATCATAGCATTAAGTTTCCTATGCCAAGTGGAGTAGGCAACATTAGAGGAGATGTTGATGCTGCAAAAAGGTATTATAAGGTAGAAGTGGAAAATTATGAAGGACGTGCAAAGAGGCAAAATAATCGCTGGAAAATGGCGAAGGAGGCAAAGAAATAAGAATAATTTCGAGTTTATATGATAAAAGCAGAAGAAGGAAAGGGAATACCAAGCGAAATTTCTGAAGGAGACAAACCGATAAAGACGTTAAAAGAGCCAATCCCAATAGGAGAACAAAAGGTGGTTTACACTGCAGCAGAACCAACAAAAGAAATAAATATAGGAACTGAAGAAGAACCAAATATGCTGAGTATTGGAACTAAAATGGATGCAGAAGAGGAAGAAAGAATAATCAATCTCCTGCGAGATTATAAAGATGTCTTCGCGTGGAGCATGGATGAAATGCCGGGAATAGATCCTTCAGTCACGTTCCATCATTTGGAAATTGATAAAAATGCAAGACCATATAAAGAATAAGAAAAATAGCAACAACATATTATCCTCAAATAGAAGAAGAATTACACAGAAGATGCTTGATGCAGGAATTATACGACAAGCAAAATACCTAGAGTGGATAACGAATATGGTTGTAGTTCCTAAGAAGAACAAATAAATAAGAATTTGCATAGATTTTAGTGATCTAAACAAAGCTTGTCCAAAGGACAGTTTTCCATTACCAGATATTCCACAAATGGTTGAATCCGCGGCAGGAAATGATAAAATGTCTTCATTAGATAGATATAAAGGTTACAATCAAATTCCTCTCGCTGAAGAAGATAATTCCAATTTCGTTTGATGACCCGTCCACATGGGCAGTGCTTGATGGTCCGGCAGACAATTCCAAACGGGAATTGCAAGTGCTACTGCTACCCATAGGCCATGAGGGCAGTAATTCCAATTCCGTTTGAATTCCAAACGGAGATGGGAAATGTTGATGTTGTTAAACATGTCAGTGCTTGATGGTCCAATAGCTTCTTCAGAATCACTCACCTGTTGTTTGGTGAGGGTATGTTCATCAGAGCAGTGTTGGCTATAAGGAATTCTTTCATTCTCCCTTTCGAGCTCTTGCTGACTAGACATTATTGATTGACCCCCTGCATTGTTTATCATCCTAGCAGGTTGTTCATCCATGCAGCATGATGCTCTAAGAGACCTTCCATTCTAATGCAAAGTAAGTAAGAAGCAAATCAAATCCAAAATGTAGAACTCCCACAGAAGTACTATAAAAATCAGTTGAAATTGGACCAGAAGCAGCTATAAATGTGAAACTGAACAATTGTGCTAACCTCTTCTACTTCAGGGTTGTCTGTTCTATCAGATAAAATACGCTGATAACATTATCCAAGATGATTATTGTGCTCAGTCCCATCCTTTTGGTTGCAAGTTTCAGAACTCCTACCATTCTGAGGACATCTGACAATGGGTGCGAGCCGATAAATCTCCTACGAAAGATCAACAAAAGAGAATGTTAATTTTCTCTTGTTTTGAAATGTGAAAATGAAATGGCTACGAACATTCAATTGAAGAAATGTGCGTACCTTCTCCAGTTCAGGAGAACTTGAAATTTCCATTTTAGTGGGTATTCCAGATTGATCATTTATAACTATTCTAAAAGAAAGCAAACAGCATTGAAAAAGTAAACTTCTTTAAGCTACCAAATCACAGAATTTGATTTTAAATTACTCATGTAGACACCAAGTAACAGTGCAGACACTTGAAATTTCTCCCATCACACTATAGATAAAGACACATAATCTCCTAGTACATGTTCACATTGTTCACCAAATCGAGCAACAGCTTCCCAATATCTTATCAAGCATGTTATTGCAGTAAATGTGCACATTACATTTGCGAAACCCTAACAATCTACCACCCTAAATACATCAAACAAACAGAAAGGAAGAGAGTTATACCTTTGTATTTTCACTTCCATGGCCTTATTACCCCCTTGTTGAAAATCAGTAGGCCTTTTCAGCTTATTATTATCTAAAAAAATCAATTGAAAAATGTGATTAAAAACCCCCAAAAAAAATTTTTGTCATACAGCAGAGAAAACCCTTGAAATCAGAATACACAATACCTAGTTTCTGATCCTTGTTGCTACTACCTTCCACCTGAGCCTTGAGAAGAAAAACCCCATCCTTTACATCACTTGATTTCTCACTACAGTCACCACCATTTCCAACATCCTTTGAACTTCCATCACTAAACCCTCCTCTGTTCTCAGAAGGTCTTTGTAATTTTTTAACCATTTTTACTCAATCTTTGATTATAAACAAACCCTTTTGATCAGAAAAACAAAAACCCTAGAGAGGTAGATAGTTAAAGCAAGTAATCTGAAGAGAATCAAATTTTGTAAAATGCATTTCTCTTCTTTTTTCTGCAGGGGAGGAGAGATGAAAACGCAACTCACTTTATTTGTTACAGTGCCTCTCCAGGTAGTAAACTTACACGCAACACATAAAACATCGTGTCAGAGATTTGTTTTTTTTGTTGTTGTCTAGTAAGTTTGATTTTTTGTTTGCTTGCCGTGTAAAAGAGTGACCCTAGAGGTGCAACATTGTTAATAGGGGTATCAAATTACTCGGGGATGTACCAATATAAGCAATTTATATCTCTAAATTGCTTGATGATGTTTTGTCCTATACAAATATTGGTAGTGGAAATTTC
>JAJJWX010002734.1:0-19820 GCA_023529315.1 Papaver bracteatum | reverse complement strand
TAAACTATGATATCAGTATAAATAAAAGATTATAAAATTAAACGATGAGGCTAGAAATGACGGAAAAGGAAGAGTTCACGGTAATGTTACTATTCAAAAGTACTGTTACTGTTCACCGGTGTTACTGTTCATTCCGGTGTTACTGTTCACCCGCATCAAGAACATGATTGATGTGAAATTAGTCTCCTACCCAAGCTCCATATCATCCCTAAGAACCTAGTGATGAATTCAAAATCCAAAATCATTATCGATCAAAATCCATCATCATCATGATCATCATGATGACCACCATTAAGAACACCCATGTTCTTCATGAGGAAGAAAGAGAGGTTCCCTTAGTAAAAAATCGGGTGCCTTTAGTATTTCCCTGGAACTTGACTGCTTTGACTTTTAGTCTTATGAGATTTTGTTTTGCTCATAACTTCTTCATACAAACTCAGAATGATTCCATTCTTTCGCCATTGGATTCGTATTTTCTTCCTCTCTATCATGATAGCGAGAATTCCCAGGTTTGGAAGGATAATGAAATGGGTAGGAGCTGAGCTTGTGGGATTGAGAGGTTGAGCTTATGGGCTTGATTGGTAGAGCTTGTGGGCTTGAGAGCTTGTGGGCTTGAGAGCTTGTGGGCTTGAGAGATTGTAGGCTTGAGAGCTTGTGGGCTTGATTGGTTGAACTTATGGGCTTGATTTAAAGGATATGAAAATCCTTAATTGCTCCACAAAGAATTTCTCTTGTATTCCATTTTCAAAGTATAAGAATGACATTTTCTATGGAAGGTGATTTTGAATGGGGTGTCAACAGGATTGCCTCTTTGAGAGTAACTCGTTTTCTTGATTAACGAACAAAGCCCCGAACACCCTTTCGCACCTTATCTTTTCCAAGAGGTGATTTTGATGGGTTGATGAAGAAAGTCCCGACGTTGGCGGGTTTGTCATTAAGCTTGTCAGCTCCATTTTCTTGATTTTTGAACCTTTGCGGTTGATTCAGTTGGATTTCCCTTTGTTCGAGCCGATTGAAATAGTTTAATAGGTTGATGAAGAAATATACTAACGTTGGATGGGTCTGCCCCAGTTGAGCTTGTCGGTTTCATTCACCTTCTGAAAGCATCTTCTTGGCTTGCTTTCCACGCTTTGTCTTGACATGACTTGCTTTTCTTTCACGAGACGATTCTGATAAAGTTTTTTTTTTTTTTTTTCAAAAACTTCTTGAGGAAGTAATTAACCCTTTTTTTTTTAATTTATAAGATAGGGGAGAAAGACCTTTCTTTAGGTAAGAAACTCCTTTTCTTTTCTTCAATATGTCATCTAGGCGGATGGCTATCATTATTCCTGATCCTCCAACTTTGCCTATGCTGCGTAGAAGACGAAGAGTTGGGGTTTTAAACGATGTGGATGATCACGTTTCTGCAAGAATCCGGGAAGACCCTGTAAGTTTCATTGTTGATCGAAATTTTCTTCTTTGTTTTCCAAGTTTCCTTTCATTATTTCTCAACCACTACTTTCTTTCATAGAATTACGCTTGGGCGCGTATTCGAGGAGGGACCACTAGTATAGTAGAATGGTGGCTGATGTTGAGACGATGCAAAGGTGTACGTGATCTTGTACAACAGATTGGTTGGTACGACTTTATTGAAGCTTTGTAACCGTTCCATGATGGAGAGAATGCTTTAATCGTGGCAGAAAGATGGTGGGGTGATACTAATTCATTTCACCTGCCACATTGTGAGTTAACCATCACTCCTCTGGATTTCTACATGATTACTGGCATCCTTGTGGGGGTAGGAGCTCCCGTCCCGATGGGCGAAAATGTGACAGAGGAGAACGTCTGAATCCTGTTGGGACCACATTGTGGGGATATCTTCCCTAAAAATTGGTATGTCAGCTTAGCAGGCTTGAAGACGAGTTTCTCGGTCCCTGAGCTGGATCTCACTGATGACGCTTCAAAATATGATGCTAAAGTTATTCTTGTTACGATCTTTCTTGATCTTTGTTGCGGGTCATACCTTCCTTGACTCTTACGGTGGCTATATCAAATCTGGTTACTTGGCAGCATTTTCTGACCTTGAATTGGTGAATTTTTACGATTGGGGAAGTTGTGCGATGGAACGACTTTACACCTATCTGTCTCGAGCAACACGCCTTCAAACAAAAGCCTTATGTGGATTCTGGCCCATCTTGAATGTGAGTACATTTTCCTTGCTTTAGGTTGAACGATTTTGGACCCCCTTTTTAACACCCATACTCTTTCTTTGTAACAGTATTGGTGTTACGAATATTTTCCTCTTAGTCGCCCTCTTTTTGATGCAAGCTTCTCCAATAGTCAAACATTTCCTCGAATGGCTAGATGGAAAGGTGCACTTGAAAACACTCGATCGAATATACGCGCCTTTGTTTGGAGGGGCGGCAGTTGAATCTGTAAGAAACCCTATATTATTTTTTTTTTTTTTTTTGTTTTTTTTTTGTTTTTTTTGTTTTTTTTTGTTTTTTTTATTATTATTATATATATATATATACCTCCATTTTGATCGCAGATTTGTTGGGACCCTTGGAAGGATTATCTGATTCGGCGTGATCAAAGAGCCATTCGTGCCATGTCGTCTAGCATGCTTCGGTACTTGTTACGTGGCCGGATTACTGTGCTTGGTATCTTGGTGACATGATTTGGGAGACAAATTAGTCAACCGACGCTACACCCCGTTTTCCTCCTCCCAACGTTACATGTTTTCCTTATGCATCGTTTAGTGATATGGACGAGATTTCACGTCAACCGCAACGTTCCCTGAAGATTCCGTTGATCGGGAATGAATTTTGAATCATATTGGAGATCGGTTTCTTTAGGTCCACCTCTTTCTATCCAATCTTGCTGAGAGAATATTGTAGTGGGTGATCCGGGTTTTGCCCCTCGTCCATTATTGATGGGATCTTCCCCAATGCTTCTTCTCAACAAGTTCCACTAACGAAGCTTCGGTCATCTTCTTCCAACATGGGATTTTCAAATACCTATCTTGGGGACTTCAAATGTGGTTCCAATCGCAGGTGGCACTGTTGACCGTGAAGATATTATTGGTTTACCTCTCCCGGATGATATTCTTGAGGTACCGCTGTTACTCTGCTCTTCTTGACTTAATGACTTAATACTTTTTATTGACTCCTTTCTTGCTTCAGGCTTCCAGACCTCTTCAAGAATACTTGCTCCGTTTGGTGGATAGCCGTGGGCGCCAGTTGACATCGGTGGTGAATGATATGTACGGTATCATGTTGAGATATGATGAAGTCAGTAGAGAATCCCTGGGGAGGCAGGCACGTATTGATACTCTTTCTGAAGAATTATCTACGCTTCTACTTCTTTACGAGGTAGACTGCATTTTTTCTTTTGTTTATTTTGTTTAGTTTTCTTTTATTTTTCTTTTTCTTTTATTTTTCTTTTATTTTTCTTTTATTTTTCTGTTTGATTTTTTTCTTTTTATTTTGATTTTTTTCTTTTTTTTTCTTTTTTTTTCTTTTTTTTTCTTTTTTTTTTTTTAATAGGGAAAAGGGGCTAGCGGATCGGATGAATGACCCTAATGGGTTTCAGAAGCCCAACGGGTTACGGGTTTCATTTCGGTTTGCCCGAATAGCAGTTTGATGGAGCCCTAATCCTTTGCTTTAAATTCCTCGCCTTCTTCTTCCTCGACCATCAGTTTCTCTTTCTTCCTCTTCTTTTTTTCTTTTCTGCAAATCTGCCTCTTTCCTCCATCTTTTCATCAGACCCTTCTTGTATGTGCCGGATCTCTGACCTGTGATCTTTCTTTTCTTGATCACCGTCTTCATGTTCTTCTACTTTGCTTGTTTGGTTTATCGCCATAGTAATCATTTATCGTGGAGTATGCGAGATGCAGTTTGAGCGGCTGAAAGTAATGATAACTGAAGTGAGATTTTGGTGGAATCTCGGTATAGATCTGTATGAATCTTCTCTTTTACGTGCTTGATGGTAGTGTATCTTGAGATCCAGTTAATGTTCGAAGCTCGAAGATGAAGATCTGATGATTTAGGGGAAGATGCAAGATCGTTCCATATGCATCTTCAAAATACATACAAAGATAAATCTAGATTTCAAAGTTGAAATCGGATTTAGATTTAGATGTATTCTGACAAGTATGGATGATCTCCTCGTGATGAAGATGTCTAGATCTAGTGTGTCACATGGACACTTTTACCACTATTACACATTGGTTTCGATCAATGGGAAATGGTGAAGAAGTTGGATCTTGGTCTAGACTCAGATAAAATCACTAGCTTTCCTTATTTGTTTTTTATTTCTTCTTCTTTGGTTTGCCGTCAGATCATTTTTTTTATTACTTGTCGTTGTTCTTCTTTTTTCTTTTCTTTTGCTTGTTTCTTATTGTTGTTGCTTCTTTTTTTTTTCTCGATCTGATCATGTATCCTTCAGATAAGGAGGAGTTCATGCTTTTCATTGTTGTAGACGAAGATTCTGTAATTCCTTCATTTGTGAATGAAATATTTTCTTTCTGGTGATGCTCTTGTCCTTGGTTTGACTTGCACTGAATGTGCAGATCGCTGACTCCGGTGGAGAAGCATTAATTCAGATAACTCGTCGTTCACAAAAGCTCTTAAGTTGATCTTCATTCGTGGGCCTTGGATGTTCTTCTACATCTAGGTCCATCAATTGTACTGCCATTCCTGGAAAAATCTTTTTGAAAATAAATGAATCTTCCCATTTTGGTTTGAACTTGCCCCTTGGGTCGGTGTGTTTGACGGGACAAATTTCCTTGAGAACGAGATCTCCTTTGTCGAAGTTGCGTGGTCGCACATGTTTGTTGAAACTGCGTGCAATTGTTTTCTGGTATGCTTGAGAATGGCAAGCTGATGTTAACCTCTTTCAACGCTTCTTCTAAATTTCCAGTCAGTTGAACCGGATTTCCCCTAGCCAAACACCTAGATTTTGGGATCGCATGATTTGGAGGCTTGAACTGTCTTCCCCCTTGTTTGGTTTATCGTCGGATCACTTTTTTTTTTTTTTTTAGATCGATCATGTATCCTTTGGATGAGTAGTTGTTCTTGATTTGAATATTTGTTGACGAGGATCTTGTAAGACTTCCTTTTGTGAATGAAATATCTTGTTCCGAACCCTCTCTTTTTTGCTTCTTTTTTTTTTTTTTTTTTTTTAGAAAAAGGTTTCACCGTCTTTAGCAATTCTGTCAGGAGCAATATGAGGATGCTTCTACCATGGTTGAGAGGATTTTGAGAATATGCATGTCCCTTCCTTCGGTGATGGCCCTCCAAAATTGCTCTCTTTTGTTAAAAGACCTCTTCGTTCTTGAGGACTTGATTCCTTTGCGGAAATACACTTTAACAGATGTTGAAGCATCTTTTCTGGTAACACTTCTAGTTGTAGGAGCCATAAACTTCGATGGTTTACAACCAAAGATGGTACCTGAAATATGAACCTTTCTCAAATAAATATTAGTTAAAAAAAAACATTTTCCCTTTAATCATTTTTTTTCCAAGTCGAATCTCTTATTTATCCCCAGCAGAGTCTCCACTGTAGAAATCGTGGGTCGCCTAGCACGGGTCGAGTGCCGGTCTATTTCCTCTGTCCATAATTGTTATGGGGCGAGGTCCATGTTCTCATCCGTTCGTGGATGTTTAATGTACACAGGGTCTGCCAGAGATAATTTCTTACTAGTTTGTTAGTAAAGGGGGGGCCAACTCTGCAAGGAAAAGAGTTGTTTTGAAGTCTCCACCTGACTAAAGGGAGTCAGGACCCTTTTAACTAGTTTGAATTCTTTTGAGGAAAACAAAACCTAGTTATGACTTGCATATTTATGGTCTGCTATCAGAGAGTCTCGGGTAAGGAGATTCTAGTACGGGATGGGAAGGTGTTAGGCACCCATCAGCCGCCCAATCGTAAGATTGGCCTCTACTTCATGATTAAAGGGGAAAAGTTTATAATTTATTTTTATCAATACTTATGTGCAAGATTTTAATACCGAAATTTATTAGAAATTGAGAAGAGATTTTCATGCATCAATTATTTAGAATATAGAATTAATGCAAACTTTATTATTTTATATATATATAAATATAATAAACATATTTATTATGGGTCTAATGTGGGAGGGAATTCCGCTTTAAACCCACATTTTGACTTATCCCACTTGGAAAATTAATAATAAAGCATAATTATTTTTATCTAATGTAAAGAGTAGCTGCGGTGTTACTACGAAATGGAAAACCATTCCGTTCCCGTATGACTACATAATTACCGAAGAGATAGGAAATTAATATACCTGAACTATGATATTGAAACTTGAAGGATTCTTAGGATGATTTGTTGCTTTCGTCAAGTATGCAGAAAGTAATTAAAGTACCAGCAATTTAATGCTAATCTTTTAAGAACTTAAAGACAATTAACTTGAAATATGATGTAAGAAAACTTGAAAATATTCTAATAACGATTTCTTGCTTTTGTCAAGTATGCAGAAAATAATTAAAGTACCAGCAATTTAATGCTAGTCCTTTAAAAACTTAAAGACAATACTTGATTTGATTACTAAGCGAAGGAAAAATAAAGGAGAAAGTGTTTGAATGCGAGAAATTATTATTGAGTCTCTGCTCGAAGTGTTTTCCAGTCTAAAATGAAGTCTCTGGAGTGTTTTTCGTTGTTTTTGAATGAGAAATTCGATCTCTATTTATAGGGAAAAAATATTCAACTCTCCGCCAATTTCGGGCTGCTTTGTTGAAAATAAAGGCTGTAAATCGTCCTTTTTTCCTTCGCATGCAGCCTCCTTCGTCCTTTTCTTCCTTCTTTTTCTTCTTCTTCATTTTCCTTCGCTGCTTTTCAATTGTATGCGACAATTAAAAATCTGATTACGACATGTGGGACCGCTGGGTACTGTCACTATTCAAAATTAATGTTACTGTTCACCGGTGTTACTGTTCAAACCGGTGTTACTGTTTACCACATCAAGAACATGATTGATGTGAAATTAGGCTCCTACCCAATCTCCATATCATCCCTAAGAACCTAGTGATGAATTCAAAATCCAAAATCATTGTCGATCAAAATCCATCATCATCGTGATCATCATGATGACCACCATTAAGAACACCCATGTTCTTCATGAGGAAGAAAGAGAGGTTCCCTTAGTAAAAAATCGGGTGCCTTTAGTATTTCTCTGGAACTTGACTGCTTTGACTTTTAGTCTTATGAGATTTTGTTTTGCTCATAACTTCTTCATACAAACTCAGAATGATTCCATTCTTTCGCCATTGGATTCGTATTTTCTTCCTCTCTATCATGATAGCGAGAATTCCCAGGTTTGGAAGGATAATGAAATGGGTAGGAGCTGAGCTTGTGGGCTTGATTGGTAGAGCTTGTGAGATTGATTGGTTGAGCTTATGGGCTTGATTGGTAGAGCTTGTGGGCTTGAGAGCTTGTGGGCATTAGAGCTTGTGGGCTTGATTGGTTGAACTTATGGGCTTGATTTAAAGGATATGAAAATCCTTTATGGCTCCACAAAGAAATTTCTCTTGTATCCGTCTTCGAAGTATAAGAATGATATTTTCTATGGAAGGTGCGGAAATGGGGTGTCAACAGTTTCCCCTCTTTGAGAGTAACCATTTTCGGTTAACGAACAAAGCCCTGAACACCCTTTCGCACCTTATCTTTTCCAAGAGGTGATTTTGATGGTTTGATGAAGAAAGTCCTGACGTTGGTCGGGTTTCTTTGCATTAAGCTTGTCGCTCCATTTTCTTGATTTTTGAACCTTTGCGGTTGATTCGGTTGGATTGCCCTTTGTTCGAGCCGATTGAAATAGTTGAATAGGTTGATGAAGAAATTCTGACGTTGGCCGAGTTTGCTGCAGTTAAGCTTGTCAGCTCCATTTTCTTGATTTTTGAACCTTTGCGGTTGATTCAGTTGGATTGCCCTTTGTACGAGCCGATTGAAATAGTTGAATAGGTTGATGAAGAAATATACTAACGTTGCTGGGTCTGCCCGATTGAGCTTGTCGGTTTCGTTCACATTCTGAAAGTGCATCTTCTTAGCTTTCTTTCCACGCTTTGTCTTGACATGACTTGTTTTTCTTTCACGAGATGATTCTTGAAAAAGTATTTCTTTTAAAAACTTCTTGAAGAAGTAATTACCCCTTTTTTTTCTTGATAACTTAATACCATTTTTTTTTTAACTCATTTCCTGTTTTAGGCTTCCAGACTTCTTCAAGAATACTTGCTCCGTTTGGTGGATAGCCGTGAGCGCCAATTGAAGTCGGTGGTGAGTGAGATGTACGGGATCATGTTGAGGCTTGATGAAATCAATAGAGAATCACTGGAGAGGCAGGCACGTATTGATACTCTCTCTGAAGAATTGTCCACGCTTCGAATTCTTTACGAGGTTTTTCTTTTTTCTTTTTTTTTTTTCATTTTTTTTTTTTTTTTTTTTTTTTTTTTTTTTTTTGATACAGGGAAAAGGAGCTAGCGGATCGGATGAATGACCCTAATGGGTTGGAGAAACCCGACGGGTCATGGATCTCATTTAGGTTTGCCCGAAAAGTGATTTGATGGAGCCCTAATCTTTTGCTTTAAATACTTCATTTTCTTCTTCCTCGACCATCAGTTTCTCTTTCTTCCTCTTCTTCTTCTTCTCTGCAAATCCGCCTCTTTTCTCCATCTTTCCTTCAGATATTTCTTGTATCTTCCGGATCTGTGCTTTGATCTTTATTTTTTTTGATCACCGTCTTCATGTTCTTCTATTTCTGCTTGTTTGATTCATCGCCATAGTAATCATTTACTGGTGGAGTATGCGAGATGCAGTTTGAGCGGCTGAAAGTAATGATAACTGAGGTGAGATTTTGGTGGAATCTCAGTATAGATCTGTATGAATCTTCTCTTTTCTGTTCTTGATGGTAGTGCATCTTGAGATCCAGATTAATGTTCGGCTCGAAGATGAAGATCTGATGATTTAGGGGAAGATGCAAGATCGTTCCATATGCAGTTTCAAAATACATAAAAAGATAAATCCAGATTTCAAAGTTGAAATCGGATTTAGATTTAGATGTATTCTGACAAGTATGGATGATCTGCCTGTGATGAAGATGTCTAGATCTAGTGTGTCACATGGACACTTTTACCACTATTACGCATTGGTTTCGATCAATGGGAAATGGTGAAGAAGTTGGATCTTGGTCTAGACTCAGATAAAATCACCAGCTTTCCTTATTTGTTTTTCATTTCTTCTTCTTTGGTTTGCCGTCAGATCATTTTTTTATTTCTTGTTGTTGTTCTTCTTTTTTCTTTTCTTTTGCTTGTTTCTTATTGTTGTTGCTTCTTTTTTTTTCTCGATCTGATCATGTATCCTTCAGATAAGGAAGAGTTCATGCTTTTCATTATTGTAGACGAAGATTCTGTAATTCCTTCATTTGTGAATGAAATATTTTCTTTCTGGTGATGCTCTTTTCCTTGGTTTGACTTGCAGCTCTGATGTAAGTAGGTGTTGCAACAGTTGGGTTGACATAATTAATTTCCTTCTTTTTTGTCGAGCTTTGCCCTATATTGAATCCGGAGTATACGCCGTCCTTCATTGCATCCTCGATGCTTGCTCCTTTCCTTCGAAAATCGGAAAGATTTTCAGTGTGCATTATCTTGATGAATACCCCGTAAGACATTGAGAGATTTTTCATTAGCATTTTTAGTTGCGCCTCCTCTTCGATGGTCGTTCAACATTTCGAACACTTTCTTTTCACCGACTCATCCAGTCGACGAAACCTTCATGTGCCCCTTGTCGAAGGGACTCAAGCTGGCGTAAGGCCATAGAGTGATCTGTATTTTTTGCAAAATGTTCGACGAATGAATTAATCATGAGTGGCCATGTAGAGATTTTTGATTTCTCTGCATGTTGGTACCAATCAAGGGCTAACCCAGTCAAGCTTTGGTGGAACAAGTTTAGCAGCCAGTCCTCAGTTAAACCTTGGGGCTTTAGGTATTGGAGATACAGTTTAATGTGATACCCCGGGGGTCCCATGCCATTATATTTTCTATTTTTGGAAATTTGAAACCTTCAGGCAAGTATCCACTTGGTGGAGTGTACCATACTTCACCATCCACAATGGTGTTGTCCTCGATTATTGACATCCTCTTCATTACATGTTCTTTGAAATGGTCGAATTCCAAGCTCTCCTTGTTTGGTGTTGGAATTTCGTCATTGTCGCCTGTACCTCCGGATTCTCCGTTTTTGTTTTGATCTTTTGGTTGATGATCGTCCTTGGATCCAGAGCCATTTGTATGTTGACGAGAATCTGAGCCTTTTCCGTCATTTCTAGCCTCATCTTGCATCTTCTTAAAGAAATTGGCGAGTTTTTCCTCAATGATTTGTTCTATCTTTGAGGTGAGGATGTCAGTATTGTTGGCTTCCCCTTTCCCATGTTGTGAATCATCCATCTTGACCAGTCTTCCTTCCTCCGACCGATGCCAAGTACGAGTGTAGGCCCCCTCGCGTTATGGGTTGCTTACGCTTGTATAAGTGCCTGAAATCACAAAATCTGAACTATGATATCAGTATAAAGAAAAGATTATAAAATTTCCCTTTAATCATTTTTCAAGTCGAATCTCTTGTTTTTCCCCAGCAGAGTCTCCACTGTAGAAATCGAGGGATCGCCTAGCACGAGTCGAGTGCCGGTCTATTCTATGTCCCCAGTGAAGTCTCCACTGTAGAAATCGTGGGTTGGTATGCACGGGTCGAGTGCCGGTCTATTTCCTTTGTCCATAATTGTTATGGGGCAAGGTCCATGTTCTCATCCGTTCGTGGATGTTTAATGTACACAGGGTCTGCCAGAGATAATTTCTTACTAGTTTGTTAGTAAAGGGGGGGGCCAACTCTGCAAGGAAAAGAGATGTTTTGAAGTCTCCACCTGACTAAAGGGAGTCAGGACCCTTTTAACTAGTTTGAATTCTTTTGAGGAAAACAAAACCTAGTTATGACTTGCATATTTATGGTTTGCTATCAGAGAGTCTGGGTAAGGAGATTCTAGTACGGGATGGGAAGGTGTTAGGCACCCATCAGCCGCCCAATCGTAAGATTGGCCTCTACTTCATGATTAAAGGGGAAAAGTTTATAATTTATTTTTATCAATACTTATGTGCAAGATTTTAATACCGAAATTTATTAGAAATTGAGAAGAGATTTTCATGCATCAATTATTTAGAATATAGAATTAATGCAAACTTTATTATTTTATATATATATAAATATAATAAACATATTTATTATGGGTCTAATGTGGGAGGGAATTCCGCTTTAAACCCACACTTTGACTTATCCCACTTGGAAAATTAATAATAAAGCATAATTATTTTTATGTAATGTAAAGAGTAGTCATGGTGTTACTACGAAATGGAAAACCATTCCGTTCCCGTATGACTACATAATTACCGAAGAGATAGGAAATTAATATACCTTGAACTATGATATTGAAACTTGAAGGATTCTTAGGATGATTTGTTGCTTTCACAAGTATGCGTAAAGTAATTAAAGTACCAAAGAATTTAATGCTAATCTTTTAAGAACTTAAAGACAATTAACTTGAAATATGATGTAAGAAAACTTGAAAATATTCTAATAACGATTTCTTGCTTTTGTCAAGTATGCAGAAAATAATTAAAGTACCAGAAATTTAATGCTAATCCTTTAAAAACTTAAAGACAATACTTGATTTGATTACTAAGCGAAGGAAAAATAAAGGAGAAAGTGTTTGAATGCGAGAAATTATTATTGAGTCTCTGCTAGAATTGTTTTCCAGTCTAAAATGAAGTCTCTGGAGTGTTTTTCGTTGTTTTTGAATGAGAAATTCGATCTCTATTTATAGGGAAAAAATCTTCAACTCTCCGCCAATTTCGGGCTGCTTTGTTGAAAATAAAGGTCAGAATCGTCCTTTTTTCCTTCGCATGCAGCCGCCTTCGTCCTTTTCTTCCTTCTTTTTCTTCTTTTTCATTTTCCTTCGCTGCTTTTCAATTGTATGCGACAATTAAAAATCTGATTACGACATGTGGGACCGTTGGGTACTGTTCACGGTACTGTCACTATTCAAAAGTATTGTTACTGTTCACCGCATCAAGAACATGATTGATGTGAAATTAGTCTCCTACCCAAGCTCCATATCATCCCTAAGAACCTAGTGATGAATTCAAAATCCAAAATCATTGTCGATCAAAATCCATCATCATCGTGATCATCATGATGACCACCATTAAGAACACCCATGTTCTTCATGAGGAAGAAAGAGAGGTTCCCTTAGTAAAAAATCGGGTGCCTTTAGTATTTCCCTGGAACTTGACTGCTTTGACTTTTAGTCTTATGAGATTTTGTTTTGCTCATAACTTCTTCATACAAACTCAGAATGATTCCATTCTTTCGCCATTGGATTCATATTTTCTTCCTCTCTATCATGATAGCGAGAATTCACAGGTTTGGAAGGATAATGAAATAGGTAGGAGCTGATCTTGTGGGCTTGATTGGTAGAGCTTGTGGGCTTGATTGGTTGAGCTTATGGGATTGATTGGTAGAGCTTGTGGGCTTGATTGGTTGAACTTATGGGCTTGATTTAAAGGATATGAAAATCCTTAATGGCTCCACAAAGAAATTTCTCTTGTATCCGGCTTCGAAGTATAAGAATGATATTTTCTATGGAAGGTGCGGAAATGGGGTGTCAACAGTACTGTAGAAATCGAGGGATCGCCTAGCACGAGTCGAGTGCCGGTCTATTCTATGTCCCCAGTGAAATCGCCACTGTAGAAATCGGGGGTTGGTATGCACGGGTCGAGGTGCCGGTCTATTTCCTTTGTCCATAATTGTTATAGGGCGAGGTCCATGTTCTCATCCGTTCATGGATGTTTATTGTACACAGGGTCTGCCAGAGATAATTTCTTACTAGTTCATTAGTAAGAGGGCCAACTCTGCAAAGAAGAAAGAGATGTTTTGAAGTCGCCACCTGACTAAAGGGAGTCAGGACCCTTTTAACTAGTTTGAATTCTTTTGAGGAAAACAAAACCTAGTTATGACTTGCATATTTATGGTCTTCTATCAGAGAGTCTGGGTAAGGAGATTCTAGTACGGGATGGGAAGGTGTTAGGTACCCATCAGCCGCCCAATCGTAAGATTGGCCTCTACTTCATGATTAAAGGGGAAAAGTTTATAATTTATTTTTATCAATACTTATGTGCAAGATTTTAATACCGAAATTTATTAGAAATTGAGAAGAGATTTTCATGCATCAATTATTTAGAATATAGAATTAATGCAAACTTTATTATTTTATATATATATAAATATAATAAACATATTTATTATGGGTCTAATGTGGGAGGGAATTCCGCTTTAAACCCACACTTTGACTTATCCCACTTGGAAAATTAATAATAAAGCATAATTATTTTTATGTAATGTAAAAGAGTAGGCTGAGGTGTTACTACGAAATGGAAAACCATTCCGTTCCCGTATGACTACATAATTACCGAAGAGATAGGAAATTAATATACCTGAACTATGATATTGAAACTTGAAGGATTCTTATGATGATTTGTTGCTTTCGTCAAGTATGCAGAAAGTAATTAAAGTACCAGCAATTTAATGCTAATCTTTTAAGAACTTAAAGACAATTAACTTGAAATATGATGTAAGAAAACTTGAAAATATTCTAATAACGATTTCTTGCTTTTGTCAAGTATGCAGAAAATAATTAAAGTACCAGAAATTTAATGCTAATCCTTTAAAAACTTAAAGACAATACTTGATTTGATTACTAAGCGAAGGAAAAATAAAGGAGAAAGTGTTTGAATGCGAGAAATTATTATTGAGTCTTTGCTCGAAGTGTTTTCCAGTCTAAAATGAAGTCTCTGGAGTGTTTTTCGTTGTTTTTGAATAAGAAATTCGATCTCTATTTATAGGGAAAAAATCTTCAACTCTCCGCCAATTTCGGGCTGCTTTGTTGAAAATAAAGGCTGTAAATCGTCCTTTTTTCCTTCGCATGCAGCCGCCTTCGTCCTTTTCTTCCTTCTTTTTCTTCTTCTTCATTTTCCTTCGCTGCTTTTCAATTGTATGCGACAATTAAAAATCTGATTACGACATGTGGGACCGCTGGGTACTGTTCAAGGTATTGTCACTATTCAAAAGTATTGCTACTGTTCACCGTTGTTACTGTTTATACCGGTATTACTGTTCACCGCATCAAGAACATGATTGATGTGAAATTAGTCTCCCACCCAAGCTCCATTTCATCCCTAAGAACTTAGTGATGAATTCAAAATCCAAAATCATTGTCGATCAAAATCCATCATCATCGTGATCATCATGATGACCACCATTAAGAACACCCATGTTCTTCATGTTCTTCATGAGGAAGAAAGAGAGGTTCCCTTAGTAAAAAATCGGGTGCCTTTAGTATTTCCCTGGAACTTGACTGCTTTGACTTTTAGTCTTATGATATTTTGTTTTGCTCATAATTCTTCATACAAACTCAGAATGATTCCATTCTTTCGCCATTGGATTCGTATTTTCTTCCTCTCTATAATGATAGCGAGAATTCCCAGGTTTGGAAGGATAATGAAATGGGTAGGAGCTGAGCTTGTGGGCTTGAGAGCTTGTGGGCTTGAGAGGTTGTGGGCTTGATTGGTTGAGCTTATAGGCTTGATTGGTAGAGCTTCTTGGCTTGAGAGCTTGTGGGCTTGAGATCTTGTGGGCTTGAGAGCTTGTAGGCTTGAGAGCTTGTGGGCTTGATTGGTTGAACTTATGGGCTTGATTTAAAGGATATGAAAATCCTTAATTGCTCCACAAAGAATTTCTCTTGTATTCTTCTCCGAAGTATAAGAATGACATTTTCTATGGAAGGTGCGGAAATGGGGTGTCAACAGTTGCCCCTCTTTGAGAGTAACCGTTTTCGGTTAACGAACAAAGCCCTGAACACCCTTTCGCACCTTATCTTTTCCAAGAGGTGATTTTTATGGGTTGATGAAGAAATTCTGACGTTGGCTGAGTTTGCTCCAGATTAAGCTTGTCACTCCATTTTCTTGATTTTTGAACCTTTGCGGTTGATTCAGTTGGATTGCCCTTTGTTCGAGCCGATTGAAATAGTTTAATAGGTTGATGAAGAAATATACTAATGTTGGCTGGGTCTGCCCCAGTTGAGCTTGTCGGTTTCATTCACCTTCTGAAAGCATCTTCTTGGCTTGCTTTCCACGCTTTGTCTTGACATGCCTTGTTTTTCTTTCACGAGACGATTCTTGAAAAAGTATTTTTTTTTTCAAAACTTCTTGAGGAAGTAATTACCCCTTTTTTTTTTTTTATAAGATAGGGGAGAAAGACCTTTCTTTAGGTAAGAAACTCCTTTTCTTTTCTTCAATATGTCGTCTAGGCGGATGGCTATCATTATTCCTGATCCTCCAACTTTGCCTATGCTGCGTAGAAGACGAAGAGTTGGGGTTTTAAACGATGTGGATGATCACGTTTCTGCAAGAATCCGGGAAGACCCTGTAAGTTTCCTTGTTGATCGAAATTTTCTTCTTTGTTTTCCAAGTTTCCTTTCATTATTTCTCAACCATTGCTTTCTTTCATAGAATTACGCTTGGGCGCGTATTCGAGGAGGGACCACTGGTATAGTAGAATGGTGGATGGTGTTGAGACGATGCAAAGGTGTACGTGATCTTGTACAACAGATTGGTTGGTACGACTTTATTGAAGCTTTGGAACCGTTCCATGATGGCGAGAATGCTTTAATCGTGGCAGAAAGATGGTGGGGTGATACTAATTCATTTCACCTGCCACATTGTGAGTTAACCATCACTCCTCTGGATTTCTACATGATTACTGGCATCCGTGTGGGGGTAGGAGCTCCCGTCCCGGTGGGCGAAAACGTGACAGAGGAGAATGTCCGAAACCTGTTGGGACCACATTGTGGGGATATCTTCCCTAAAAATTGGTATGTCAGCTTAGCAGGCTTGAAGACGAGTTTCTCGGTCCCAGCTTGGATCTCATCACTGACGCTTCAAAATATGATGCTAAAGTTATTATCAAACAGAGCTTTCTTGATCTTTGTTGCGGGTCATACCTTCCTTGACTCTTCTGGTGGCTATATCAAATCTGGTTACTTGGCAGCATTTTCTGACCTTGAATTGGTGAATTTTTACGATTGGGGAAGTTGTGCGATGGCGCGACTTTACACCTATCTGTCTCGAGCAACAGGCCTTCAAACAAAAGCCTTATGTGGGTTCTGGCCCATCTTGAATGTGAGTACATTTTCCTTGCTTTAGGTTGAACGATTTTGGACCCCATTTTTGAACACCCATATTCTTTCTTTGTAACAGTATTGGTGTTACGAATATTTTCCTCTTAGTCGCCCTCCTTTTGATACAAGCTTCTCCAATAGTCAAACATTTCCTCGAATGGCTAGATGGAAAGGTGCACTTCGAAGGCACTCGACTGCATATACGCGCCTTTGTTTGGAGGGGGCGACAGTTGAATCTGTAAGAAACCCTATATTATTATTTTTTTTGTTTTTTGTTTTTTTTTTAATATATATATATACCTCCATTTTGATCGCAGATTTGTTGGGACCCTTGGAAGGATTATCTGATTCGGCGTGATCAAAGAGCCATTCATGCCATGTCGTCTAGCATGCTTCGGTACTTGTTACGTGGCCCGAATTACTGTGCTTGGTATCTTGGTGACCGATTTGGGAGACAAATTAGTCAACCAGACGCTACACCCCGTTTTCCTCCTCCCAACGTTACATGTTTTCCTTATGCATCGTTTAGTGATATGGACGAGATTTCACGTCAGCCGCAATGTTCCTATGAAGATTCCGTTGATCGGGGAATGAATTTTGAATCATATTGGAGATCGGTTTCTTTAGGTCCACCTCTTGCTATCCAATCTTGCCGAGAGAATCTTGTAGTGGGTGATCCGGGTTTTGCATGAGAACACCCGGATGAGAATCTTTAGGTACACCTCTTGATATCCATCCGTTTTCTACAGTAGAGAACGGATGAGAACACCCATGTTCTTCATGTTCTTCATGAGGAAGAAAGAGAGGTTCCCTTAGTAAAAAATCGGGTGCCTTTAGTATTTCCCTGGAACTTGACTGCTTTGACTTTTAGTCTTATGAGATTTTGTTTTGCTCATAACTTCTTCATACAAACTCAGAATGATTCCATTCTTTCGCCATTGGATTCGTATTTTCTTCCTCTCTATCATGATAGCGAGAATTCCCAGGTTTGGAAGGATAATGAAATGGGTAGGAGCTGTGTTTGTGGGCTTGATTGGTAGAGATTGTGGGCTTGAGAGCTTGTGGGCTTGATTTGTTGAACTTATGGGCTTGATTTAAAGAACTTATCTATAGTGGAGACTCTGCTGGGGATAAATAAGAGATTCGACTTGAAAAAAAAATGATTAAAGGGAAAATGTTTTTTTTAACTAATATTTATTTGAGAACGGTTCATATTTCAGGTACCATCTTTGGTTGTAAACCATCGAAGTTTATGGCTCCTACAACTAGAAGTGTTACCATAAAAGATGCTTCAACATCTGTTAAAGTGTATTTCCGCAAAGGAATCAAGTCCTCAAGAACGAAGAGGTCTTTTAACAAAAGAGAGAAATTTTGGAGGGACATCGCCGAAGGAAGGGACATGCATATTCTAAAAATCCTCTCAACCATGGTAGAAGCATCCTCATATTTCTCCTGACAGAATTGCTAAAGACGTTGAAACCTTTTTCTAAAAAAAAAAAAAAAAAGCAAAAAAGAGAGGGTCCGGAACAAGATATTTCATTCACAAAAGGAAGTCTTACAAGATCCTCGTCAACAACTATTCAAATCAAGAACAACTACTCATCCAAAGGATACATGATCAGATCTAAAAAAAAAAAATGTGATCTGACGATAAACCAAACAAGGGGGGAAGACAGTTCAAGCCTCCAAATCTGCGATCCGAAAATCTAGGTGTTTCGGCTAGGGGAAATCCAGTTTGAATCTGGATTGGCAATTTAGAAGAAGCGTTGAAAGAGGTTAACATCAGCTTGTCATTCTCAAGCATACCAGAAAAAAATTGCACGCAGTTTCAACAAACATGTGCGACCACGCAACTTCGACAAAGGAGATCTCGTTCTCAAGGAAATTTGGCCCGTCAAACACACCGACCCAAGGGGCAAGTTCAAACCAAAATGGGAAGATTCATTTATTTTCAAAAAGATTTTTCCAGGAATGGCAGTACAATTGATGGACCTAGATGTAGAAGAACATCCAAGGCCCACGAATGAAGATCAACTTAAGAGATTTTGTGAACGATGAGTTATCTGAATTAAGGCTTCTCCACCGGAGTCAGCGATCTGCACAGTCAGTGCAAGTCAAACCAAGGACAAGAGCATCACCAGATAGAAAATATTTCATTCACAAATGAAGGAATTACAGAATCTTCGTCTACAACAATGAAAATCATGAACTCTTCCTTATCTGAAGGATACATGATCAGATCGAGAAAAAAAAAAAAGAAGCAACAACAATAAGAAACAAGCAAAAGAAAAGAAAAAAGAAGAACAACGGAAAGAAATAAAAAAAATGATCTGACGGCAAACCAAAGAAGAAGAAATGAAAAAAAAAATAAGGAAAGCTGGTGATTTTATCTGAGTCTAGACCAAGATCCAACTTCTTCACCATTTCCCATTGATCGAAACCAATGTGTAATAGTGGTAAAAGTGTCCATGTGACACACTAGATCTAGACATCTTCATCACAGGCAGATCATCCATACTTGTCAGAATACATCTAAATCTAAATCCGATTTCAACTTTGAAATCTGGATTTATCTTTGTATGTATTTTGAAGATGCATATGGAACGATCTTGCATCTTCCCCTAAATCATCAGATCTTCATCTTCGAGCCGATCATTAATCTGGATCTCAAGATACACTACCATCAAGCACAGAAAAGAGAAGATTCATACATATCTATACTGAGATTCCACCAAAATCTCACTTCAGTTATCATTACTTTCAGCCGCTCAAACTGCATCTCGCATACTCCACCAGGAAATGATTACTATGGCGATAAACCAAACAAGCAGAAAGTAGAAGAACATGAAGATGGTGATCAAGAAAAGAAAGATCACAGTCCAGATCCGGCACATACAAGAAGGGTCTGATGAAAAGATGGAGGAAAGAGGCAGATTTGCAGAAAAGAAATAAAAGAAGAGGAAGAAAGAGAAATTGATGGTCGAGGAAGAAGAAGGCGAGGAATTTAAAGCAAAGGATTAGGGCTCCATCAAACTGCTATTCGGGAAAACCGAAATGAAACCCGTAACCCGTTGGGCTTCTGAAACCCATTAGGGTCATTCATCCGATCCGCTAGCCCCTTTTCCCTATTCAAAAAAAAAAATCAAAAAGAAAAAAAAAGAAAAAAGAAAAAAGAAAAAAGAAAAAAAGAAAAAAGAAAAAAGAAAAAAAAGAAAAAAGAAAAAAAGAAAAAAAAATGCAGTCTACCTCATAAAGAAGTCGAAGCGTGGATAATTCTTCAGAAAGAGTATCAATACGTGCCTGCTTCCCCAGGGATTCTCTACTGACTTCATCATATCTCAACATGATATTGTACATCTCATTCACCACCGATGTCAACTCAAGCCCACGGCTATCCACCAAACGGAGCAAGTATTCTTGAAGAGGTCCTGAAGCCTGAAGCGAGAAAGGAGTCAATAAAAAGTATTAAGTCATTAAGTCAAGAAGAGCAGAGTAACAATGAGCGGTACCTCGGAATATCATCCGGAAGAGGTAAACCAATAATATCTTC
>JAJJWX010002732.1:600000-1007591 GCA_023529315.1 Papaver bracteatum | reverse complement strand
TGTAATAATACTATGACACAGATCACAATGATTGAGAACCAATGCTTTTCTCATTGTTATAGCTACGGATTTTCAACAACGATGATGCTAAACTTACAACCTTTGGGATCATTGGACTACTTGGAAGTGACGAAGATTTCGAGTATTGTTGAAGATTAGGCATGTGGAACAGAGCTACAAAGTTTATTTATATAATTTTTGTATTTCATAAGTATGTATTAATAGTTTTGCCGCTAAAATTGACAAAGGGAGATTGTTAGATCATCGTATGGTCAAACTAAATGCGACGCTATCTCAAGCATGTTTGTCAATCTTAGTGATCAAAACTATAAAGTCTTGATTGCTAGTCTACTATAGCTAAGGTCTCAGACTAGGATAGAAAGTGTAGTTTAGCTCAAGAACTCCATGGCGATCATCATACAAGACGAAGGAATACTCAAGGAACCAGTGGATCTTCATCGACTAAAAGGTATGTGGAGACTTGGACTTATCTATCACTCGGAAGTCTATTTATTATATCTCCTATCTTGAGACAAAAGTCATTTTACTATATAGACTAATAATATGCACATGTGACATTTCGAGCTGAGTATATCTTGCTTATATATTTCTCGAAATGGGTGTTGGTAAAGCTTTCGCTTTAGCCAAGTTCATCTTTGCCTAATGACGAAAGTCATGTTATGTTTCAATCACTTTGGAAATCGCTCTGACGAAAAATAGTTTGTGAATAACAACTATATAACGTCCTATGAGAATGTTTCAATGATTGAAATGAGAGTTTAAACTATATAACCATTGTGGTATATAAACATTGTTGTGGCAACACATATGTTTATAAGTCCTTAGCACTTGAACCGAAGTTTGTGAACTTTGTTGATCAATTGGAACCGGAACGTGAGCAGTCAACTCAGTCATGAACTCAGCTGAATCAAGGTAAGTTCTTGAACTTGAAAATATCTGGGGCTGAAGTTGAAGCTCACCAGGTTAATAACCCATTCATGAACTGATCTAAGTTCTCAATCCGAGAAAATTTGCTGGAGTTTATTAACTTCAACCGGTTAGCTTGAGTCCGCGAACTCAAGAGGTTATGTCTGAAAACGTTGTTCGTGAACTTATCTTAACTTACTAAGGAATTTTTTTGCAAACCGTGGCTTTATATTTCATGAAATGATTCGATTGAATCACATCGTTTTTGATTCAATTGTGTCTTTTGTAATACTTGGGATCTCATAGCAATTGAACAACTCTCTAACTAGTTCATTTGAGTCATTTGGACTAGTTGTGAAGAAGAATATGGTTGATATGAAAGTTATCATTTGGATAACCATTAGGTTAACTATTATTGAACCAACCATTGTACATGTTTGGGTACGGTTACACAAACCCAAAACGTCAAGTACATATGTGTATGGCAAGCTAAATATTCGATCTAATGGTTGACATATATTAGCTTGTATCTAATCAGGTTTTCATCTAACGGTGAATATTGAATGCTTTGTTATCAAGCTAACATTGATTGTAAACCCTGATTTGAAAGACTATATAAGGGAGAACTCTAGCAACTGGGAAACCTAATCCCCACACATTCTCGTGCATACTAGTTTGCTAAAGCTAGAGTCGATTCTCCTTAACCTTGGTTTTCTTCTTCTAAAACCAGTTAACGACTTAAAGACTTCATTGGGATTGTGATCAGAATTTATACTTATTTTTCTTGTAATTGTGTGATCTGATCTTGATGTTTCTATCGTACGAGTACAATCGTAATAATTGGCTTGAGATTTCTATCTCTGATAGGCACAAACATCTTCGTCTCATTGTTTGTGATTCCTCAATAATCTTCTTCGCGTCGATTAAGTTAATTGTGAGGTGATTGATGAAACTGAGTTGTTCTTTGGGAATATAAGTATGGTTTTATCGATTGGTTCATGTTCACCTTGATTTATCAAAAGACGGAACAAAACTTGTAGGTTTATTCATGGGAGACGAATTTATCTATTACCTGTAGAATTTCTAATTGTGAGCAGATTTGTTTATTAAAGTCTTGACTTTGGTCGTAAGAACTCTTGGTTGTGGGTGAGATCAGCTAAGGAATAAAGTCGCAAATATCCTATAGGATCAGGCGAGGAGCATAACTCTGCATTTCTTTGGATCAATGTGAGATTGGTTTGGGGTTCAACTCAAATCCGCATCAAGCAATTTGGAGTAGCCAGTGTCTTAGCGCTTAATACACAGTGTATGTTTAATCTAGACTAGGTCCCGGGGTTTTTCTGCATTTGCGGTTTGCTCGTTAACAAAATTTCTGGTGTGTGTTATTTCTTTTCCGGATTATATTTTTATATAATTGAAATAATACATGTTATGCGTTGTTCAATCGATTAGAATATCTGATCTTATTGGTTGTTGATTTAAATCGATTGACACTTGGATATTGGTCTTTGGTACCATCCAAGTTATCTCTCTTTGATTAGACTCGCGAATCATATTTGCTTGAGTAAATCAAATCGAGATTGAGATAATAACTCCTTGATTATTTTCTATTGATTGAGTCTAACTGTCTAGTTGATTCTCTAGAAAACAACTCGGAGTTGTCCATACAGATTGCTAATCGAAATATTGGGTATTGTTGTTAGACCCACGCTTTTTCATTAGCAATTGTGTCTGTGAGGCGACTAACTTTTATTAATCTTCATTAAATTTTTAATAAATTTTTGTGTGGCGGAACCAGAATTTATTAATAAGAATTAATTCAGGATATAATTTTTTATTTTATTTTTACTTTACTTCAAAGAAAATTGTTATTGAACTAAATATCTATATAATACAAAAAAAAGGGGTGTGTGTGTGTGTGTTTAAGTAACCTCCTTCAATTATGGATATATGCAGTCATAATCCTCATAATTAGTTCCTTACCAATTGAAAAAATTAATGTGTCAACAAAATAATTCTTACCAATTAAGTGCTACAACTATGTAAATTTCATATTTTTATACTCATATTTCTATTAAAAAAATAAATAAATTGAATTGGCTCATATCTTTTTAAGATCGAATTAGCCCACCTTTATCAACTTAATTACAAAGAACAAAAAACATTCGAACATTTGTGATTTCAACATGTAAAATAAATTAATTGTGCTTCATCAACTTGCAAAGGACAAAAAACATTATGTTAAAATAAAAAAGTGATAGTAAAATAAAAAAGTGACAGTAACTCTTTTTTTTTACAAAGTGGGCAATTATATTGGGGGTGATGAATTCTCAATATTGGTATGTAGATCTGATTCGGGCAAAGCAAGATTTTGTTTTTATGCAATGGATCATGGTCTTTAGTTGAAAATTTTATTTTTTTCTTCGGCGAGAACCAAGAGAATATAAAGAATATGCCCGCACATGTCTATTTCCGATCCAACACGAATCAACGGTCCTAATTGTAACATATATTTATAAAATTAATTATTTTTATTATGATATTCACGTGAATTACACATTCTTGCTTAACTGGATGGTGACATCAGTTATAATAGAAAGGGGGTTTTACCAATTTGGGATTTAAATAGGAAAATAATCATTTGGTCCTTTTTTAGGTGGTCCCAAGTTTATTTAGTCGTTTCTGTTTGGTACATTATTATTTGAAAATATGAAACAGACAAAAATACCTTTTCGTACTATTTTAACATTAATTTCTGTAACTTTTATATATCCATAAATATTTATTTCATTTTCTCTGATGAACTAAAAACTTCCTACTTATTTTCTTGCAGTAGTTCATTCTGTTTGATGAACTATCTGGAGTAATCCCCTATCCAATTATTATAATCTTTAAACGCCACTGATCCGAAGTTTCCCGGAAGATTGGATTTCAATTTTTTTTTATAGATGAAAGATATGAATTTAGTCTTAGAAATCTGACAAATGACAACCATTTTCTGTTTAAAAAATAGTTAGAATATGGTGAGCTGTTTCATTTATTTATTGGCATGCTGATCATGTGAATATGTGATGATTTTTTAGAATCGGAAAATCAAATCTTTTGATATATGAGTATAGTTGTTGACCGACAAACAAAGCACCTCGTTTGATTTGGGCTATTTTCCCTTTAAAAGCCAAACAACAATGAATTTAAATCTAACATTTTGATGACATGTACTTCATATAAGACTCTACAATCTTATCAAAAATGAGCGCGGTTCGAGATACCAAACGTCATCATCGACCGATCTTAATTTCTATCGTTAACTTTTAACGGCAAATATTCAAAGAGGTAGATAGTGGTGTTATACGTCTCGAATTGTGCTCCTATTTTGTCGGAATGTAGAGCCTTATAAGAAGAACGTATCATCTAAATATTAGATTCAAATTTATTGCCGTTTGGGTTCTGCGGAGAAAATGACGCAAATCATATACGATAGTGTTTATCTAAGAATATCCATGGATCCTCCCTCATGGTTAATCTATTAAGAAAGGAAAAAAAAGATTTAATGTTCGTACTATCCAGTGTAGTCAAAATCGCTCTCCAAGGCCGATTACTTATCGAGTAATCGCTACAGGCTATATGACCGAGGCGATTTCCGATTCCAAGCCATTTATGATTTTTAGCGATTAAGGCGGCTTGAACTTAATTTTGAGCAAACCGAGTTAATTATTTTCCGGAGTTGGCCTTACATGCACTAAAATCATAAAAGAAATTTTTATAACCCTCAGACGGGAGTTATCAAACAGAAAAACCTCTAAACATATGTTAAATATGTTCAATATAACAATATTACACACTTAATTACATGATAGTGTTAAAATTTTAATTTTAGTTAGGTGCAAATCATGACTTATGAACAACAATATTTAAGTCTATAATAAATAGATTCCGAGTATTAGACCGAGTTTTGACGATTTCCAAGTCCGAATTAATTGCTCCTCATTCCAAGCTCCCCAACCGAATAGGACCAAGGAATGATTATGACTACTTTCGTACTATCATTAACTGAAGATTTGATTCTAGACCCTAGTTAGCAATTCGGGTTAAGATACGTCTACGAACGAAAACGATTGGCATTATTCGGATTCATAAAAGTTAAATCCGGTCAAAAAGTTGGTCAACGGTTCATAACGGACCTAACGGTATACGTACGTGTATAATTCGTTTTAGAGATATGAGTTCGGAACACAAAATTCGTTATGTATTAAATATAAAAAATAATTAAATACTACCAAAACACCTTGGTTAGCAGTGGGGGGAACTCATTTTTACACTAATAATCCTATATATTCTAAATACATGTTACTTTATCACCAACAAACCGTTGGCTCAGTGGCATTGAGTCCGTTGCGAAGAGTTCGACGTCATAACTTCGATTCTCACCGTATGATTTTTGCAAAAAAGGAAGGGAAATGGACGTTGGGCCTTGAAAACGCCACTAAACTAGGCACCGTAGCTACTTTGAATGAAAACGCTAATAGTTCTTAAAGCTGAGAAAGTTCACGAATTGAGGTCGGATAAAAAGCGGAGAATTTTATTTGAAAATGTAGCTGTCTTTCATCTGCCAAGGATAAAAAGTGATCACACTAACACTACCAGGAAAGGACCAAAAAGGAAGAAACAATTCAAGGTTGAATTTCACTGGACAGATCATCCTCAATTTCTTCAAGTTGTTGATGAAAACTGGAACTATTTGGGAGGCAATGTCATTAAAAAACTTTATATCTTAGGGGAACATCTCACTAAGTGGAGCAAGAACACTTTCGGTAACATTCATAGGGAATTGGAAGCCGAGAAACAAAATTTGTCTGACCTGCAGTCAAGATCACACATTTCAGATACAAGAGAGGAGGAAAGAATTGTTCTCCAACACATTGAAGTTCTTGAAAAGAGAGAGAGGATGTTTTGGGAGCAAAGAAACAAGTCAATTTGGATCCCTAACACTGATAAGAACACCCACATTTTTTATCTTTCAGTGCTTCATAGAAGGAGCAAGAATAGAATTACTGCTCTAAAGAACGAGGATGGGGAATGGGTTTCTAATCATGAAAAGATCAGAGATCTCCTTGTTGCTCACTTTCAAAATATTTTTTACTGCTGATAACTCCGTCTCCCCAAATCTATTTTCTATGGATAATACTAATTCTTTTTCTGATTCAGAATGTAGACATCTTGCAGCAGTTCCTTCTTCTGATGAAATCTATACAGTTTTGAAGCATATGAAGCCTCTCAAAAGTCCTAGTCCCGATGGTTATCCCGCCTTATTTTTCAAGAAAAGCTGGCACATCGTTGGTAACAAGGTAATCAAAATCATTCAAGACTTTTTTAAATTTTCATCTCTCCCACCAGGTCTCAACCACACATATCTATCTTTAATCCCAAAAGTTAAGCACCCATCTTCTCCTTCAGACTATCGGCCTATTTCGTTATGTAATGTCCTCTACAAAATTGTAACTAAATCATTACTAAAAGACTCAGCCCATTTCTTGATGAACTCATTGAAAAAAACCAATCCGCCTTCATTTATGGAAGGCAGATTATAGACAACATTATCTCAGCTAAAGAGCTTGTGCATTCTATGAATAATTCTAATTCAATTTTAGGCTCTTTCGCTTTGAAATTGGATATGAGCAAGGCTTATGACATGGTTCATTGGGCCTTCTTGAGCATGGTGTTACCAAGTTTTGGCATAGTGGGTCATATTCATAGTTTGATAATGAATTGTGTCCAAACGGCATCCTTCTCAGTCTTGTTAAATGGCCAACCAGAAGGGTTGTTTAGCGGTGAAAGGGCCATTAGATAGGGATGCTCTCTTTCACCCTATCTTTTTATCCTATGCTCTCAAAGTTTATCCAGTATTATGATGAGAATGGAAATGGATGGCCTTTATTCTGGGTACAGATTGATTAGATGGCCACCTTTTGTGTCTCATCTAATGTTTGCAGACGACGTCATGTTGTTCGGCATTATGAATGAACATACTGTAAATTCAATTTCCAGGATTCTTGAGGATTATTCTTGCTGGTCAGGGAAACAACTAAATCTTAATAAATCATCTATAATCTTCAGTAAGGCAGTATCTGGTGATAGGCAAATTGATATGATCTCAATATTGGGAGTTAAGAAGATGGGGATTGATGATAAGTATTTGGGTATAAAGATTCTCAAGATTGGCAACAAAAAGATCAATTTTGAGTTTCTAATAGAAAAGTTTGATGCTAAACTTAGTGGTTGTAAAAAGCACTTTCTGAACCATGCGGGGAGAACAACGCTTATTCAGTCGGTACTAGTTTTAATTCCTCTCTTCTACATGGCAACAAATTTGGTGCCTAAAGCCGTTCTCTGCAAGCTTAATCAGACAATGAGGAATTTTTGGTGGGGACACTCAAGAGATAAAAGAAAAGCTCACTATATTAATTGGAGTTGGTTTACTATCAGCAAGGATCAAGGTGGGCTTGGCCTGAGATCTCTTGAACATCTTAATATGGCGCTTATAGCTAAATTGGCATGGAGATTCCTTTCCGAACCGGACACTCTTTGGGGGAAAATTCTACAAGCAAAGTATTTGAGGGGTAGCTCTTTTTGGACTGTCAAAAAACCACAAAGGTGTTCCTCTACTTGGTCTGCTCTCCTTGAAATCCGGAAGTACTTTAAAAGTGGGTTCTTATGGTTGATTGGTGATGGAAAAACCATAAAAGTTTGGACTGATCCCTGGATTCCTACTATTCTAGGCCATACTCCGCCTCTTCTAGTCAACAACCGTACTACTATTAATACCATTGAAGATCTGATAATCAAGGAGGAAAGAAAATGGAATGTTGACTTGATAAACCAGTTGTTTGATCCTTTTACTGCAGGTCATATCATTGCAATTCCTCTCTCAAGATCGGTGGCTAACGACAAATTAATCTGGAGCTTTACTCCTCATGGTATGTATACTTCAAAATCATTTCAAAAGTTTTTATCTGACAATATTGGAGAGCCCTCAACTCATAATGATACTTTTTTTCCATGGAGGAAGTTCTGGGATGTACAACAATTAGCTCCTAAAATCAAAACTTTTATATGGAGGGTGATTCATGGCGGAGTGGGTACTTTGCAGAAGTTGGGGAGGTTTTTAGATAATGTACCAGTTGATAGTCAGTTCTGTGGTGATCATGAAGAAACAATTGACCACTTATTTCACCATTGCCAATTTACAAAGGCTGTTCTTTTTGGTTCCCCTTTGTATTATAGAGCTAATGATGACACCTCTATCACTGTTAAGCAGTGTCTTTCGAATTGGCTGAATTCTCAAGATGGTGGTTTTTCATTCTGCTTTGGATCCTGTCTCTTTTGGGCTATCTGTAGAGAAAGGAATAAGTTGCACTTTGAGCATATCCAACCTCTTATTCCTCATATCATTAATGAAGATTCTTTCTGGTTCAATTCTTACTTTCATATGGAGGCTATGTATGACCCTGAACACTGCTGAGGAGAGTTTTTCTACAGCCCAGAATGATTATGAAGTTTGGTCTGCCCCTCCGTAAAATACCATTAACATAAATGTTGATGCTGCAATTCATTCGAGGAACTCTGCTGCTGCTGCTATTGCAAGAGATCATAATGGTCGTTTTATTGCTGTTTCGACCACCACTTTCAACAATACCTTTCCGCAAGTGGCTGAGGCTTATGGATTCTTACTTGCTTTCTCATTGGCTCAGAATTTACAGTCTCGCAACATCATCGTGGAGGGAGACTGCCAAGCGCTAGTAAATGTTCTTAACGGTGATGCATCGCATATGCCTTGGAGAATTCAGAGAATCGTGGAAGACATCAGATTTCTCTCTAGACTTTTTCAGTCTGTCTCATACAACTTCGTGAAGAGAGGAGCTAAATCTGCAGCTCATAATCTCGCATCTTATGCCGTGTTGCATAATGTCCAGAATTGGTGGACATCTGCCCAAATCCCCCCTTCTATCCTTGATAGTTTCTCAGCTGATATCTCTTGTTTTCCGTTGCTTGTTTTTCATCCTTTGTATTTTTCTCTACAAAAAAAAAAAAAAAGTTCTTTCATCAGTTTCCAGCTTGATCATGTAATGATTTTTCTGACGTTTTGTATTAGAATAGTCATAGGAGCGAACGTGGTTGTCACGTTTCTTTTATGAATAGTTGGTGATAGATAACCTAACACAACTTGTGCCCTCCAGCGCAAATATCATTTGGGATAGAGAATGACAATGTGATGTTAATACATAAATATTAGGGGTGTGCATAAAATCCGGAACGACAGATTTCATCCTCAACCGTCTACAAAATTGCGGGTAAAAATCAATCCGCAAGAGTCTATGGGCCGGACACGTGTGAGTTTTCAAATCCGTAAAGTTTAGCGGTTTGGTTGCAATTGGTTTTGTAAATCCGCGGATTCACCCGCATCGTAGGTTATAACAAAGAAAAGATAAATCTCACTCAAATAAAACCCGGCAAAACAAAGCTTATGAGCCTCCAGCCATGTATTTATTCTGCTATTTAACCTAACGGAGTTTGCTTTGAAATGAAACGAACTGAAGTTGAAGTTCCCCTTCGCTCAATTTCTTGTTAATTTCAGTTCAAATATCTTTTGATTTTTTTGAATGGTGTTCATATCTACATTATGGAATTCTCCTTTCGGCTTATTAGTCCCTGAATACTGATTCTACTCCAAATTAGTTACTTTGTTTTTCATTATTATGCACGCAAGTTGTTTGATGAAATGCCTAGCATATCATATCCAAAAATTCCCTCATCGGTTTTGTTTGTTTACTTTTTTTATTTATTTGTTTTTTTTTCTTCCAACTAAATGCATCCGGTCTGTATTACTTGTTGATCCGCGGATGTGAAATTCGCGGGTGATTGGACAGTTCACGGTTCAATTTTCCAAATCCGTAACCTTGAGGGTTTGGTTGCGGGTGACCCCTAATCCGCAACCGTCTGTCCGTTGCACATCCCCTAATAAATATGAATGCTTGCCTAAATTATTATAAGACCAATAAGTAAGAAAAAATGTCGTGCAAATCAAATCATTTTGTCCTGCGAAGCTGTCAAGGTTGCGAACAAACGGAAATTGTCATACGGTTTGTTTTAGTGGAAATTTATGAGAAACCAATGTTTGGTTACCCTCTCTTCTAAAATCCCATCATTAAAAAAGTATATATCTAACGCCCAAAACATAAAATGCATGGTTAAGATTAATAGTTTTATATTGTATTTAGTGGAAATTGAATTATTGTCCCTCGTTCTATTAGGCCTTCACAAATATCCCTAAACCTCTTTACAAATATCCCTGATGGCATAGTTGATACTTTTTTCTAAAAACCTAATTATTATAGTTCCTCTTTTAACCTTCCTCTCTAACTCTTCGTTCATCTTCACTTCTTCTATCTCAGAAAAAATTCCATCCCTCCAACCACCGTATCTCCATCGCTCCCACCAACTTCTTCATCAATGCCGCCACCACCACCTCTGCAACTACCACCACCTTCTCAGCCGCTAATGGATTCAGGATTTAATCGAACTATCATTAACAGATGACACCTTCTTCTTCTTAAAACTACATTTAAAAGCAGATTCAAATAGATCGAGATCTGATTTTAGGTTGCAATTATAGATCGAGATCTAGTTTAGGTTACGATTTATGGTGGTGGTGTGTCAATGACGGCGGAGGAGGTATGTATTTGAATCTATTTTACGTTTTTGTTTTGGGATTTTGCATAGTTCTTGTTGAACAGAAAAGTTTCATTTGTTGAACGGCGGTGGAGGAGAAATAAATTTCATAGTTTTAAATTATTGAACAGAGAAATAAAATCTTATACTTTTTTTTTCTATGGTGATTATCTTATTTAAGTTTCTTTCGGTACTGGTGGTATTGTAAGTGATTGTGACGTAGACGAGAATAGTTTAGAACTAAGAAATTGATGATGTAGATGGAGGTGGTTTGGGTTAGAATGATGAAATTGGTGTTGGATTTGGTTTTGGTTGTTTTGATGGTGGTGGTGGATATGTGTGATTGTTGGTGGCGGTAATGGTGGAGAGGTTCGAATGAGAAATTAGTCATGGAAATATACGTAGTAGAATGGTGGTTCTGGTTGTTGTAGTTGTCGAGATTGGTTCTGAAGCTGGTCTTGAAGGTGTTGCTGTTTATGAAGCTACGAGTAATGATCAATTATTGTTGTTTATATGTTTTTATGGGATCAATTTTTGTTTTTGTTGATCCCATTCATTGGATCAACTCATGTTGTTGACCCAATTTTTTATGGTTTCAACTCCTATTGTTTTTATGTTTTTATGGGATCAAGTATTTTTGTTGATCCATTTATGGGATCAAATCCTGTTGTTGACCCAATTTTTTATGGGATCAACTACTATTGTTGATCCTTTCAACTTCTATTGTTGACAACGTTTCCTTGGATTAGTATAATCATGCTTGTAGTTTAAATCATTCTTGTAGTTTAAATCATGCAAATTTATTCAAATATTGAACTTGTGATGTAATGGTAGCATGACTAACTCCATGTTAGATGATGCATGTTCGAATCACGCCAAGTTCACTCCCTAAATTGGATCAACTTCTACTGTTGGTTTTATTTTTATTTGGATCAACTACTAATGTTGATACAAAAATATCAGAACCAGTGGTGGCGGCGACGGTGGTTGTGGTGGTGGCGGCGGCAGACTGGTGATTGTGGTGGCTACAGATCCTAGTGGTGGTGGAGGACTTGTGGTGGTGTAATGGTGGTGGTGAAGGAGTAGTGGTGGAAAATGAACCTTGGGGTATACCCAAGGAATGGTGGTGGTGGCGGTGGCGGCGGCAGACTGCTCTTGCCAGATTAGGGGTATAACCAAATTTAAATGAACCTAGTGCCCTTGCTAACGGGTGGTCAAAATTGGTGATTTGACTTTAATACCCTTGAACTAATTAACTTAAAACTAAGAGCTAACATCATGGAAATCCCAACTTTTCTACTTTGCGTGGCATCAGTACAAGGTTTCCATTTCGCTAAGTAGACGGACAAATCGATTTGTCCGTTCTTATTTCTTAAGTTTTGTATTTTTTTCTTCATATTACCCCTCAACCATATCAGTAACCCAACCATAGTTAGTCATTATGGTTATAAAAATGGGTAGGTACTAGGTAGTATATACCCTCGGAATGTGATACGTACGAGTATTATACGGATTCGTAAAAGTTAAATTCGGTCAACGATTCGTGATTCGAAAGTAATACGGAACGGAATATGTACATGTATAATTCGTTTTAGAGATATGCATTCGGCATACAAAATTCGGCATATATGAACCTGTTAAAAAATCATTTTTAATATAATCTCTCCTAAAATACTATAGTTTAATACTTGTCATGAACTATACATATGATATGTGCATCACAATCAGAAAATAACATGAACGTTGATGGTATTGGAATCAGATTAGTGTATGTAAAATTTTAAAAGTCAAAAATATAATAAATAATAATTATTTAGTGATGATGTGCCAAAATATTATACGGGGCGTATGATTCGGTAATAAGTAAAAATATGTGTATATTTTGATTTAAGCTGAAAATTCGCGAATCTGAGTCGGAGTTCCAGTTATATGGCCATTACGTACGGATTCGGTCGATACGGACGGATTCGCGAATTATACGAGTATTATTCGCGAACTTACTAACTAGGGTATATACAAAATTTAGGTTTTTTCTTGTTTACCTCTTCTGGCAAGAGCAGTTAGTTTTAGATCTAGTGGATCAGTGGGTCATCCAGAAGGTTATATTTTTTAGTGTTTACAGAACCATCAGTTGCAGAAGAGTGATTATAGATAATCACATGATAGATGGTAAAACGATATCATGCATATGCATTTGTGTTGCAAGTTTCAACTGTTACGAACAAATTTTCATTTCTTATTTATTTAGTGTATGAATTAGCTAAACTACATGATCAATTGATTACTTTTGAAAGATGTGGTTACTTCTTATTGTATATATGGTCGAAAATAAATTTTGTAACTCCAGAGTGATCTGTTCAAATGCATATTAAACTTAATTTTCTCTGTTCTCCTTCTTGATGCATATGAAAACATGTTTGTATTTTTTGGATATCTTTTGGTTATTTATGGAATGAGAATGGATAGGTTTAGTCCAGTATCTGGTACTAGAGGTGTGTTTTCCCTATTTGTTCCTTTGATCATGCATTAAAACTAAGAGGAAATGAAAACCTTACTCTAATTTAGGATATGGACGAGGGTTTGGACCCTAACTTCAATGGGAACTCAAGTATATGCGATAACTTTATTGGTTAAGGTGGAAGCAATGGAGGAATTATTTTCGTTTTGAACTCGATAGATCGGAATGCGTGGGGCAATGGGGGAGTCATGAATTATTCTACAAACTCATCTAACACGGGTGGTGCTTACTTAGGTTCAAGAAGTGGAACTATTGGACGAAATGCATTTCGTGTGGTAACATCGTTGTCGCTAATTGGGGTTCCTATCGTATAAAATTAATTGGGTATCCTACAAAAACAGTTGTATAAAAGAAATCGGGTATGCTGTTCTATGGTAATATAAATTAAAATGGTTACCTGTGTTCAGACGGCTGTAATAAATTAAATTGGGTGGCCGAGTCATACGTAATTTGGTGATATGATTTTAGTACGGCTGTTTAAATTCTGGTAGAACCATTTTAATCCAACCAGAACAAACATTAATGCCCTGTCTAATCTTTGTGAACATATATAAGCTAATCCCCAGTAATTAATAGTTCCTAATCATTGCAAATGTAATATTCAATTATTGCATGAAGATCGAAAATGAGCGAAAATATATTGTAGATGCTTAAATTTTATGAGGAGTATCTATCTATCTGGCTTAGATGATATGAAATCATCATTATCTTGTGTTGCATATGAGCTGGATTTATCTGTCTGGTAAGGATCATTAGGGACCTTCATTAGCTCCTGGCGCATGCCATTCGAACTTCTAGATTTTCCAGCTTCAACAACGTTCTTCATGACACACACCTAAATGAGTACATAAAAAGGTAAAAAAAAAATTTAATCAACTTGAAGGCATGAATTGTTCAAAAGAAAACAACCCAAAACCAAAAATCCGAATACCAGACAGCTTTCTGTAAATTTGTTCATAGTCGAATCATCATTCATTATCTTCAATAGTTTTCTTCATTTAACTCGGGAGATTTTTTTAAGAAAAACTCGCGAATAAGTACACAAAATGCAAATAACTCAGAATATATGAAAACCTTCATTTATTTGCTCAGGTTTAGGTACAAAAATTGAAATAATCGCTGTAGGATGTAGAATGTTTAATCAAAAGTCTCCATCGGATGGATTCTTCCGACATACCTGAGTGCGAGCAGTACTTGTTCATCTTCTACGTTTCTAAAGCTCCACTTCATCAATGCCATACCAGGAAGGGTCTCTAGATGCTACAACAATCGCCTAATCCAATTCATCCACCTTCCTATCAAGAAATTAAATGTTCAGCAGATACAGAGAGGGCATGAAGTGCCAAGAAATATGCTACTCTGCGTAGAAGGTATAGGTGGAAATTTTTAAAGTTTACAGCAGCTACAGTTAGGGAATAAAAGAACAAAGGTACATTTAACTTAAACTGTTCGCAATGTAAAATTGTTCAAGTCTCTATAAGGAAGTAAGAGTGCCTTTTTTGAATTCTTCTTCAGAAATGAAACTACATATTAGCAAATATTCATCTAAGGAATTATTTGTCAAACTGATTGTAATACCTGTCAGTTGATGCTTTCACAACTAGTTTGTAGCTCTTTCATTAGATGGACTTGCTCTTTGGTGTTTGAAGGGACAGTCTCCCATTGGTGAAAAGCAGATTGTAGTTTATCAATCTGACCAAAAAATATAAAAAAATTAGTTACAGGTTACTGGAAGGACACTGGAGCAATCATGAACAAATCTTCAAATAATCTAAAAATATAACATATGCAAGATATCACCAACAAAGTTCTTCTAGCTTTGCCATCATAAAGGAAACCATAAAATGCCATCACTCGTATGTATATGATATATTATTACCATCCAAGGACTCCTATGCAACAAGTTCTATGTACATATTTTGGTTAGTATGTTGTTTACAATTCAAACTTATACTGAAAAAATTGTCGGTTAATCCCTACGATGCTAAAGGATATATAATAATACAATTTACCCAAGTTGTTACACCACAATTACAAGTCACTGTAACGTCAGTGGAGCAATCATGAACTTTTCCTTCAAGTAAACAAAACTAAACAAAAAGAATCAAACACAACCAACCAACATCAACAATAACAATAGCAAAACCATCATTTCCTTCAGAAAAAATATGATACAACGCCAGCGTTCTTACTTACTGATCTCATCTTTTCCTGAAAGAATCCGATATACTATGCCAGCACTAGTAGTCTACTACCCAGTAGATATTGTGCCAGTATTCTAATTACTATATTCACAGTTTAGAAGCACAAATATTCTTATACATAATCTGCAATTCTCGGCTAACTTCTACAGCATGTGATGTTTAAGTGTATACAGATATACAAAGAAATCCAAAGAATTTGCTTGCTTTCGCATTATCTTTAAGAAGTCTAATTAACCTCCCTATTCCTGTGAGAGAAAACTTTTTATATGATAAACTCATTATGCTTTCTTTATAGGGTTATTTGGTTTTTGGTATTCAGGTTTTGACCTAAACCTGGGTTTGGTCTAACATTTGTCTAGCCTTTGCATTTGGTCTAAAGACCAACGTTGACCCACGTTGACTCGGTTAAGTGATGATGTGTATAACTTTTGAATTGATTTATTTTATTTTTACCCCTTAAATTATTATGTATTCACTACTAGAGGCCCCAAAAAATTATAACTCCCCCCTTTCTTCTCTTCTCCTTCTCTGTGTCTGCTGCTGCACCACCATTTAAGATTGTTACAATGAGAAAAGATATTATAACTCCCCATTTTTTCTCTTGTCATGTTTCTCATTCTGTTTAGATTGATGGTTGTTCAGAATTACAGCGAGAGGAGATATTTGTTTAGATTGATGGTTTTCGAGTTCAAAGTATAGATATTTGAATCGAGAAGAAATTGGATTCATATGTGTGGTATGTGTTTAAATCGAAGATGGGTTTTTGTTGGATTGAATAGTGAGAGTAGAATTCGTTATATTCTTGAGTTGCAGAGAAGAAATAGGCGCAATGCTGCCTGAGATCGAGGAGATGATGTATGAGATCGAGAAGATGATGCTGCTGGTGAAGATTAAATAGGAGTTATGCAATTATGAGATGATTCTGCTACTGGTGAAGAATGATTCAATGATAAAGGAGACGATTGAAATTGATGAGTTTTGTAGTTAGAGTCAGAGAATGGGTTTTGCCTAGAACTCTAATTGGTTTGGATTTTGGGCAATTTGTGGAGTTTTTTGAGCTGAGAGTGAGTAGATCTGATGCTATTATACAAGGTTTTGAGTTGAATATGCGTTGTGAGTTGTTTCTGCTTGATTGCAGTCGATGGAGTTGAGGGATTTGGGTTGTTTGATTTTGTAAGTTGTATATATACGATGGATTTTGGTATATGAAGATGGTGTTTGCTATGGTGTTGAGAAGAATTAATTGAGTGGTTTTTTCTTCGAGATTCAAATTGTGAGAATGAATGGGTTTGATGAAGTTCATCTGGGATTATAAATGAATGGGTTTATCTCGGATCTGATTTTAATTACGAAAAGAGACGAAATATTTAAGATGGGTTTGATCCGATTTGAAGTTCCAGTAAGATGGTGTTGTTTTGGGAAAAGATTTATTGGTGGCTGCAATTGAATTTTAGGGACAATGAAGAGAAATTACCGATTCTACATGTTTTTGCACTCAATAGTTTTGTTTTTTTGGAACCAGAAGAAATATGTGTAGAAGGTTCAAATCTATGGCGTAATAGTTCTTCATCGGTAAATGATGAGTTGTACAAGGATTACCGGCAATCAAATCCAGAAAGAAAGATTAAAGAGATTGTTATAGGTTCTTAAATAATGATACCAATGATTTAGACCTAATTAGGAAGAAGCAACCTGTTCCTCCCCATTTCTGGACGTAGCAACAGAAGATGCGATTTAAGGAAGACAAAGGTTAGAGCTAAGGAGGTAATAAGAATATATTATTATTATGGAGGGTGCAATCAAGTCAAAAGTTATACACATCATCACTTAACTAAGTCAACGCGGGTCAACGTTGGTCTTTAGACCAAACGCAAAGGCTGGACAAATGTTAGACCAAAACCAGGTTTTGGTCAAAATATGAGTACCAAAAACCAAATAACCCTTCTTTATAAAACCACCAAAAAAAAAAATCTTAGAGATGCACAGTAAATCTTAG
Source organism: Papaver bracteatum (assembly GCA_023529315.1). Taxonomy (NCBI): domain Eukaryota; kingdom Viridiplantae; phylum Streptophyta; class Magnoliopsida; order Ranunculales; family Papaveraceae; genus Papaver; species Papaver bracteatum. Next base: position 990,220 of record JAJJWX010002732.1, on the reverse strand, counting down.
CTAGTCATACTTAAAAATAAACTTTAAGAATACCTCAAGTAGGAAAATAGCTCCCATCCAAGAGAAAGAAACAAGCATATGAGACATCCCTATAAGATAAACAAAATTGCTGGTCAAGTCAGACTATTCCAACGATCACCATGAAATTATATATTACATGGAGGCGCATCTACCACGTAAACCTTCCTACCTAACAACTTTTCATGTAAGGTAAGATGTTTAATCTCTGAACCACAGGTCCACAGAAAAAAAAAGTGAGAGGTTTTATTTTAGTTATGAACTAGACTTCCTCATATGTGGATGGACCAGTCTGAGTAAGCCGATGTCAAATATAGTAAGAACATTAGGGATCAAGGTCGAAACTAGTGTAACCAGGTTTATTTCACATATGAGTTGCAATGATATTCTTCCCTTAGAAGAAACACCCGACTCAAACAATCAAAATAATTATAGGTCCACCCACACATTGAAGTTTAAATTGTTATCCCTAACTAACACAGTACCACTGTCAAGAAAATTTGAATTACAATGAACTAAACAAAGTAAAACACCACAAATATTTGCTAAAGGACATCAAAACAGCTGGCTCCTATAACAAGTGCTAACTAATTCTAACATCCCTGATGCGAAAATTGAAATATAACTATATAATTTTGTACTCACATGGTATATACTCTCAACCTCTTCTTCTATACTTAGCAAAGCCTTGTCAACCTAGCATGTTAAAAAGCACATTGTCATTAGGGGTAGGTGTGGTGTGTGTGGTTGGGTAGGGGTTGGATGAACACATATTTTTGGAGAATTCAAAATACAATAAAATAAATCTCAATCTCAATCTCAAGAAACTTAAGGTATTAAGAATAAATCAAATGTCACTGTTATACACAATTGAAGAGCAAATACCCGGGTTATCGATCTCTCAGGGGAAGAAAACCTCACTCACATATGAATTATGACATAGCGGCATCATCTTTAGTGGAAATTGAGATGAGTACCAAAACTAGGATTTAAAATTGAACGAAATTAAATTTTGGCTTTTGCTCAAAATCATAATTAAATCATGAAACTTAATAATAATTCCAAGAACGGGTTTTTAAAAAATTAGCCAGACCCAGTTAATCCGAGAAAGAAGAAAGAAATTAGTAGTTGAGAATTTAATGGAACCTATAAAAAATCCTTTCAAGTAAAGCTAAAACATACACACAGCAAGATAATCACTTGATAAAACTACATACGGAATTTAGGTCACCCAATCGAATCCCCTTTCATCGCGCTCGAAACTCTGAGCTAGGTTTTTAATCCATGGAAGAATAAGAAGAAGAAAATTAAACCAAGAAAACGGATAAATAAGTTATCAATCGAAATATGGTATCGGTCAATTTTAACTTTGGTTAAGTTAAAGATGAAGGACAACAATATAATTTCAACACGATTCAGAATCAACCTGGTTTGACGGATTTAATATTGTCCGTCAAATTAATGGTGGGTTTGGATGTCGAAATTTAAAGGTGAAATTTATGGATCCAGGGGATTTGGTGGAATTACGTTTCCCTTGGTACATTTGGTTTCCCGAATCCTTGGAATCACGTTTCCTACGTGAATCAGCTTTCCAGCAAATCCTCCATATAGAGTCCGACCCCTCCCCCCAAAGATTTGTTGGGAAACTTATCAATGGATTTATGGACCCACTATTTTTCAACTCTTAAACCCATATATATGCAATTTTAAGATTTGAGGGTAATGCCAAACGGTAGAAAGACTTTAAAACAGTAAAACTCAATAAATCCTAGGAATTTTAACTTGGTTACCAAACACACAAGGGATTTATATGAATTCAAGAATTTGTAATCCCATGTGATTATAAATTCTTGAAAACGTGAATTCTGCAAACAAACCCACCATAAGTTGACTGAAATTTTGTCCGGATATAATAGAAAACCGAAATCATTGGATTTCACTGACGATTTCCCTAAAACTAAACCCTAAAATTAAAAACTAAAAAACTCTTAATCTCCCCTAATCTCTCTGCTCTTCCTTTCATCTTCTTCCATATATTCCATCAACCGAAAATCTTCAACTTCGATTTTCTAAAAAAATGGTTGATTTTAAACGATGAAACAGCAAAAAAGATTCAACAGGTAATACCAAAAGATAAAATCATAGGGAAAAGGTAAGGGAAAATCAATGGCCAGTGAAATCTGTGAACCCAAAAATTCAATCCCTGAGAATGTTAGTCGGCAAGGTCATAACATGCATATCTTGACGACTTTTAATAATTGCCATGGTGACTGTAAATTTTTTCAACATCTGACAGGGTATTTTTTTGAAGACCTTGCCGACTAATACATGATTCCACATTTTTCTCAACAGCTGGCAGGGTATATTTTTGTAGACCTTGCCAACTAATACAGGATTCCACATTTTTCTCAATAGCCGGCAGGGTATTTTGTTTGTAGACCTTGCCGACTAGTATTACTCGTCTCCTGTGTGTCAAAAATAATAAAGTCGGCATTTTCTTCATTTCAATACCTTGACGGACAAAGTTAGTCGGCATCGAGAGGGATCATTTCATATTAGTCGTAATAGTAGTTGTTCCTGTTAGGGCGGCCTTCTATGTCGACAGAAGGAGAGGCATGGCTTGAGTTGGACTTGGGATTGTTTTTGGGGAACATTATTTAAATAACCCTCAAAATCATCCCTTTATAATATATCCTTATTACATTGTTAAAAATATCTCAATTTTCTGAAAGTGGAAGCAAATAACACAAGTTACTTTCAGAAGTGGACGTAAGTAGCACAAGTTTTTTCATAAGTGGACGCAACTAGCTCAAGTTGCTTTCAAAAACTGGAAGCAACTATCTCAAGTTAACTCCAAATATATTATTTTTTACCCCTAGTAGGTATTTGTGCAATATACACAAAAATGAAGGGTCTTTATAACATTCCCACTTGTTTTTGGTATATTAAAGAGGGGGAAGGATTCAACTATGGCTAGAAATTTCAAAGTATAAAGTCTAAAGTTATAAAGACCCCTGAATATGTGGCCTTCGCAATTTTTTAGACAGACAACAAAATATATTTTTAGATAAAAATGAAAATCAAACCGTCGAAAGATCGACCCTTTGTTGGCGCCAAAAAATCAACATTAAGCGAAGTATTATAATATCATGATAAGGGTGTAAATGGAATTAACCATTTATATAAAATAATGTAAATCTTATCCCAAGATAGCTACAATTACAATAAAATTAATCAAATTCCAAGACAAAAAGTGTGAAAAACCAGATAAATGTGACCTATTAATGCTTCCTTAATATGTATACGGATATACAAGTTAAGAACTACACAAATTAAAAAGACCGAAAATAAAAAACAGTGAACCATTATTGTAAACACTAGTACAGAAATGACCTTTAACCACGCCAAATATAAATTTCCCTGTCACGCTTTTTTGGTTTTGGCGTGTCTATAGGGTATACTTCTACCCTATAGACACGCCATGTTCAATGAGCATGTTCATATAAGTGATTTCAGCCACGCCAGGGCTAGTAGCGTGTCAAAATTTCAACCGTTTAGTCACGTTAACTTCAAATTTTTGATTTGGCGTGTTTATAGACCAGTCTATGGCCACCTTAGGTATTTGGCGTGTTTATAGACCCGTCTATGGCCACATTAGGTATTTGTGGCATGTCCAAAAGGCTAGTCACGCCATTTAAGGTGTGGTTTCAAAGTTGGTTCATTAGACACACCAGTATATGCGTGTCCATAGTGTACGATTGATTGACACGCCAAATTCAAAGGGTGGCCAAAAAGTTCTTCTTTGGACACGCCAGTATATGCGTGTACATAGTGTACGATTTATAGACACGCCAGTATATGCGTGTCCATAGTGTATGATATATAGACACGCCAAATTGAAAGTGTGGCCAAAAAGTTCTTCTTTGGACACGCTAGTATATGTGTGTCCATAGTGTGCGTTCTATAGTCACGCCGGTTTTATAGCGTGGCTAAAAAGTTCGTTTTGAAAAAATTAATAAAAAACTTTCGCCAATATTCGAACGCAAGACCTCAAAGGAGTTAGATAACCTACCAATTCACCAGGCTGCCCATCTTTAGATGTTTATGATTAGTGTTTTGAAAATACTAGATTGGTTGAACTACTCAACATTTAAATAAACACGCCAAGTTAAAAGTGTGTCCAAAAAGTTCTTCTTTGGACACCCTAATATATGTGTGTCCATAGTGTGCATTCTATAGACACGCCGGTTTTATAGTGTGGCTAAAAAGTTCGTTTTGAAAAAATTAATAAAAATCGTTCGCCCATATTCGAACACATGACCTCGAAGGATTTAGATAACGTACCAATCCACCAAGCTTCCCATCTTAACACGTTTATGATTAGTATTTTGAAAATACTAGACTGGTTAAACTCTAAACCGCTTCATAACACTGAGATAGATTTCATGTTTCAGGCTTTCTGGAACATGTATGATGCAAATTCAGATATGCACTTACCTCTCTATGGATATGGTAAGGAATCACTATGTTTTCTATTTCACCAAAGTAATATTATATTGTTTTATTGCTATGTCACAAATCAAACCCATACTACCAGATGGAAAATCCCATATGTCTACTCTGAGATGATCATAAACCACATGAATTTAACATATACTTATATATTCAACCTCGTCAAAATCTTCACTGAGACCTTTCTTAAACAGTTTCTCCATAGCAGAACCAAAATTAAGCAATCAGATCACAAAATCATTCACAACAAAGTAAGCCAATATATCATTAGCTACATAAAAAACAAAATAAACATCATCTCCATTCATACCACCATTAGTCATATAATCAAAACCCAAAGTACCAACAAGTTCCTATCATTCCCAAACAAACACAACAATATTACTTCTACTTGTTCTTCAAAACACACAAAGTATCAAACCCCAAAACACAATATATTCAATTTCACTTACTTAAACTGGAATTGTAAGGTTAGCATCAGAATCCTTAACTGATGCACTCGGCTTGCCAATTCCACCCAAATATGGTGCAGTCTTCCGCCTTGTCACAGAAAAATTACCTTTGGGAGTAGGCACATGCAAAAACACATCAGCTGGCACATCATTGGAAGCAGTCATATCACCAGGGCCAAAGATGGAGAGATCATAAGCACCTTCTGCCAATTAACGCATATTTGGTGCTAACATGAGATAATTGGGGAAGACTACGGTGTCACTGGGATGGCCAAGACGATCATTCTCCCGAATTTTGTCCTTGACAGCAGCAGGAACTGGTGCAGAATAGAATCCTTGACTGGAACCTCCACTCATGACTTGCTCCTATCCTACAAGAACAATGCCCTCTTTAAGGATAAATTTCCATTTGTCAGGGTGAATGGCATACACCACCCATCCCTCCTTAGTAGCTTGGAGTTGAGGCATCTGAGAACTAAACACCTTGGCCTTGGATCGGTCATACATTGCTGGTACTTCTGGCTTGACATTCTCATCACTCTCAGAACCTGCTTGCACGTCAGGCAATGTCTCATCACTACTGTCTATTTCTATCACCTGTCAATTCAGACAATTGGAGAAATTCAGATCAATACCATAATTGCTTCTAACAAATTATCTAATTCTAGATATAATTTCTATTATCAATACCCAGAAACCAAAAATTATCACAAGATTACCAAAAATCATTACCTACTTCCCATGCACATCAAACCTGGACCTATTGCCATCTCCAGATATCTGACACATGCTGTCTGCCTAAAGCTCACAAAAGACTGGGTTAAAGTTTTCAACAGATAATATTGGCATTGTTGTCTGCCTAACATGTTTGGCAACGAAGTCTGCCACTTGATTATCATTACGGATTACATGAATAAACTCACAAACCAAAAAACTAGAGATTACGTGTTTTATCTCCTTTATTAGCTTTCAACACCTTGAACCCAAAAATTCTTCCATGATTATCAAAAATCAATACATGTTTTTCTTGCATATTCATCTTAGCCTTCTTTTCCTCTGGTCTACCCATGGATTCTTGATTTGTACACATGGATGGGCGATCATTCAAATTTAGATATGCATTATAACCTCGCTTAGACATATCTTCAACAATTGGAACACTGAATGGATTTTGCGGAGATGGAATGTGGAAGTTACAGAGTTACATAATTGGAAATTATAAATGATCTCTTCCAGAAATAATAACTGATCTCTTCCTAACAGGCCTTATGGACGAGAAGACCAACAGTTAACACATCTCACCCATCCTTTTTCAATCCTCGAGATCAATTAGTTAAGATATCGGGGAGGCACATGAATACTAAGTGCATGCAAAGACCTATTGAACGCCACCCCAACTTATTGGTCGTTCAGAGGCGGCAGAAAACACTTGGCAGCTATTTGGAAAGCGGACTCTCTAAGCGGGCTACCCGTGACCCGAAGTAGAAACCCATTACCGAACCGCAACTTCCCTCAACTATTTTCGTCAGAGACGGGCTTGAAGTGGCAAGTGGAAGCCCAATTACCTGAAAACTTATGTAAGAAGACGTTGTCATCCTTCTGAACAAGCCCATCCTTCTGAAAAATTAATAAAAAGCTTTCGAACGCAATATTCGAACACATGACCTCAAAGAAGTTAGGTAACATATAAATCCACCAAGCTGCCCATCTTAAGACGTATCTATAGGGTGTTTTGAAAAAAATAAACTGGTTCAGCTACTTAACATTGTGTGGCCTGTTATAATATGCATGGGATATGGTGGCTATCCACTTAGCACCATTAGTTACACCAAGCACCTTTCATAAGCACCTTGTTACACCAAGCATCTTGTATAAGCTACTTAAGCAATAGTAAGCTTAAGATGACATTAACACCTAAAGCTAGTGGGTGTTGAATTGCATGGTTTGTAAGCTAGAGGTGTTATTGCTACATAACATCCCACATGTAGTGTGACATGTAATACTAGGTGTTGTGTACAAGATAACACCTTAAGACATGTAGCAGGTTGCAATGAAGCCTCCCAACTGGTGCTGCCACCGCCTAGTATGCATAAAACATAAAGAGTTAATTAGACCCCAAATTTGGTGATCCACCAGACACGCCCTTAATGGCAGTTCCAAAGAGGGTAAAAGTCTTAATGGTAATTAGGTATTGAAAATAGGGCTTCATAGGGTAATGATGGTTCTTAGAGTGAAGGTGAAACTGGTGGCTTTGAATGGGCGTAGTTAATAAAGTGACATGACGGATAACTAAGCGCCATAAATGGAATTGAATTGGCACAATGGGGTATTTGAGGGGTTAATTAGCAGAGAGATTACCATTTTCAGAGATATCTTTAACAGAATAGGAAATGTTTAGGTTTAACAAACTAAATTGAGAGTATGGCTGATCCTTCCCAGAATTCAACCAATTCCATCAGAAATTTTCCAAATACACCACCAGTAACTCCTGAATTTGCAAAAGCCAAGTCAATTCTCCCTTCTTTGAGCATAGAGGAATTGCAGCAGTTAAGAGAATATGCACAGTCTGAAATTGATCATCGGATTCAAGAGCAAACTCGTCAGAGAGAGGCATAAGAGGTTGTTCAAGAGCGGAAGAAAAGGAGATTTGTGGCTCTCTACAATGAATGTCTACCCAAGTTCTTAGAATGGAAAGAACTAAAGGATGAGGAAGAGGCTGAGAAGCAGGCCATGACCCCAAAGTATGGCAGTTCAACAGAAAGTGATTCCGAGGCCTCAGAAGGGTATGAGTATGGAGTCGAGGAATTGTATACCAGTGACCTAGATTCGGATGCTGCGGAGGATAGGCAAAGGATGAATTCTTATCATGATGAGAAGGAGAGAAGGCGATTTAAATACGAACTTGCCAATCCCAAGATTTTTGCTCGCACCATGAGTGAGGGTGAACCTGTTGGAGTGAAGGTGAGACGTCGAATCGCTGATCTCGATGATGAGTCAAGTGAGTAAGAAAGGGAAGAAGGGGATGAGAATAGTGATGATGAATCATCATCTAGTGGGACTTCTCATGCACCATCTAATAGCGAGGACTATTCATTTTATAAATGTGAGTTCGGTACTTAAAATTCAGCTAACATATATGATAAATTGATAAGTATTATGACCTTATTACGAGACTAATTTGATTTGTATATGATTTATAAGATGGAAAAAAACATTTTAACATGATTACTTAACATGAAATAAACAATTTAATCGCATAAATGTATTATAAAACTTATAGACTTTTAAATAAAAATCAACACATAAAACATTGGTTAAACAACTACCAATATTTGTATTTAAATATAAAGTATATATACAAAATCAAACAAAAACCAATCAACAGAACTCTGGTGAGAGAATTACCTATGGGAGTTCTAGTTCGGAAATATCATTCGGATACGGTCAGTTCGGATACGTTCGAGAATCATTTGTGAGGTCCATATAATCCAGGAACTAGGTTCGGACTCAAATAGTTCAGAAGTATCATTCGGATTTGGCCAGTTCGGATATGTTCGCAAATCATTCAGGAATGATTCAGATAATTACTAACTAGGGGTTTGGTTAACCCACCCAACCCATGCCCAACCCGATCGTTAGGAGACATGTGAAATGTATTTCAAAACTTTTGGCAAGCTTGATCATAAATTTTATAAACCCGAGTTAAATTTGGGAAAGCATCGGCACAAATGTTTCTAGCCCAAGCAACCCACCCAACCCTAAGAACAATGATATAGCTATATAAAACTATTTTTATAATTGACATTATTATCTATTTAGAGTAATTTTAGATATTATCTTCAAATCTAATAATGAAAATATATATTATATTTATCTCATGAATCATGAGCCATTATTATCTATTTAGAGTAATCTTTCTAACCCGCCCAACCAACCCAAGTCCCACCCATAGGTCAGGTACTTGAGATATGGCATGATACATGAGCCAAACTTGTGTACCCTGGTGAACCATAATGCCACAGTTATGGCCTTCAAATTAGTAAACCGCCTGGTTTTACTCTTAAGGATAACACTGTGTGCAATTAAGAGATTTTTTTTGAAGGGGGAATTAAGAGATGAGACGGCTAATAATGATGTATTTTGGAAAATTGTGTACTGACTCTTGACACTGATGAGGCGTGGTCTTCCATGGGACAATAAGTTTAACCATGCGCCATAAATGGACATTTATGGTTAATCTAATAACTCTACAAAAGGATAAGAAACTAATATGCAATTACTTAATCAAAGCAAAAACATAAAGAAAATTTGCAGAGAGAAGAAGATTAAGAGATGGTTGAACCAAACCAACCTGATGTTGTTGAAAATCAATCACCAGCATTAGAAAATGCAAAAAAATCAACTCATGCATTAACAAGTGAAGAGGTTGAGAGATTGATTTCTTATTTAGAACAAGAAATTCCAAATAAGAGGATTCAGGAAGAAGAAAATAGGAGACAGGAAGAATCTGATAGGCAAAGGATTGAGAACGAAGAAGAGTACCAGTTTTAGATCATAAAATATGAGACAAGATTTGCAAGGAAGAAGAGAGAAAGGCTAGAGAGATATGAACATCGTTGGATTAAGACAAGAAGTGCCACAGAAATTTAAAGTGATGAGGAAGGTGGAGAAGCAGTAAAAATTGATGAGGATGATAGCAGAAGTGAGGGATCTAATGATCCAGAAAAAAGGCTAGAGAGAGACAAAGGCAGGAGAGAGATGATGTAGAAATGTATCTACTCTATTTGGCAGAGAAAGCTCAACCTAGAATATTTGCTCGTACTATATCTGAACCCCTAAACGTGGATTCAGATGGTGAGGAGATACCAAGGATCGATGTAGATGGCAATCCTATTGCAGAAGAGGTTCAACAAGAAGAAATGAAGGATCAAAAGATTCTAAAGATGATGATGATGGAGGTTATTGTCCTGCAGCTTATACCAGCACTGATAGCGGCGTAGACTTCTCCTATGAAGAAGAGGGCTTTAACACCGACGATGACGATGATCAGTGGTGATCATCTGAAGAGCATTGGGAAAATATTTTGAGGAAGACTTAGGAGGATCTCATTCCTTGAAATCTTCAGATCATCTTCGTGAAAATTCACAAAAATTTTCCTAATGCTTGTAGTTGCTGGTGCTGTTGGAACTGAGGGAGAGGTCTAGTCTTTTGTAATACATGATACATCTTCTAATGCATGGTACGTGTTTTTTTGGGGTTTTTTTTTTATTTCGGCACAAGGTTCGATCTTGTAAAGGTGTTTTTTTGGTGTTGACAAAGGTCAAACTCAGTAGTACTAGTGGTAGGTATTTTGCTGGTACTTGTTATGGAGGTTATGGGAATTTTTCTTATCGGACGGCATCGGAGTTGATTGTTCAGGTGTAAGTCGAACTGGACTTGGTAGTGTGTCTAGTTCTTTTGCTTATGGTTTGATTGTAAATTGAACTACTTAGTAATTAGTGGTCTGATCTGTAATGGTGATGGTGTTTGTAAATGTAGTTAATGAAATTGCAATTGTCTTTTTTCGGTTTGTCTTTGTGATTTCAACCGTGGTATGTTGAAACAAAATAAGCATTATTCTCTATCCAGTATAATTCACTTGATGGAGAGGCATATACACACCTAGTCTGAATCTACAATCTGAGATGTTCATAATCACCAAAAGATGTTCATAATCCTAAATCACCTACAGTCTGAATCTACAATCTGAGATGTTCATAAAGCATGCAATTGAGATGTTCATAATCACCAAAAGATTCTCAAATCAGGGTACAATTCACAGCAGCATAAAAATAAACCTAAAATCTGAAACATGGAGATGTTCATACTTCATAATCACTGTAATAATAAATTGTACCACTCAATAAATATACACAAGTGTGTTGATTTTGTTTTGATTATTGACCTATTTTGTTTGACCTATTATGTTTGACCATTTTTTTATTTTAATTGTTGGTGAGGGACTTGAGATATGGCATGAGACATGAGCCAAACCATGCTGCAGTTCAAGATATTGCAATACACCAGCGTCACATAATGCCTGTCAACATGTGCTGGCTCTATGAAAAACGCGTAAACCCTGGTAAACCGTGCATGATCAACAAGCGCTGGTGTCTATGCATTTTGCAAAAAATCAATTATGATTGTAGTAATAATGTAGTAGGAAAAGTTGCGTCTAAAATTCAATATGGAAGGAGTATTTTGTTAAATAAGGAATGTAAAATTTTAATTTTAACAAGTGTACTATCTATGTCATTGACATGAATGCTTAACATGTCAGGATATTTAAAGATATCTTTAGGGTTACAGCAAGATTATAGGCGTTTAATTAGAACTGACAATCAGTTGTCTAATCCTAAATGCTCGGTCCCGCAAAATCCCACTTTCCATATATCAACTTGATTTTCGTTTGTTATATTCATGTAAAACATAACCCACCCACTATATTTAGCTAGATTTGGATCCTAGAAATAAGAAATTAGATACCTGGTTCTTAAGTAAAAGAAAGAAGGAATTGAGAGGATGAGTTCAAATGAGAAATATGTTGTTCCTGCCAATGGTCTTATTAATAATGATCCTCCTCCTCCTAAGGGCTTTTCTTCATGGGATGACTTTGTGGAAAGCATTGGTGATATACTAGAAGATTTTGTCGATGAATAATGAAAATTATTTCATAATAAGAAAATGATCCATGTTGAAAATGATCCTCCTCCTAAGGGTTTTTCTTCTTGGGATGCATTTGAGAAAAGCTATGGTGAGCATTTGGATAATGATTACAATGAATAAGAACATGGGAAGCCACCAAGACAAACAAATTTATGGCTGAGCACTTGGCATGGACTAAATTCAAGTTTTTTACTTTATTTTTAGTATGCTAATTTTATTAATGTGTAAGCACAATTATGTAGCAGTCCTAGGCCCACTGTTCAATTTTGCTCTCAATTCTGTTTTTTTTTTTGGGTAAAGTTTGTCAGATTTGGCATTGCAATTTATGAAAAATTTGGCTATTTTTTTTAACTCTGATACAGGAGTCAATATACAATCCCTATCATATTCATGATCCTATCACTTTAACATCAAAGCCACAACAAAATCATGGTTAACCCTAACATCCAAATCTCTACACCAAGCCCCCTTAAACACATTACTCGTTCATTCTGTTTTGTCAAAAGATTGATACTCCAACAAATGAATAATGGACAGAAATTAAACAACATATGCACTTGGAATCTAAAGAAAATATTGCATCCGTAAATATTAAACATTCACAAAAACTATACTTCCAAGTAACTTTATAAACAGACTAATTAAACATCAAAAAAAAAAAAAATTACACTAATAACACAAAAACTAAAAAGACATTTAACTAAACAAAAGAAGATGGATCAAGATGTGATTGAATACCATTCTTGCATAGCAGAACCATGAAAACAGAGGACTAGATCAGTTATAATCCCCTACTTATTCACTGCTGTTGTCGACAATGGTAACCACATCTTTGTATGGCCAATCATAATCGTCATCATCAACATCATCGTCTTCATATTCATCCTCAAGCGCTGTCCCAAACCAAAATAAGTATTCTGGATCATCTAAATCATCATCCTCATCATCGTCATCCTCAAAATCATACTCATCATCCTCTTCATCGTATTCCTATTATTCATCGTCCTCCTCTTCTTCATCGTCAAAAACATCATAATCATCAACATCTCCAAAACAAGGAACAACCTTGCAACCAAAATAACCAATAATCTCTTTTTCTCCATCAAGAAGAAGAAATCGGAAGGAAGTTACTAGAAGAGCAGTCATTTTGTCTGGTTTGATACTAAAATTTTTAGTTTTTGATACTGAAACCCTAATAATGAAACCTTATTTTAGAGAGAGACTTGGAAATTAAAAAGCGGTACTTTCCAGTCTCCATTCCTTACCAAGACACACGTTTTCACTTTACCTCTAGCTTAGCCACGTGCAAACTTGGCTAGTGAACAAGTATGCGGCTTTGGAAAATAAATAAAAAGTAATATAAAAATAAAAATATTGGATGGAAAATTAAAATCAAGGAATTTATCTGGGTGGAGATACTCCCCGTAAATTTATATTTGGACAATAAATATTTGCTAAGAATCATGACATCGAAATATAAATTAATTAACAAGCTCCTCCAAGAGTGACATTGGTAAAAATGGAAAATTACCATTAAGAAATTTATCTCGGTGGAAATACTCCCCGGAAACTTATATTTGGACGAAAAATTCTTGCTAAGATCATGACATGGAAATAAATAAAAATTGGTTTAGAAGCTTGTCCAAGAGTGACATCGGTAAAAATGGAAAATTACCATCAATCAATTTATCTTGGTGGAGATACTCTGCGTAAACTTATATATGGATGATAATACTTGCTAAGAATCATGACATCGAAATATAAATTGGTTAACAAGCTCGTCCAAGAGTGACATTGGTAAAAATAAAAAATTACCATTGAGCAATTTATCTCGGTGGAAATACTCCTCAGAAACTTAGATTTGGACGAAAAATTCTTGCTAAGATCATGACATGGAAATAAATAAAAATTGGTTTAGAAGCTCGTCCAAGAGTGACATCGATTCTTGTCGACGAATCCAATCATAGTCGTTCGTGAATTCATAATGCCTACCAATCAATTAAACTAGTTTCACCTGATAATCTAACATCCCCCAACATCCTTGCCAATATTATCGGCTGATCGGTCTGATACGACCAATAATGCGATATCATTGGATATTCATATGTATAGCTGATATATCATGTTTCATCCAGATTAAAGGCACAAACATGATAAAATCCTATATTGTCGGCCAGTATTTTAAAAAATAAATACTGATCTCGGTTCTTTTAATACAAATTTAATTGTAAGAGCTAGCTAGAATTGCTTCTAAGAATATGAATTGGGATTTTAATCAAAAAAATTGCACCAAAAAGCATGTATGATCTTCCGAGGAACTAACTAGTACTCCAAGGAATATGTTAATCATTTATTATTTTGCTTTTAAGAATATGTGAATTGGGAGTAAAATAGTGCAATGTAGTTGACTCAGTAGTAAAGAAAAGATATTACTATATCCAAGGTACCTGTAACAAAGGAATTAGCTAGTACAATAATAAATACTTCAGTTTGCAGTGGTATTTTTTGATCTTTGATCATTTCTACTTTAACAATTTGTATAGAATATTGTAGTGGGACCCTGTCCTAAATACCAGCCGCATCACTAAATACTAGGAGTATATATATGGAACATTCCTATGATTGATTTTTTGATTTAAGGGTCCATTCATATGGTAGTTCTACTTTAGGACTTATTGTTATGTGTGATTAAAAGAAAAGTATGAGTCAGTATTGTATTCCCTGCAAGATCTAATAACTTTTTGTCTTATCAAAAACAATAAAAAGTTGGTATAGCCTTCTCTCACTTATATTTTTTAATTACTTTTTTTTTTTTGGTAACAAGATATAAAGCAGAGAAAGAAAACAACCTAACTATATGCTTCTAACACCTTTGAATACCTAAGTATATTTTGTCCGTCATCATTACACCTCAGTTTCTCATATTTCACTTCCACTAATATACACAATCACAATAGTCCCTTTTTTTTTGTGCATGCAAAAGAAGAAGATCTAGGTAGCTGTTAGGGTCCTGAAATAAATGGGTATTTGACAATAGTCATAATGAGTATCTTGTGCGGCCTTGCTGGGTACATGCAAACGAAAAAATATAGATCTCTTCAGTACTCCTCTTCTTCTGTTTTGCTAAATAATATAGAGAAGATTATTTTTTATTTCTAAAATTTCTGTCACATTGGGTTGCTTGACCCAAATTTGGCATTGGTGGCAAGATCCCTTGTGGTCTAGTCTTTCCATAAATTAATGCTATATTTCTTCCATTTTGGTTGTGCCTAAATTATAATTAAAAATCTGATAACTGTCATAAGGGATTATGTTTATATAAGGTATATTATGGAAAAATGAATTGACTTGACGAGTTAAGATAATGAAAAATTGATTGATTAACAAACAAATATCAAGCAAAGAATTTGAACATGAGCATATATTAAAGAACCAATATTTTTATATTATTTATTCTAAAACTAAAAGAAGCAAAATAATACCAACATCCTCAGTATTAAAAAACAAAAACCACATTATTCGAAAGTTTCTTTGATAATCTGCTCAACTAAAACCATCGCATATGGTACTCGTGTTGCAGCGTTAGCAGGCTATGCTGGAACTTCAAGTACATTTTCTTCTAGAGGTGTCTCCCTGGTTATTTCTGGTGTGCCAGACAAAGTTTCACCAACAGGCTCATTCGAAGGAATGGGAGCATGGGCACTGTCAAATTTAACAGAAGAGAAGCAGGAAGATTAAGATTGTCAAAATGAGCTTGAACTTTATCTAACAGGGGCATGCCAGGAACCTTACACACTCCATCAACAGTTATGGTGATTCTCATCTTTCTAGGGACAGCCATTACTATCCTTGGAATTGTTTTAATGCTCTCGGTATTGTTCTTATTGGAACTCATTTTCTTCGTCTAATATATCAATCTATCTTTTATGCTAGTGTGGTTTGTATAACCTCTAATATATATATATATGTATGTATCAGAAAAAACCCTAATTTTTTTTTTAAGTTAGGAGCATTATCTCCAATTACCTAATTTAGTTGTATTTCGCATATCACTCCCAAATAAACAAAATATAACAGTTTCCATATTCATAAATAAATTCTCATATACGCGTACAACACCACATTGATTTTAGTATATAGTATGATTTATATAAATACGGAAAAATAGCACGAAAAAATTGCGTAAACACAACCATGTTGATCGAGTACATGGAGTATATGCTTTATCTTACAGTAGATCATAATCATGTACTCTTCGCTAATGTGCATGCCTTGGCTACACTCTTGCCAAATATGTAGGTATCTGAAGTATCTCTCTCCATGATTCTCCATGCCTAATCTTCTCTGAACAAATTTCTATTTTTGGTGTAATTCCCTCGGTAATTCACACCTACTCAAAGCCATGCGCAACAATTCCGTCCGGCCAAGCGCTATAACCATGCCCAAAGATTAATATACTATGGTCATAACCCTAATTTCTTGTCTTCAAAAGATTAATATACTATGGTCATAACCCTAATTTTTAAATTTGCAATGGAAACATAAATAGAATGTTGATAAACTGGAATAAATATCACAAAAACACGTGAAAATATCCGTTTCTTGTTTGGATCATGGATTTTTAAATTAGGCATGCTGATTAAGGATGCGACCATTGGCCAAATGGTGTAACGGTTTGCACCCCTTCGTATTACGCTTCATATTAACCGAATAGATTTTGAAACACCAAAAGACGTGAAATTCCAACAGGTGTGTTGTGTGGGGACACATATTGCATCCATTGGATGTCTATATAAGCATTCAACAAAAACGAAATCCTAAATACTTCTACATTAAAAAAATAATATTTCACCAGTAATAGTAATGGAAATGTTGCCAGATTTAACTCCCGAGATACTACACCTCCTTCCAAGTACATAAGGTATTTTGGCAAGCAAATGTGTATGCAAAGAGTGGAATTATGTCCTTGCAGACAAAAGAATTGGACTCCTTTTCGGTTTCACTCAAAAAGTGACAGAAGAAAAAGTTACACAACTCTTCTACAGAGAACAAATTGAGAAAGATTACTACATGATGATGGGGGACTTCTATCAGATGTTATTTGGAAATAATGGTACCTGGAATATTATCCAATCCTATGATGAAAACATGTCACACCCAATTGCTGGATCTTGTAATGGTCTGGTATGTTTTTATGTTTCACACCACGGCATACAAGATCCTATCTATATTATGAATCCAACAACGGGTGAGAACCTCCATCTGCCACAAATATGTGATCCAACACCAACGCCACAAATTAGTTGGGATCCACGATTCGTCGTAGGGGGTTTCGGCTATTGTGAACATACCAGTGAATACAAAGTAGTTCTAATTCAAGTGGACAGTAAAGTGGACGTATACACTCTAGGAGACAGTAGGGGATGGAGGAACATCAGATATTTTCCTTTTACTTTTTGGGATTCAGGTGTGTACGCACATGGTTGCATTTTTTGGATAAATTATTATTTTTATGACAATATTCTGATAATATCTTTGAATTTGGACAATGAGACATTCCAGTCACATTCTCCACCCACGCATCATATTTATGAGGATGGTGGATTTAGTACTCCAAAACTTGGAATGGTCTTGTCTGGTGTTCGCCTTTAAATTTACAACATTCACGATATTTATGATCTCCGGATTGATTTTTGGGCACCCATTTTCGATAATGATATTCATGCATGGGCACCCGGTGTAGAATGTAATTGGGAACTTAAGAGTAGCATTGTCTTGGAAGAGCCTTTGAATCTATGGTGGCCGACTTATAAGCTAATAGCCTTAGGAAAGAACAATGACGTCCCATTGCAAAACAACTACTGTTTAGCGCCTTATAATGAACTCACCAGAACTTTGACAGAAATTGCAGAGATAAGGTGGCCAAAGGTTAGAGTTATTCCTCACATGAGGAGCGCCGTCTCCTTGAGGAATCTTGGAGGACAATCGGAAACATGTACTGACGATGTCCATGCCACAAACATATTCCTAGTGTAGTGTTTTTGTTTTTGTTTTGATCAGAGTAATGTAGTCTGGTGTTCAATATATATATATTTTTAATAATACTATTTCTCATCTCATCTCATCTTTGATTTTATTTTTTTTGGTATCTTGTATGGACTAAAGTTGGTTTTGAAATCTGGAGAATCACACTTGGTCTTATTTAGGGTAATAATGGTTGGTATTTTATTTAATGGAGTTTTTTTTTGAAGGAATAAGGAGCATGAAAGCCCCAAACTTTATTGATAATTAGATATACATACATAATATTCAATTACATCCATAAATAGAATTACATGATTAGTACAATAATCTTGAACTGAAAAAAATCGAAAACAAAATTCTGCACCAAATATATGTAAAACAATAGGGTAATTGAAATATTCTAATGGTTTATCACCATTTTGTAGGATACTCTCTGGATAGACAAATCAATGATGATATTCTTGAAAATGCATTGATAGACAAATCAATGATGATATTCTTGAAAATGCACACGAATGAAAAATATTTAGTCGTCAACAGTCCACAATTTCCCATTAGAGACTCTTAATTCCAATTTTTCTCTGTACTTTTTTGATACCTATTTCTTTTTTTGCAACAACTGCAAAAATTCTTCTGGGAATTCTTCACCTTTTACTTTCTCTTTGCTTCTCTTCTTTTTCTCTTCATTTTCTGCCTCATATACTGAGTTTGCATGAAAAAACTCATTCCACAAAAGATCCATATCATCATCTTGGTTATTGTTCTGCAAACCTACTTCTTCCTCTTCTCTCATATTCCTTACCTCTTCTTTATTCTTCATTTTATTCAATCTTATTGCTTTGCAAATATAGTACTTAGCTTTCTCTAGTTGCTCCAAATCCATTTCAGATACTGCTAATTTGAACCTCATCATCACTTCCTTTCTCTTCAAGCACTCCTCCTTATCAACTTCTTCCTCTGTCATTCGGGTCTTGCCTTTTGATGGTTCGGAACCACTCTATTTTTCTGGGTTATTTGGAGACATTTATCTTTGAAATTTCGATTGAACAAGTTTCTTTTCTTAAAACACAAAAATCCTATGTGGCCTAAAATATAGGAACTCTCCAATGTCTCATTGGATAACTACTTCATGACGTAATGGTTATCCTTTAGATTTTGTTTTCTTATAAATAAAAATTCAGTTATAGGTTTAAGCTATAACCGCTTATGAGATAAAACGGGCAAATATGCTTTACTTGCCTGCTCATTAAAGGACGCGACCTTTCAAAGATAAAACATGCAAATATGCGTTACTTGTCTGCATGCTCATTAAAGGCGCGACCTTTCAAATAATGCTTGCTCATCAAGGATGCAACCATTCGCCAACAGGTGTATTGGATGTATATATAAGCATTACTCATATCTGCTTGTAGCATTCTATAATATTAAGAAAATCTTAAATGCTTTAATTTTTATTAATTTTTTTGATAATATTTCATCAGTATAATAGTGATGGATATGTTGTCGGAATTAACTACCGAGATACTACAACACCTCCAAACTGCAGAAATCATTTTAGCAAGCAAATGTGTTTTCAAAGAGTGGAATATTATCCTCGGGGACAAAAGAATTGGACTCCTTTTTGGTGTCACACCAAGAATAGGGAAAGAAGTTACTCAACTCTTTTATAGAGAGGTAGATTTCAACCCGATCGTAACAGCCAACAATCACGACGCCCCAAATGATGGAACCCATGAAGATTTGACTAAGTTGCACCCAATAGTTGGATCATGCAATGGTCTGGTCTGTTTTTATGTTTCACTCCACGACATTCAAGATCCTATATATATTATGAATCCAGAAACTGGTGAGCACCTACATTTTCCACAACTATGCATCCCAATTATTGCACGAGATCAAGTACTTTCTTGGTATCCTGTAATTGGGGGTTTCAGATACTGTCAACGTACCGATGAGTACAAGGTAGTTAAAATTAACATGGATGGTAAAGTTCAAATACACACTCTAGGAGACAAGAAGGGATGGAGGAACATATCATTGGAGATTCCTTATATTTTTCGGAGTTCAGGTGGGTACGCACATGGTTGTATTTTTTGGAAGGATTGTTGTCAGTGGCATAGTTACTTTCAATTTGGACACTGAGACATTTCACCAACATTCGCGACCCCCGCATCATATTATTAGGAGCGAATTCCCTTCAGTTGGGATGGTTATGTTTGGAGTTCGCCTTTTATTTTACTACATCCACGAGGCCTATGATGAGGGGATTAATCAGCCCCGGATAGAATTCTTGGCACCCATTTCCAAAAAAAATATTCATACATGGGCACCTGGAAGGGAATGGAATTGGAATCATAAGAGGAGCATTTTCTTGGAAAAGGATGAGGATGAAGGGTGGCCGACCTATTACCCGATAGCTTTTGTAAAAAACAAGGACATTCTATTGTGGCAGAATGGGCGTTTATTGCGTTACAATGCACTCACCAGAACTTGGACGGAAATTTGGGGGACACGACTGTGGGAAACAAGCAAGGTTGCAATTATTCCTCATATGAGGAGCGATGTCTAGTTGAATAATTTTGGTGGACAATCAGAAACATGTACTCATGATGTCCATGCCACTAAAACATTCCTTGGGTTATCTATGTAGCTTATTTTTTCTTGTAGTTGTCTTGTTTTTTGTTTTTGGTGTATTTTTTTTCTATGTACAATTTATTCCTTGGGTATGTAGCTTTTTTTTCTCTTGTAGTTTTTTTTTTTTTTTTGGTGTTTGGATTATTTTCTATGTTGAAATGTATAATTTAGTTTGGGTTTAACTAGCCAACCTTTGGTTTTTTTTTATTTTTTTTTGCGTTACACCTATGGTCCAGCCATTATTTGGGTATTTCTTAAGAGATCATGATTTATTTTAGTTTGTTATGTTTGGAATGTATATATATTAGATTAAAAAGGAAATTATATAAACATGAAAATATTCATTCCATATCTCATTATAATGCTACAATATCTCATTTTTTAGTAATATGGAAATTGAAATATTCGGTGAAAATACCAAAGAATCGTGATTTAAGATAATGATGGAAAACCTAAAAAACTAGAGTTTTCAATTACACGAAGCATAGAAAAAAACTAACATGGAGTATTAAGAGGGATTGTTGATATGAAATTGACGAGAGGATCCAAAACTGTCCTAGACTGACGCGACCATTCACCAACATGTATATCGGATGTCTATATATATATAAGCTTTATACTCTTATTTACTTGTAGCATTCACAATAAGAAAATCCTAAAAGCTTGTAAATTTTTTTTTTTTTTTTTTGATAATCTTTCGTCAGTATAGTAGTGATAGATATTTTGTCGGAATTAACTACTGATATACTTCAGCGTCTCCAAACTACAGAAATCGTTTTAGCAAGCAAATATGCATGCAAAGAATGGAATACTATCCTTGGGGACAAAATAATTGGATTCATTTTTGGTGTTACACCAAGAATGGGGAAAGATAAAGTTACCCAACTCTTTTATAGAGAGGAAGATTTCAGCCTGATCGTAACAGCCAACAATCATGATGCCCCGAATGATGGAACCCAAGATGATTGGACTATGTTGCACCCAATAGTTGTATCTTGCAATGGTCGGGTTTTTTTTTATGTTTCACACCACACCATACAAGATCATGTATATATTATGAATCCAGAAACTGGTGACCACCTCCATCTGCCACAACTATGCATCCCAATTGCGCCGGATCAAGTACTTTCGTGGTATCCACGATACAACATAATTGAGGATTTCAAATACTATCAACGTACCAATGAGTACAAGGTAGTTCGAATTCACATGGATGGTAAAGTCCAAATACACACTTTAGGAGACAAGAGGGGATGGAGTAACATAGCATGGGAGATTCCTTATACTTTTCGGAGTTCAGGTGTGTACGCACATGGTTATATTTTTTTGGATAGATTGTTGTCAGCAAGATATTGGTATAATATATTTCAATTAGGACACCGAGACGTTCCATCAACATTTTCCACCTCCGCATCATATTCCTGGG
Source organism: Papaver bracteatum (assembly GCA_023529315.1). Taxonomy (NCBI): domain Eukaryota; kingdom Viridiplantae; phylum Streptophyta; class Magnoliopsida; order Ranunculales; family Papaveraceae; genus Papaver; species Papaver bracteatum. The sequence goes on along the minus strand of JAJJWX010002732.1, from coordinate 968,449 downwards.
AGTGAATTTTGGACAAATACTTACCCGTCACTTGGGATGATCATGTTCGGAGTTCGCATTTTATTTTACTACATCCATGAGGGAATTGATCGGCAGATTTTTGGGCTCCCATTTCCAAAGAAAATATTCATACATGGGCACTTGGCGGTGAATGGAATTGGAATTATGAGATAAGAATTTTCTTTAAAAAGGATGAATGGCCGACTTATAACCCGATAGCCTTTATAAATAACAAGGAACTCTTATTTTGGCAGAATAGGCTTTTATTGCGTTACAATACACTCACCAAAACTTGGACGGAAATTTGGGGTGCACTACCGTGGGAAACAATGGTTGCAATTATTCCTCACATGAGGAGCGCTGTCTCGTTGAAGAACTTTGGTGGACAATCGGAAAGATGTACTCATGATGTCCATGCCACTAACACGTTCTTAGGCTTATCTATGTAGCTTTTTTTCTTGCAGTTGTGTTTTTTTTTTTCGGTATTTGCATTCTTTTCTATGCTGAAATGTACAATTTATTCCTTGGGTTATTCATGTTGCTTTTTTTTTCCTTGTTTTTTCTTGTTTTTGTTTTGGTGTTTGGATTTTTTTCTATGTTGAAATGTTCAATTTCGTGCATTAACATGATTGTTTTGGGGAGTTCTGGAGAGTTGATAGTGCGTTTTTGCCTATGCACAAATCTCTCATAGGAGTAGAGATTCGGGAGGGAGTTTGGTCAGAGAAAAATATTAGGAGAAGGAGGAAACGCTTCAGCTTCAGGTATGCTTTTTTCATCTATTTTCTTCTTCTCTAATCTCCGATTGTTTTGTTTGATTGTTACTATTTTGATTGTTTTGATATTAGTTTTAAAAGTAAAAACCCTATTTTTATTGTTTAGGGTCTGACCATGTTCTATTAACTCTTTTTTGTTTCGATATTCATCTCAATTTGTGTTTAGTTAATCAATTCAGAACTGATTTCAGGCTAGCAGATTAACCTGTTGTTTATTTATGGTCAAACCTTTTGTAGAAGGTTAGTAGCTTACCGGAAGTTATGGTTTAAGAACTACAGAACTAGAGGTCACATTCTTTTTATGCTTATCCAACTCTGAACTAATTAGATCCCAACTCTGAACTGCCTCTTTAGGCTATTGTACATTAGCAACGTCAGGTTTAGAATAGGAAGACACAATTTTATATTGCAGTCCAAGACTTAAGAAATCTATATTACTAGCTCATCCACCCAAACAAGTGGCTGCACCATCCACCAGGTATATAGAAGAACAAAATCATACAACATTCACCTTCCAGGATCAATTTCCCATTTAATTCTTCTCGCACTAAACACAATGGATACAAAGAATTCATACAATTGTTGGTTCTTTATATATATATATATGCCGAATAGCATTGCCACAAGCCAACAACTGCTCACTGTGTCAGACAACCATGCACATGCCTTTCCTTCAAAGCATGACTATATTCCTGCCTAATAATACTGGTATTATATATACTCAAAATACATGTAATTATATGTGTGTCCAAAATTGTACACATAATTCCACAGCTACAAAACCAATTTAGGAATCTAGTAGAATCATTTTGTCTGAACCCCATTCTGGCATTTAAGTTCATATTAAGTGGATACAAAATTATGTTTCGCACTACCTCCGTTTGAACCATGAGACATCAACAAATTAAATACTAGGAAATATCAGTTTACATGGACCCAAGTCCAGCATCACTTGTCAAGTATCATCAAGTTAACTATTTTAACTACAATTAGAATTATCTATACGTAACAGCATTCACATGTATCTAGCAAGCCAAATGGTTAGGAAAACTTGTATTAGATTGGTAATCTTGAATTGTCGGAATAACTTACAAGTGAGTTTCTATGAGCTTAAAATAGGTTTTGAGCATATAGTTGCTCAACAGTAACATCCAAATACATTGCAGTAGTAGTACTTGCAATGATATTACTAACAGATGCATATAGTTGCTCTACAGTAGCATCCCTACAAGTGAATTTTCAGATATGGGTTCATTTTTATTTATTTTTTCTTTTCATTATAGATCATTTTTATTTGCAAATGAGGGTTTATTGTTCCTTAAAAGAGAATGAGTTAGGAGTGAAATTTCCAAAACTCCCTCTAACAAACTCTTTCAAACTCCCCACACTCCCCCAAACTCCCTGAACTCAAAAACACAAAACCCTCTCAAACTCCTTACACTCTCTCAAACTCTCTCAAAATACCCAAGATTTAAAATACACTCAACTCCCCACAAATCACTCGAGGACTAACCCCATGTTGGTTTTTTTTCCTTTTTTTTTGCGTTACACCTATGGTCCAGCCGGCCGGGCCACCCCAACCGACCTATGTAATTAAATTAAAAAGGAAATCAGATAAATATGAAAATATTCATTCCATATATTTCATGAGATCATAATTTATTTTTAGTTTGTTATGTTCGTTATGTATATTAGATTAAAAAGGAAATTAGATAAACATGAAAATATTCAATCCATATCTCCTTATATTGATACAATATTCGATGTAAATACCAAAGAATAGGTGATTTAAGATAATGATGGAAAACCTACGAAATTAGGGTTTTCCTTAGAAATATATATAAATTACACCAACCATAGAAAAAATTAACATAGAGTATTAAGAGGAAAATGAGTTCTTCTAAGAGGGACTGTAAAGATGAAATTGAAGAGAGGATCCAAAAAAGTCCTCGACTGATGGCTGGTCCTCGTAAATTGAGGATTATCATTATTGTGGACGGAATAACTACTGTTCCTGGTGTTCCTCTCGACGCTGTTATTAGTTCTGTTGTCAGTAGTGTTGACAATGATGATGTTCATATTTATGCTGATGTTATTCCTGGTGTTCCTCTGGACGCTGTAATCAGCAGCGTTGAGGATGCTGATGTTCCTTCTTATGTTGATGGTGCTACTGTGAATGATGATGATCCTTCTTCTATTATTGAAATTATTGATGAAGATCGTCCCGATGTTCCGGATATGGAAGATAACCCAAAAGTTAACAAGCATGTGGAGCCTGATGAAGCGGAAAATGACAAATCTGAGGATGACAAGGCGCCCAAGCCTGCTGGTTGGAGTGATCAGGTTCACCTCAGCATTATAAGAAGAATTGTTTGAAGATGGGGATGGTTCATTTGATATGGTTTTTTTTTTTTTTTTTTATGATATGGTTTGATTTATCGATTTCATTTTGTGGACGCTTTGAAAGTTGTTTTCGTTTCTTGTTTCGTTTTCTAATTTTGTCATTTAGAAGAAGGTGATGTTTATGAAATAAATCAGATATTTATTTACAAGTTCATAGACTTTACATAATGCAATATACTCTTGCAAATTTATTTATTTATGAGGTGTGTATTCTTTTGGAAAAATAAATATAATTAGATGAAAGAACGGAGGAAATGTAGAAAAATACAGCCCCCCCCTATAAACAATTAGAATCAATTTATCACTTTAGGTCTGATCTTATTATCTCCTTCCCAATACTTTTAACAAATATACGAGTTTGAACAAGTAAAGTGCTATTGAAAGTAAAGTAGTGCTATACGACGATGTTAATGATAATGATCTTTGCGTGGAATTGGATGATAATGAGGAACCAGACTAATCTGACAAAGAACCAGACTCATCTAACAAGTTCTTTTCTTTTAAAATAGGATTTTTGATGACCATTTTGTTTTCAGTGGTGGTTTTGTTTATTTTTAAGTACTGCACTAGATGGAGGCTTTTTACGCTGATAGATAGGTTGACATTTATGTGATGAATGATTCACGTTGAACTTTTATGTTTTCTGGAAATGATGAACATGAAAATGGATGGGTTTAGTTTATTTATCTTTATTAGTTTACTGTATGATTAGAATAATACGTTTCTTACATAGGTGCCACTAATAATTCATATGTTTCCTCCCTAAACCAAGAATAATACAGGAGAATAGCCTCTTCTCGAGTTGGTTAGAGATAGGAAACAAAATTTCGAAAATTTTGGGAAACAATTTTATCATAACTGTCTATGATATATTCTCTCTAACCATATTGTTTGGAGGGTGATGAAAATGGATTTTACTGGGCGGGATAATTTCAAAAGGAAAATCAATTCCCGCCTGATGGTTTGGTTAAATTCCAAAAAAAAAAAGAAAGATAAGTTCGATCTACTTTTTCAGTTTTTATTACTCAGTTCATTCTCTCTATGAAATCATAATTCTACTACTATCTCTAATCTTTACAAGGAACCTACCTCTTCAGACTCGATCTTTGTTGTTGGTATTATTTCTACAACCCATTATCAAATGAATATTAAATTGATGTTATATTTTTCGTTTGATCTCATGGAATCAGATGTTAGATCTTATATATTTACTAGTTAAAGCATGATTAGGGTTTTTATTCGACTGTATCAAAGAACAAGTTAATGACAATCACGGGTTGTACGATGAGATGTGATTTCATTTTGTTACAACAATAATATTTTAGGATTAAGTTACATGCATGAACTATTATAAGATTTAGGTAAGGATCTTTCTTTCATGTTACTTAGTTAGGCTTTTCTAGTTAGTTAGGTTTTACAAAATAAAAATAAATAAAAAACTTAACGATGCTAATTTTTTTCTAGGGTTTTTGTTATTGTTTGGGTTGGATTTTGATTGAGAGTTAATAACTCAACTTTGATCGACGATGTTGTGGAAATCATATTTATATACAAGGCTTCTTAAGATTTAATCATTTGAGTCTCTGTTACTTGGCGAGCCTGTAACGTCTGTATTTTAAGTTGCCACTTTTAATAATACCATGTTGTTGGTTGGCCAATTTGACTATATTTTCAAGCTAAAAATGGATTATCATTATCTGGTGCTTTAGTGGTCTTGGCTTTCGTAACAAAAATTTATATAAGACCGTTTAACCGGTACCTTTCGCTTTGTGGATAACACAATAATCATGAGGAGATTTTGTGTGCTGCAGTGATGTTTTAGCCTCAAGTTACATGCATCAATGAGTTCATGTTTGTTTTATTTTCATATAATATAAAATAGGTGTAACACATGTTGCCTATCCTATTATGTTTAGCTAATATTTTCCAAAATAAGCTCAAATTCCTAACTGAGATGCACGTAGCTACACAACTATTGTTATGGGAGAAGATGATGATTACGACCAATGGAGGGAAACAGATGTTGAGGCGTATTCTGATGAAGAAACAGTGGATTTAGATGAGGTTCATGATGAAATTGTATAATCAGATGACGATGATGGTGGAGATATGCTCCACACTGCTAGATTTGAAGACTTAACAGGTAATGTGCGAAACCTTGTACTTAATTGTTTCTACTTAAACATCACATGGTTTCATATGTTTCCTCGGTTATTTCCAGAGTCAAAAGATTCTGAAAATGATGATTTGGAGGTGTTAGAAGAAAAAGAATTGGAAAATTCTCCAGAAGAAGAAGAGCAGCCACAACAAGAAGACTCTATAGAAGTGATCATAAAAGAGATGGGAATGACAAGAATGTTGAAGCTGCATAGAGACTTATCGAAAGAGACTACCAAAAGAAGGGATATTGAATTTGACAGAATGTTCCGGCCTATTGGTAACCATAGAATTGAGTTCAGTAGTTACCTAGGATATTTGGTCCGTGATATGGTTGGCATAAAACATTTATGTTGGAAGGAAGTCCCTCCAACAACAAAAGAAAATATGTGGGAGAAAATTCTGGTACGCATATGCGGTTACCAATTCGTCGTTTTTGTTGTCTAACTGCGAGTCTGTGATTAACATACATTAGATGTTATTGCAGCTTCATTTTGAGGTGCCCCATGAGCTGAAGCGAGTGGTCATGAAGCGTCTACTTGTTCAGATGCGGGACTTCAGAAGGAAATTATACAACAAACATGTAAAACCCTTCCTGGAAACGTCGCACAAACTAAGAACTTTCCCCAAAAAGTACGAAACGGTAATGGACCAAGAAAACTGGGACAATTACCTTAATCATGTACTAAAATCACCTATTTTTAAGGTATGGAAAAGAGGAAATATCACAATCCAAGTTCCCACATCGGACGGGACGAGGAGGATACTCGGGATTAAAACTAAAATTAGTAAGTCTGTTGTCTTATTTATTATACACCGCACAGTAAAACCGGCCATATCATATTCTTCTGTTTTGTATGTCGTGTTGCGTGTCTCATATATGCAGAAACCTATAATGGTATAGGGATGTGTCCTCTTACACCAATCTGTAATTTTGTCACATTAGATGCTTTGGAATAGGTTTTCTGTTTGACACGGTTAATATCTATGCGGATGTAAATCCTTACTTGTTTCTGGTAACTATTAGGTCCAAAACGGAAATGTTGACGAAGAAGATCTTGAAGACCGGTGCTTTATGTGGGCAAGAGCACGCAAAAACAAACACGGAATTGTTCCAGACGAGTTTTTAAGGAAGAAGACATCTGAAGTTGTGAGAAAACATAAACTTTACAGTCCTCATGTTTTTAACCAAAGTAAGTGCAAAGTAATTGCGCAAGGTTTAATTCAGAATTTAACACATTATTCGAACAGGAAGAGAAGCAGAAGATGATTCAAGAGGTGACTCTAACGGTTGGTCATAACGAGGATGCCCTAACAGTTGCGATCGGCCCGGATAAGGGTGGACGTGTCAAGGGGACTGGCTTTGGAGTGAAGGAAACCCTTTACTTTCCAAATGGAAGAAAACCAAGACACTTAAAAGAGAATGATGAACTGCGTAAAAATTTGTAAGCTAAGGAAAAAGAATTAGAGTCTACTAAAAATATGTATCAGAGATTGACAGATAACTTGTTATCTCAAGGAGTCGACATTGCAAAAATTGTGGCCAACAGTATCGGCCAATCTGGAGGAGAGATAAGTGAACCGAGTTTTGATTATATTGTGTAATTTTTTGAAAAAATTGGCAGACGGTATCTGATTTTTTCAAACAATGTGTTCAACTACAGTCACAGGATACATGACCTAACAACGCCTCCAATCGATCTAAGAATAACATAGGTCCAGAATCAGTTAAGTAACTTCCAAAAAAACATGGGAAATCCGGTCCGCAGAAGTCATCTAAAAACACCAAAGGGTCCGCAAAGAGGGTCTCTCCTTGAACTAGAACACCGACCGTTTCTACTGAATCCCTGACGTCTTTAGTACAAAGAAGAAGTCTTCGTCTCCTCCATCCACTGGGGAGTCTCAGAATGTGCCATCTTAAAAAGTTACCATTGATGTATGGTTTTCCAACGCGTTTAAATTTTTGATATTCCATTTACTATCTCTCATGCGCCTTGTGTTTCTACAGGGCACAAGATGCAAACTTTGTTTTGGAGAAAAGGACAACATTGTTGCTATTGGTAGATCTTACTCTTCAAAGAAGGTATCTTATAAAATGAAGTCAGGAATGACGGGTGAGGTTACATGATATAGCGTCATGGTTAGTGAAGTACTAAAGGAAACCATTAAATTACCCTTTGACACATCTTCTGGGATAAAAACTTTAAAAGATGTTGGTGATGCTGAAATTTGTTGGCCATCAAATCAAACCATCTTGGATCAAAAGGTTGGTTGCTATGCTTGTTTTCTTTATTAACTCATTGGATATGTTTTTACACAAACCAGTTTTATATATATATATCTTGTTTGATATAAGAGACGAATATGTTATCACCTATATGAATCACGGACGTTAGTGTATATTTTAGAGAACCTTATATAACCAGATATGTGGTTAGCTATTTGATTGTGAGTTAGTTGTGAAATTTTCTTAAATGGTTTAACTGCAAAAACAAAGTACAACTTTCATTTCAATTTTCTGATGCAGGTAAGTCAACCAAAATATTCTGAGGCTGTGAAATCACCGAATCTACTCAAGGGAAGCCAATCTCGTATCGCAATATCTGAAAACGTTTCTAAGGTATGTGTTTTATACCAGTTACATGATCTTAAGGACCATATGAGTCTGAAATATGCTATCAACTACTGTATGAATCACAGATGCTAGGGTGTATTTTGGCGAACCTTGTATATTTGTTACCTATTCATCCGTGTCTTAGCATTTACGGTGGAATTTGGCACATTTGATACCCGAATATTACTCTACTGCTGCAGGTAAGTCAACAAAATTCGGGGAAACATACTATGGATTTGACATCAAAAGATCCACCTAGTCGGAGCTAATATGAGATCACGACAACTAAAGCAGTTTCTCAGGTATCTATTTTATTTTTACATGCATTTTAAATCTCAATTTGTTTTGAAGTTTTCTCTTGAATATGTTCATATGCCATATATTTCCGCAAGGTAGAAGGTGTAACATTTTTGACGAGCTGTCTAAGGAAAACGTCCTTGCTAGAGGTAGAGCTTTTCGGTTAACATGAAAACAACAATTACATGGAAAGGATGGGTTGGAGGTTGATTGCCACAAAATCCTGATTGATGAAGTAATAAAACCGACATTCTGTCTACCCGTACGATTTGCTGGTATGGAAACATTAGGGCAAACTTTTGGAAAAGCGATTCCTTGGCCAAAGTATGGTGTTCAGTTTACCGAGCCTGCTAAGAAGGTTAGTTGCTTGGCTTGTTTAATTTGTAAGTCGAATATACATAAACCAGCCTATCAATTATGTGAATCACCGATCCAAGTGTAAATTAGAGAACCTAGAAAAATATAAACATGTGTAACTTTCAAAAGTAACTAATAACTCTTTTGATCTTATGCAGAACCCTATAAGTAATTCACAACCAACTACTTCTCTGAGGAAGTCTCCTTCACGTAGCAACCCTTCTGATGGATCTAAGAAGCAGTCCCCTAATCTTATGCAGAACTCTACCAGTAATTCCCAACCAAATCCTTCAATATCTCTAGAGAAGTCGTGCACATATATGGCAGAACATATGGATAAGACATCTAATGGTGTATGTTTTTTTTTTGATTATTTTTTCTTCATAAATCTATATTGCTAATTCTAGCATCTTCTTTTTATATGATGTTCATATGCCGTATCTCCGCAGAAAGCAAAATACGACTTTTGGAATGGATCTAGGGGAAACGTCGTTGCTAGAGGTAGTATTTTACCTATGGTGCCTAACCAGAAAATACATGGACAATATCTTCCTAGTAACTGTTATGCTGTCAATATTCAGGAGGTTATAGTTCCATCGTTTGTGTTAACCGAACCAAGTGGTGAGTTTAAGTTATTAGGGGAAGCTAGAGATGGTTTTGTGGCATGTCCGAAAGATAACTTTTCCATCTCTGATGACAAGGTTAGTTTCTTAGCTCTTTTGCTTTGTTAATCAAGTATATAAATAGTTTTACATAAATCGTGTATTCAGTTTGATTAAAGAATAAGTTGGAGATAGAAATATGTTAACACCTAAATGGAATATGAATGTCAGTGTAAATTTGAAAATTGATATTTGGTTACGGATTTTATTATGGGCGTCAGCTATGAAAAATGCCGCGGCCTTCAGTGAAGTTGTCTTTATTACATTGTTGGAAAAATGACTTTTGTCTGTCTCTTGTTGAGAATTCACATGACAGACGAATTCGCATTGGATTTAGAATATATATATATATATATAATACATTTAATCTCTTGCTGCAGGAAACTCCACAGCAAGGAAAACCTCATGAGAAACCAGAACCAGTTTTAGATTCTGAGAAAAAATTGGACAGTAAAAAACTGAATGAGGAGCACCTAGCAGTCAATCCACATTCGGGGAGTCATGCAGCCTCTGAAAAGATTTCTCAGAAGACTAAAAAGGCGCAAAGAAGGTTATATGCACCAACTGTGCAGAAGGCATACCAACTTTCAGATGGGCAATAGAGGAAGACAAGGTTTGCCGCGTCGAGAATGTCAAAGTCTGATCCATTGCATGCAGAGACACCACCATCAAAAAAGTTGAAGAAAAACTGATGATTTTTGGATAAATGCTCATCTAACAAGTTCTTTGCTATTTTAAACAGGGTTTTTGATGTGTGAACTTTAAGTTTACGTATTTTTTAAGTACTACACTAGATGCATGCTTTTTACGCTGATATTTAGGTTGACATTTATGTGATGAATGATTCACGCTTAATTTTTATGTTTTCTGGAAATGATGAACATGAAAATGGATGGGTTTAGTTTATTTATCTTTAGTAGCTTATTATATGATTGATTACCAATCCAGATGAACCATGGGTTCATGTTGTTAATCCTTTAACAGATATTGTGAACAAACATGGGTCTTGGATTTGACAAGGCATATGCACAATTTTGAATATAATTAAAAGACACTACATATGGGAGATGGGTGATGGTACTTCTGTGCAAATTTTGAAAGATACTTGGATTCCAGATAGTCATTTTAGCTCTTTTAATATGAAAACTGTGAATCAGCTCATTGACCAAGAATCTAAGTCTTGGAATTCTGATATTTTGAATGCTTTGTTTGATGAAGATACTGTTAAAAGGATTACTGACATAAGAATTCCTATTGCAGGTAAAGATAAGATGATATGGGAGCCTTCCAGCAATGGAATGTTTACTATAAAATCTGCTTACAATGCCATCTTGAATGAAAACTTAGCTACTAAGCAGGCATATTGAGGACTGGAAAAGGGCTAAAAGAATGCAAACTAGTAGCAATAGTGCTTTGAGAATAATTGATAAGAACTGGAAGGCTCCTATAGATGATATATACAAATTGAATTTTCATGCTTCCTATATTGATAAAACTGTATTATCAGGATGGGGACTGATTTGTAGAGATTCTGCTGGAAACAGCCATGGACTGCGAGGAGGTGCATCTCTAGCCATTGATCCAGAGAAAGCTGAAGCGCATTCTATCCTAGAAACAGTATAATGGGCTCGCAGTAAGGGATGACGAAAAATTCTCTTGGAATGAGATTGTCAGAATGTTATAGCAGCTCTGAATGGGAAGGCTACATCAGTTAAATATACAACATATAATTTAATCCATGATGCATTAGTTATATTAAGTTATTTTGATTCTTTGGTTTGCACTTATGCCCATAGGGATGCAAATCATATTCCAGGCTCTATAACAAAGTATGCAAAAACTCAAACAATTTGCTTTTGTTGGATTAATAATCTGTCTGTATGGATCAATCTTCTGATTCAATAGGATAAAAACAATATGTAAGCTTGCTTATCAATATATTTATTCTTTCCTATTAAAAAAAATTGTATGATTAGAAGAATACGTTTCCTACATAGGTGCCACTAATAATTCATATGTTTCCTCCCTAAACCAAGAATAATACAGGATACAACCCAGGTTAAAAATGTTAAGGTAAATATTATTCTAAATAGGAAAGTAATTTTTTTCTATGGTCTTTTCTCGAGTTGGTTAGAGATAGGAAACTAAATTTCGAAAATTTTGGGAAACAATTTTATCATAACTGTCTACGATATATTCTCTCATAAAATAAAGGAAACTAACCATATTGGTCACACATCAAAAATTTGGAAATAAAAATAGAAAAACACCAAAAATCTTTTGTTTGGCATGCGATTAAAATGAATTTTACTGGGCGGGATGATTTCAAAAGGAAAATCAATTCCCGCATGATGGTTTGGTTAAACTCCAAAAAGAAAAAGAAAGATTAGTTCGATCTACTTTTTCAGTTTTTATTACTCGATTCATTCTCTCTTTGAAATCATAATTCTGCTACTATCTCTAATCTTTACAAGGAACCTACCTCCTCATATTCGATCTTTGTTGTTGGTATTATTTCTTCAACCGAATATTAAATTGATGTTAGATTTTTTATTCGATCTTATGGAATCAGATGTTAGATCTTATAGGTTTACTAGTTAAAGCATGATTAGGGTTTTCATTCTATTAGTTCTTATGTGTTTACTAGTTAAAGCATGATTTTATTCTATTTTTATTATCTCTAATCTTTACAAGGAACCTACATTTTCAGACTCGATCTTTGTTGTTGGTATTATTTATACAACCCATTATCGAATGAATATTAAACTGATGTTAGGTTTTTTGTTCGATCTCATGGAATCGGATGTTAGATCTTATTGGTTTATTAGTTAAAGCATGACTAGGGTTTCTGTATCAAAGAACAAGTTAATGACGATGAGAGGTGATTTTATTTTGTTACAACAATACTGTTTTAGGCTTAAGTTGCATGCATGAACTATTAATTATAAGATTCAGGTAAGGATCTTTCTTTCATGTTACTTAGTTAGGCTTTACTAGTTTGTTAGGTTTTACAAAACTTAACGATGCTAATTGTTTTCTCGGGTTTTTGTTATTGTTTGGGTTTGATTTAGATATAACTCTACTTTGATGGACGATGTTGTGTCAATCATATATATATATATATATAAGGATTCTCCAGATTTAATCATTTAAGTCTCTGTTACTTGGGAGCCTGTAACGTCTGCAGTTTAAGTTGCCACTTTTAATAATACCATGTTGCTGGTTGGCCAATTTGACTATATCTTCAAGATAAAAATGGATTATCATTATTTGGTGCTTTAGTGGTCTTGTCTTTCGTAACAAAAATTTATATAAGACCGTTTAACCGGTACCTTTCGCTTTGTGGATAACACAATAATCATGAGGAGGAAAACAAAACAAAATATATGGGAGGAAATTCTGGTATGTATATGCGGTTATCAATTCGTCGTTTTTGTTGTCGAACTGTGAGTCTGTGATGAACATAAATTAGTTGTTATTGTAGTTTCATTATGAGGTGCCCCATGAATATAAGCAAGCGGTCATGAAGCGTCTAGCTGTTCAGCTGTGGGACTTCAGCTTGGAAAGACCGGACAAACTAAAAACTTTCCCCAGAATGTACGAAACGGTAATGGACCAAGAAGACTGGGATGAATACCTTAAGTATGTACTAGAATGGCCTATATTTAAGGTATGGAATACACATTACTTTTTCTAATTTGTGTTTCGTTATTATTGTCTATCCCAGCATACTAATGAAATTATTTTTATTTCCTCCGCAAGAAAAATTCGGATAAGGGAACAGAGGCAATATCACAATCCAAGTTCCCACATCTGACATGACGAGGAGGATACTCAAGATTAAAACTAAAATTAGTAAGTTTTTTGTCTTAAACCAGTTACATGATCTTAAACCATATGTCTGAAATATGATATCAACTATATGAATCACGAATGCTAGAGTATATTTTGGAGAACCTTGTATATGTGTTACCTATTCAATACATCAGTGTCTTCGCATTCATGGTCTAAGAAGCAGTCTCCTAATCTTATGCAGAACTATACCAGTAATTCCCAACCAAATCCTTCAATGTCTCTAGAGAAGTCGTGCACATCTACGGCAGAACATCTGGATAAGACATCTAATGGAATATGTTATTTTTTATTTTATTTTCTTCGTGAATTTATATTTCTAATTCTAGCATCTTCTTTTTATATGATGTTCATATGGCGTATCTCCGCAGAAATCAAACTACGACTTTTGGAATAGATCTAGGGAAACGTAGTTGCTAGAGGAAGTATGTTTCCTAAGGTTCCTAACCAGAAAATACATCAACAAGAGCTTCCTGAAAACTGTTATGCTGCCAATATTCTGGAGGTCATAGATCCTTCATTCGTGTTGACGGAACCACGTGGTGAGTTTAAGTTATTAGGGGAAGCTAAAGATGGTTTTGTGGCATGGCCGAAAGATAATTGTTCCATCTCTGATGACAAGGTTAGTTTCTTAGCTCTTTTGCTTTGTTAATCAATTTTATAAATTGTTCTACGTAAATCAATCGTGTATTCAGTTTGATTAAAGAATAAGTACGAGATAGAAATATATTAATACCTAATATAACATGAATGCCAGTGTAAATTAGAAAATTGATATTTGGTTACGTATTTTATTATGGGCGTCAGCTGTGAAAAATGGCGCGGCCTTCAGTGAAGTTGGCTTTATCACATTGTTGGAAAAATGACTTTTGTCTGTCTCTTGTTGAGAATTCATATGACAGACCAATTCGCCTTGGATTTAGAATATATACATATATATAATACATTTAATCTCTTGATGCAGGAAACTCCACAATATGGAAAACCTCATAACCAACCAGAACCAGTTTTAGATTGTGAGAAGAAATTGGATAGTGATAAACTGAATGAGGAGCACCTAGCAGTCAATCCACATTCGGGGAGTCATGCATGCAGCCTCTGAAAATCTTTCTCAGAAGACTAAAAAAGGCGCAAAGAAGGTTAAATGCACCAACTGTGCAGAAGGCATACCAACTTTTAGATGGGCAACAGAGGAAGACAAGGTTTGACACGTCGAGAATGTCACGACCTGATCCATTGCATGCAGAGACACCACCATCGAAAAAGTTGAAGAAAAACTGATAATTTTTAGATAAATGCTCTTTAAATATTTTTTTTGCAAACTGTTAGACCGAAGCTCAACATTTCTTACTGTGTTATTAATAATAATATGAATTTTTGGCATATATGAATTTCAGATTTAACCAAAATTTATAAAGTATATAAGAGAATTTGGATAGTGCCAGGTGCATGGTTTAGATGCGCCATATATGTAAGGATTAGAGGCGTCACACGCGTAATATACATGCTTCGAGATTAATTGGCGTGGCTAAACATAACATAAAGACACAATAAGCAGATATAACTTGGCGTGGATAAATATCATATAAATCCACGCTATATGGAGTGTCTATAGGTTCTCCGATAAACGGCTCCCAACGTTACATGTGGACGGTCAACGATACATATGAACGGTGAATATTGCATCATCTTAAACGAGATCCAATGGTACCTAATACAGCCACGTGGATGAAGTTAATTATAAATTGGCGTGGAAAAATATCACATATAGCCACGCTATATGGCATGTATATAGGTTCTTCAATGAATGGCTCACAACGTTACATGTGGACGGCGTATGATGCATATAATTTAACGGTCAATATTGCATCATTTAAAATGAGATCCAACGATTCCTAATACGGCCACGTGGGTCAAGTTAATTGTAAATTGGCGTGGCTAAATATCACATATAGCCACGCTCTATGGGGTATGTCTATATGATATCCAATGAACGGCTCACAACGTTACATGTGGATGGTATTCAACGGTTCCTAATTCACCACGTGGATGAAGGAAAGTGAAATTGGCGTGTCTATCGGATAACCAATGGCTACGCCAAAAAGTAATTTGCGTGTCTAAAGTGAACCAAATAGCCACGCCAAAACGCAATTTGTGTGTCAATAGTGAATCAGATAGCCACACCAAAAGCAATTTGCGTGTCTAAAGTGAACCAAATAGCCACGCCAACCAGCAATTTGCGTGTCTAAAGTGAACCAAATAGCCACGCCAAAAAGCAATTTGTGTCTCTATAGTGAACCAAATAGCCACGCCAAAAAGAAATTTGCATGTCTATAGTGAGACAAATAGCCACGCCAAAACAATAAATCGCGTGTCTATAGAGTACCAATACTTAAGTTTTTGGGACCCTATATAGCAATGCCTATATGTTTTTGGCGTGTCTATTTCATCCAGAAATAGACACGCATGGAAGGCGTGGCTATAAGCTACCTAAAACCACGCCATGTTACCTAAAACCATGCAAGCAGAAGTCATGCCTTGTCCAAACCAAAGTGGCATGGCAAAAGGGTCTCTGTGTACTAGTGAAAGGTACGACGAAATAACTCAAACGGTCACGAGTCTCAAACGAAGGCCTTCCTTTTCCTGTTTTTGCGCTAAACAGAGCAAAAGGCTCAGTCAGTCAACAACCGACATCAGGAAATCTATCAAGTATTTAACATTTGTTACGAAATCTACTTAAATTCGCCACATAATCCAAAAATCCATAACCAGAATCGGCAAAAGGTAAAGAAAAAGAAAGAAAAAGTACTAAGACAAATATGAAGTGGGCCATTTTCTATATCACGCGAGAAAAGTTAGTGAGTAGTCGAATTATAGAGTGAATTTCCAGACAAAAAGTAAATGAGTACACACTTCGGAGCAAGGAGTAAAGAAGATTTACATCACTTTTTTTATTATCTTTTAGCATGAAATTTATTACATATATGTTTGGTGGATGAAACCTTTTGCTTTACTCATTGATTACCTGGTGTGAAAAAGTGAACCCTCCTTTAAATTATTTTGGACACTTTCATTTTATGTTTTTTTTACTTTCACAAAATTCAGAAGAGCGATGTTATATTACCTGGCTTGATTGGGGTATACCCAGATTAATTGGGTTATACCCAATAAGACAAAATTAGGTCATTATGAAGTAAATCCAAGCCACCCCTTAACCTTGTATTTTCTAAATGACTAATATACCCTTGGTTAATTAACACTGAAATTCTGATTAAGTTAATTGAGTTTATATTAAAATTTTCAAATTATGAATTCAGTAGATTAAACCCTTAATCCTTCTTATGAATTCATACGAGTTCCCTTCCGCCGTGGTGGTTCCATTGATGAAGATTAATCGGAGTTTTCGAATCAACGATGTTAACGAATTAATCGACGAGTTTTGGTGGTGGTGGTGCGGGAGGAGCCGGTGTGGTTATGAAGAGAAGAAGAAGAGAAGAAGGAAGATAAAATGAAAATAAAAAAACTGATTAGGGTAATAGAATTATAAAGGGAAAGGGTATTATTGTAACTTCAACCATATTTGACCTCCCCTTAGTAAGGGCACATGTCCACTAAAAATTGGGTGTACCCCAATTAATCTGGGTATACCCCAATCAAGCCAGGTTATATTACTCTCCTTTGACTAGAAAATTTTCTTTTGCGGGGTTCAAAATTAACTATCTAGTTGCAAGTAGATCCATATAATTGGCCACAACCTTTTATTAGAAATTAAAATTCAAATAACCACATTAAAATTCAAATAACAACACAAAAAAGAGCACAACTTACCAACCAAAAAAAAATATTAAAAAAAAAACTTAGAAATTAAATGCAAATTCGTCACACTTCCACACTTAATACAACTTACTTTTAAAGATAAAATAAATCATTATCAAACTAGAAATCAATAGCTTACACATTTGCAAACCCATCATAAAAACCTTGCCTATTTCCTTGCATGTTGGTTGTAATTATGTGCTTCAATATCTCCTCTCATTCCAATATTCATTAACTCTACCATGATGAGTATCTCAAATAAAGCCTGCCCGAAATTCACCTCCTCAGTAAAAATTCCCGTGCCATGATATGGAATGTGATATGAGCTGCACACCGGGATCCCCAACATGCTACACTCTTTACGTAACAGGCGATCTTCTTCTAGGTTTGCAAACCATTCATCATAAAATTTTCTTTCATTTTCTATAGTATAGAAATTAGTTACCACCCGCTTGTGAGAATCAAAAACATGATTCCCATGTATATATTTCCCTCCATATATGGTAGTATATGTGTCGTTTTGGTCTTCATTTTTATTACCCTTTCTAGACCTGGATCCAACTGAAGTTACGATTGATTGTTGTGAACATGCAGACATTTTATTATGTTAAAAGATACCAAAACGAGGTTTGCCACTAAAAATGAATAACACTTTTTTTCCTCTATTTTCTTCTGAAATGCTATAACAACTCTTTGGAATACAAAAGGTTTATATAGGAGAGAATGGGGACTTCCTAAAATATGAGGTGAGTCTCCAAGTGTTGTCTTTCTGTGTTGATATGAAAGACACTGCTAGTATCTATATGATGTACCTAGTGTTATCTTTTATTTATTGATTGATTGAGACTCTCGAGGAAGAAGATACGCTAAAAGCAACACAATAGGAGAGTATCACAGTGATTGGAAAATTCACTGACTAGATAGCAGAGTAGGTCTGAGCATGTATGCTTCTTTCTTTAGGTTGGTGTTTTTTGACCAATCAAACCACTGCAGCCCTTAACGAAAAAATGGTAAAAATCTAAGCAGAGGTAAGTTGGAAACCCCTTTCGTTCTGTTTCATTAGATTTTTAAAAGTAACAATGTGTTGAACTAATCCAAAAAATTGATTTAGACAGGATGCATGTCAGTTATGTGATAGGGATGGACACACTTAAATATATATTGTAATTGTCTCTACACCAGGTGTAGACAACCATTTTGTGATGGAATAAGAATGCTAAACATTTCGAAACAAGTGAATAATATGGTGCTCAGTTCTTGAGTTGCCAACAACAACTGCATATCAAATAGTTATTATCCTACTACTGCATATCAAATAGTTACATCCATATCATCAGTTATTGTGTATAGCAATTTCCAGCACATTAAAAATAAACAGGGAGAAATAACAGGATTAAAACTAGTAATGCAATATAGAAAAAAAATTCTGCTAATCCAACTTTTTTGGGCAAGTAGTGGCATAATGACCGGGCTGATGACAGTTAGAACACCCTCGCTTTTTGCTCAATTTACTAGATTTCTCTTAGACACACCTGATCCGATCTCCTTTCGGATGACCTTTGCCTCTTCTTGTATTGGGATTTAATACTATACGCGTAGAAACACTCTCCGGGACATTCCAATATTCTGAACTCAAGGCCGGGTAAATTGCAGGTGCATACATTGATCGCCATTTCCAAGTTTGGTAGTAATCACAACAAAGAGGGACATTGCTCAACTTATATTTCTCACATACCGCTAAAACGTGTGGACACGACAAATTCTCGTAGTTGATCACTCGGCAGGTGCAAGACTTATCCAAAATGTTGACTTGGTGCTGATCATTGATACCACGGTCGATGAATTCGTACTGATCTCTAATGATACGACAACATGAAAAGAGTTTTGCAAGTTCCCAACGTTCTTCTAAAAAAAATTCGGCATACGGAGTCAATGGAGGCTTCCAACGAAGATCGTTTTCTCTAAGTTCCTCAAACCATTCCATCAGTGATCTCCGAATAAAATCAACTAAATGACAAATGGGAAGACTTTTAGCATTTTTCATTTTTGCATTCCAAGTCTCGCTTATGTTAGTGTTCATCAGAGTAAAACATGCTCTTATAGCCTCGACCCTGGACCACCTATGATCCCCAATCTCTTGTACATACCTTACTGCTACAGAGTCGAGTTTCAAAAAATCTTTCATAGCATTGTTGTAATGGCAGGGAGTGTACGCTTTGGCATCTATGATAAATGAACTCGCCGCGTCGCCGTCGTGAAATTTATTAAGGATATTTCCTGAATTCAAAAACAGCCAGTTAGTATACCAGAGTGCTGAATATGCAAACAAAAAAACTAAACAAAAAACAACTCAAGATAGGGGGAATTAAATATAAGGTTGTGTTGTTTAGTACGTTTAATATGGTAGGCGCAAAATACATGGCACACAGCAGGATATCGTTTCACCATGGCTCTATGAATGTGATCCGATCTATCAGAAACCACTAAAAGATCTCGATTCTTCTTCAAATATTCAATCCCAAGCGCATCAAACAATTTTTTAATGAACCAATCCCACGAAGCATCATTCTCAGAATCGACGATACCAAACGCAAAAGGATAGATTTCCTCATTACCATCCAACCCTATGGAAGACAGTAGGACTCCAGCGCGTTCCCCAATAAGGTGTGTGCTATCAATAGAAATTGTTTTTCTCGAGAAATTCTTGAATCCACCCAGACATACTCCTAGTGCCATGAAATAATACACAAACTCATTCCTAGAATTCGTTTCGATACATGTGACAGTCCCCGGGTTATTATGCTCAAGCACATAGCTATAACTAATAAGGTGTTGATAAGATTCATCTGTCGTACCTCTGGTCGCTTCGGTTCCGCATTTACAACCAGTGTAGCGCTACTTGTAACTGATTGTAATACCATGTTCGCTAAGCATGTCTTCTCTCAAATCATTAGGTGTATACAGACTATCACTCTTTCCAAACTCTGACTCGAACAGTTTTTCCATGGCAGGACCAATCCCTTTTATAGCATACTTAGGGTCCGTATTGTTCTTGCTCTTATCACAACTGTGTTTAGGTTTTGTGCGTTTGATTACCCACCAGGTAAGAGACTTCAGCCGCGATTCCTGCAAATAATAACCGCATGTAGGATCATAACAGCTGGCAACGAGTCGGATATCATTGGATGGTTTGGGTATGTACTTGAATGATCCTCTTATTGAAGTAATTTTCAAGCTAATATGCAGCTCAATTTTGGTTCTGAAATGGATACCAGGGGTGAGCTTGCCGTACTTGACTTTATTTGAGGCTGGGGGAGGTGAACTAGCAGGTTCCGAATGTGGAGTTGATTCGGCATCATGAAGCTGGGGATATTTCTTGGCAGCTGCAAGGTTCTCATAAGATGCAAGGTTCTCAACATCTATGAGACGTCTCCTAACATTTCCAGGCCTGGGAGGGGCTGAAAAAAATAAAATATAATACATATTAGTTAAACTGTTCTGTAGAGACATAAATTATGCATCAAATCCAGTAAAAGTAAACGGGACTTTCAAACACACATAAAATCCCACAAATAGCTGAACAGTGAGACAATAACAATAGATTCGCCCAAGGTAAAACAACTAAAAACTTAAAAATGCTAAATGAAAATCTTTGAAAAGCTACTTGAAGAGCAAACACTAGATCAATCTAATGTCATATCATCACGTTGCGCTAAGGAAGGATTTATAACAACGTGAACATGCAACTGTTTCCCTAGACACATGGAAATAACTGAGATACGTTATGTTTACTAAAGACACATGTGAATGTTATAAAATTTTGTTGAGACTGAAATTCATTCAATGCAAAACCTTCTTTCATATCTTCTTCTTTCGTTTCATTTTGATCATTTATGTATATGTAGTGGATGTAAACATAAATGTCGTTCCAGATCATTCCCAATCCACAAAGATTACTAAAGTTAGTCTAGCTACCAGGTATCAATATCTATAGAGTAACATACTATTTATAATCAGAGAAAGAAACTCCTAAATCATGCTAATATCAGCATATGCATGAAAAGATACAACAATAGTGCATACTGGCTCAAACAGAAAAAAAATTCTCTAAAGATTCCAAGAATGAGTAACTTGTTTTATTCAGGTTCAAGATATTGAGAACGGATGCAATTGAAGAAATTCAAATTACCAAAATAAAGTTGAGGAAAAGTTGTCACACAAACCTAATATTTTCGAACAACTATTAATTAAAAATAAAACTCCTAATGTCATATAGTTCTCTACAGGAGGAGGAAGATAACAAATCTTACTGGTGAGATTAGGCAGGCCCTATACAGAATGGTTATCCCCAACCATTTACTCAAAATTTTGTTAAAGAATGATCAAGTATCAGTTGGTTTACAAGTTCAATCTCACGAATAACAAGATCCCAACATCAAGATGATGTAGTAACATATTTTAGCGCAAACAATGTGAATGGTGTGTCTATATAGATTATTAGGTTTTCCCAGATTGAAGCGATATATGTGACATAATAGGAGAATAGATCCACAACATTAAAACATCTATAGGGAGAAAATAACTAACCTACACCACCAGTGCAATGTCCGCTGCCGGGTAGATTCTTGGAATCATCACCTTCGAAGGAACTGACTTTGCTATTACAGTGAGGAGTTAACGGGGTCAAAACCTTGGGAAAAGGGCCATTCCAATAGGAGTTATTGGGGTAGAAACTACTTTCAATTATTGTGTAGATGGTACTATGAAAAAACTAGACGTACCATGTACCTCGGAAACATAATATTTCGGAGCTTGTTCTCCGATAATGATAAAGAACATTTTAAATCCTGAGGCGGCAACAAGTACCAGGCCGTAGAGGTCAAAAGCTGGTCCGTGCGAGAAACCAATAGCCCGAACTTCCTGGTTATTCACATCTTCAACAGTGTATTCATCCTGAACAAACGCTGGTTATAACGTCCCATCATAGTAATCGTCTCCACCTTTCTTCACCCATTTTCCATTGTAATGAATCAAAATTGTTTTGGTTTTACTTGTCATTGGGGGAGGAGGAATTATAATTCAAAAACACCTGCAACACAAGCATAGAATTAGCGAAAATTAAACTAACGTATCAGGTTGTTCAAACACCAAACAAAATTAAAGAAAAGAGAACCAGGTTGTTCAAAAACCTTTCTCAATGGTTTTAATCAACTCTACTCTGTTCCATCTAAACATATCCTTACTACCTATGTGTCAACGAATAGATCGAGAACAGACCAACGTTCTTATTAGCTGTAAGTTTATGTTTTGCCTATTTCATTTCCATTATTGTTTCGGCTTCTTTTACCAATATAGAGGACAGTGCCGGAACAAGAACTTGGAAATAATATTTACGCAACGATAAAAAACAATTAAAAAGATTACCTATATAGGTAAATCGGTCTCTGTTTTGACCACACTTCTTCTTTCTACAGTTAACAGATCTTGGATGAAGGAGAACAGAGCATCTACAGGAAGTACAGTTAGGTTAGATAACCATAGGAAAGTAGTCAAATTATAACATATATAAAACAAAGATACGAAAGCTAGGAACCTTGACAGTTGATATCTTTGAAAGAAGAAAAAAACAAAGATATGCTGACTAGAAATACACATTCCTAATAACGGTTATAACTAAAAAACAACAAAATGTCAGCCCAGACATACTTTACGACTTGGAAACTAGAAGAAATCTTCCATTCCTGTATGTTCCTCACAAACAGCAAAGCGCCCAAACCAAACAAGTATACAATGCAGTCACATGTAAAAGACTGAGCCCTAAACTGTAACAGAATCATTTTCATTCTCAATAAGAAACAGAATTGTTATTATTTGAACATTGCTCTCAAGCAATGTGATCAGACCTTAAAAACATACTAAAACGGGAATTGCAAACAAGCCATGTATGCCTCGCGTGACGCTTTAAATATGGATTTGATTGTGAGCAGGAATGAAAGATTAACATTCACATCAAGAATAGCTAGTAAATTTTCAGATATTCCATTGAAAATAGAGATAACTTGACCCACATATCTCAAATAGTAATTTGGGGTAAGATGTGTCACAAGTTAATTTATAACATTTTTAGCTAATAGTAAATAAGTTAGTGCTGCATTAATACACAAGGGAATGTGACAACAGATTGCTGAGTGTTTCGGGTTTGTATGGCCTACCCTCACTTGGATCCAAAAATAATATTTTTTTGTATGAGAAGATCTGTGGTGTGATATCTTAACACATAAATTATATGATGCTGAGATTAGAACACTAATGTAACTGAAATAGGCGGATTAGAAGATTATAAAATAAAACACCTGTAGATGTTTATCTGCAGGAGAATTCCAAGACCTAAGAGAAGCTGAAACCCAAGAAAGCCGATCCCTTGAAATGGAGTCATACGGACGCTTGCTAATGGTCTCAACCTAGTGCGCGGCACCTGAAGTATAAGAGAGTAATTAGTTACTAAACAATAACATAATGAAACTCTTGAGAATAGATTTATCCTAATCTAGGGACATGGCAAAATCTATAAGGTGAGTCCAGTTCTAAACTAAAAGATTGTAAGATAGACTGCTCATCTTTAATCTTTCAATGCAGTCACTATTCAATAATGAATAAGAGATTTCATATCTTAAGATAATGATATGTATTGGCTTAGATTTTTTTGTGAAGGCTCTACGGTTGCGGTATAGCCAAATCGACCAACAAATAGCAGCGGGGAGATAAGGACAGACCACCCTAGCAGCCAAACAGGAGGCTAACAGTAAGATAGACTAAGGGAAAATCCAACACCAGTGAGTTGATGGAGTTGGATCTTTCCATATCCTACAGTGCAGCATTAAGTGATGGGGGAATTCTTCTTCTTTACACACAAAGCATCTGTTAGGGATGGGCAGGCCCCTCAATTATGGGTTGTCAACTGTTGGACAATGTTATGAGATAAAGCTTACATGACGGTCATGACCCTGTTTTACTATATACTATGGTGCACCTAGAAAAATTCAATCTTATGTTCATATTCTAATTTTCACAGTATCAACAAAAGGGAGACATATTTTATACTAACATAATCTTCAATGTTCATTGCCCACGGTTGACTGATGTTTTCTGCAATCTCTTTAGAACCTCCTAATTGTTAACTAGATGTTTTATGTAGTATTCCTCTTTGCTACTTGCAACAAGAGGGAGTTTATGTTGAATAATGGAAGAAGAACCGACATAAAATAGAGCTACAACAATGAAGAGAGACATGCTTATCATTGATACGCCATCACCTAGATTTGTCAGTGCTCAATATAGACTGAAGTTACATGAGGACTCCTTTGGAATTAAATACACATTACTTGAGTTAAGGTTTATTTAGACCTATATCCATCATGAATCAGCTCCGAATGTAAATATGAAGCACTTGAACTCACCACCAAAAACACTTCGACCAACAAAGACAAGTTTGTATTTGTTTAAGGAATCAAACCCAAAACCGATAAAACTAGATAAAACTACCCATGTCAAGCAGGGTCATGTCATGTGCATGAGAATGATAAATACACACAAACTATGACTGTCCTACAACTAATCCAAGACACAATTCATTACAAAATAGTCTTGTGATACACAATTCATAACGAAACAGAGTTGAAGGAAAATAGAGGCAAGACAGGGTATAAGCTACTGCAACATCATATTCTAATTAGAGTTTACTACCCAAAAAAAAAAAAAAAAACCCTACGAAGCCTGATACTTAAATCAACTCAGTGTTCAAAAAGCTCCAAATTCACAAACATGCAAAACAAATTTATACTTAAATCAACTGAAAATATGATATTCAGTTATTCTTCAACATCATGTTCTAATTAGAGTTAAACCCATCTCAAATCCTTCCCTGAGACATAAATTTCATCCATAAATATCACACCCTAATTTTTAATTGAAACCCAGAAACCCTAATTTAATAATGATCGAAGACAGAAACCAGGCAAATTAATATAGAAATTAACATTATAGAAGAATCAATCTATGAATTTCACAGATTAACAAATTCAAAGAGATTAACAATTTCAAATACATTCAGATAGAGACATAACACAAATACATATTTAACATAGATGAAAATTGGTACCATCGTAATTTAGAGTATAGCTTAATCCATTACACGCTCCAGCTTTCACGTTTTGTTTTCTTTGTGGCGGAAGATGATTGATTTATTTCTATCAAGAGAAGAAAAGAATAAAAATGGAAGAGAAGAGGCAGAGCTCGATGAAAAGAAGATTCGATAGAAAAAAATGAAACAAGTTCAGTGTGTTAAAAGAAGATGGAAGAGATGCGCGTGTGAAACGAGTATGTGGAGTTCGGTGCGTGTGTGAAACGAGTGTGTGGAGTTCGATGGGTGCACATTGTATGAAAATGGGTTCACATTATATAGTTATTATTATGCCTTATGCTATATTGTGTTCACAATGTAAATCAGTGGGTACACATTCAATAAAATAATACAGTATAACCCCTATAAAATAATAGCATTGGGACCGGCAAAATTTATCAATTTATCGCGATATTAAATAATTGCATAAATTGATAATTATTAAAGTATATATTAATTAGTTTAACAAATTATTTTTTAATTCTAAAAAAATAATAATCAACAAAATGAACCAACACATCTTATTCCTGTGCTAATTGTTTTTGTCAATATAAGTTTCGTTCAATGGATAACACTGTATCAAAGAATCCAAGTAAAGCGTTAGATAATAAAGGAACTAGAGAATTTCAAAATTTAATCAATGGATTGAATTATCACAGTGGAATAAATGTTGAATTTCTTTTAAAATGCCCATGGGAATAGAGTGCCATGGGAATAGACGAAAGTGATGATGTGGAAGTGATGATGTAGAAGTCGAAGATGAAACTGTAGTTGTGTAACAACCTACCCTTAAAGAAGCTATCAAAGCTGCAAAGATATTGAATATGTTTTTATTGCATCAAGAAACGACAACACCAAGAACTCTTTTAATGTTAAGAAAAATCACAGATGAAATTCATTGTTAATCGTTCTTTACCAATAAAAAGCTAACAAAAAGTTGTTATTTTATAGATTTAGCGAATTATTAATTTAGCATGTTGGTCCCGACTAGGGACCGAAAAAATTTATTAATTTATCGGAGATTAAATTATAGGGGGTATACTGTAATGTTATACTTCACATTATTATAAACTGACTTCCCTATTGTGAACATCATGTGAAGCATTGGGTATACATTCCAAATTATACTTTATTGTGAACACAATGGAAAACAATGGATATACATTTTTATTAATCATTAATAAGAAAAATTACCTTATTGTGTCCACAATGGGATACAGTGGGTACCCATTCCAAATTATACCTTATTGTGAACACAATGGAAAACAATGGGTATACATTGTTATTATTCATTAAAATGAAAAATTGCCTTCTTGTGAACACAATGGGAAACAGTGGGTACACATTCCAAATTATACCTTATTGTGAACACAATGGAAAAGAATGGGTATACATTCTTATTATTCATTAAAATGAAAATTTTCCTTCTTGTGAACAGAATGGGATATATTGGGTACACATTCCAAATTATACCTTATTGGGAACACAATGGAAAACAATGGTTATACATTCTTATTATTCATTAAAATGAAAAATTACCTTATTGTGAACACAATGGGATACAATGGGTACACATTCCAAATTATACCTTATTGTGAACACAATGGAAAAAAATGGGTATACATTCTTATTATTCATTAAAATAAAAAATTGCATTCTTGTGAACACAATGGGATACAGTGGGTAAACATTCCAAATTAGACCGAGTGTTATCGGCATGCCCAAGCCAAAAAAACTGTGGCCAAAAAACCATGGCAAAAATGGGTGACCATAGACCATATTTTCTTTCTTGGAACGGCTAACCATAGGCCGTATTTTCAATTGCAGTTTACGTTTTGTTTTACGATTAATGGTTAAACTATTTTTTTTTTGAGATTTGTTGGTGTAATATTTAATTTTAGATGTGTTGGAGGTACATGTGTGAAGGTGCATTTACATATACTCGGACAAACTGTTAGCCTTGGATTCTTATCATCATCAACGCACTGTTAGCATACGATTCTTATCTCTAATTGATATCTCATTCAGATGGATATGACTTTATGTTTATCAACAACAGGGATTTCTATTATAAATCCCAATCCACATTTTTACAAACACAATTCATTAACCATTCAAAGAAACACCGACCTTGAACCATAATACAATTTTCCAAATATACCTAGTCACGAATGAATTCTAGCAGGAAAGGAAAACATATAGTCTGTGTCGAGGAAAACCAAATTTGTCGACTATGTTTTCTTGATGATCATTCCGCAGTGCAATGCCCTTGGATTTATTCGAAGTGCCCATAGAGAGGTTGTACATGCATCAAAATGTTACTCGAAACGCAACCAAGACATACTAGGTATCTGCGTTGCCAATTCGATAATTGTCGTGAAAAAGCACAATGGTTGGAAGATACAATCAAGAAAAAAGATGATATAAAGGTAGATGAACTCTGCAAAAACTTCAAAGACAAAGGGATAATTAAGGTTGAACATGAAAAGATTGCCTCATTCCCAATCCATGATTATAATTTTGTTATGAAACTCCATCGTTCTAAAGCTAAGAACACCTACGGTGAACATTTTTCGAAATGTCCCGGTTGTCAGTTAGTTGAATGGGCGGAGTAAGTTTTAATTATGTTGCTCGATAATTTCATTGGGTAACTATTATATGTTTATGATGTAATGTTTAATTATGTGTTTTAGTTTGTTCAATTTTAATTTATTATGTAATGTTTAAGTTTTATTGCTATGTTCAGTTTACGATGTCTATGTACTTCTTCATAATTCAATGTCATTGATGTCATCCAAATAGTAAATGCCTCTTTAAAAAGTTGGTGGCTTTCGTAAAAAAGTTAGGACGTTTGTGAACATGAAACTAATTTCGTAAAAAATAATGGACGTCTTTTATTTTTAAGAGTATAAATCTTATTTTACAAAATTTGAATTATTTTTTAAATTTTTTTTGTTATCGCCTTGTCACACATCAAACAAAAAACTAAAGTTTGTGACCGACAGTAGCCTTATTTTATTATCTTGATCAGAACTACTACTTTGTAATGTGTGGATGGGTTTGATTTTTAGAATGGGGAGATTTATACAACATAACTCAAACACCATACACAACAGAACTCAAACACCATACATAACATAACTCAAACACCCACCCGCTTGAATGTAAGGATTAGTTTCCTGTGTTTATCTATATCCGTATATGAGTGAGAGAAATGGTCTGGTCAAGTGAAATTAAAGTGATGGATGGAATCAGTCTATGATGCATAATTACTTTTTATGAGAGAGAGAAATGGTCTAGTCTAGTGATAGGGACCATTTCATATTAGTCGTAAGAGCATTTGTTCCTGTTAGGGCGGCCTTCTATGTCGACAGAAGGAGAGGAATGACTTGAGTTGGACTTGGGATTGTTTTTGGGGAACATTATTTAAATACCCCTCAAAATCAAAGCATATTTCCCACTAAAAAAACAGACGCCCTTTCAGATTTTATGAATGCTACATCCTTATGAAGGACGCCTTCAATGAGTACAATCCGAGGTGGTTATATCGGCTTCAACCATAAAACCTCCTCATGACACAGTTAAAAGAACATGAAGTTGGTAATTTAAATTCGGTTGTTATGTTTTATTGTATGGTTAAGTTTGGTTAACATATATTTTTGATGTTAACTGTGGTCATACGTATTGTGTTTTTATACTTCTTACAAAGAGGTGATGAACACCTTTAAGAATGACGAATTTTATTATAAAATCTCATTACATTAGGAATCATAATACAAAACCTAACTCACTTTCGTAGGAATCACGGTTACAGTTAGCACGTGCAACTAGCCTTTAAACCGTAAAGTGTTTCGAACGGACGAGTTTTGTCTCGTGAGGATTTTACCTCAGATTTACCCACAAAATCTTAGGTAAAACCTAATAGGTACCTTCCCATTCACCAGGAACTCTATTAAGATTACTTTTGAGTTCTGTTAAAAGGTCCACCCGATATGAGGTTTTCATAAATTCAAATACTTCACCGTGACCAAAATCCACCCCATTATCTCTACGATACCGCTCTTTTTCCAGTAACTCCTGCAACATTTAAATATAAACAATTAATCCATTTCGATCAAGTATAAATCACTAAAACGAAATGGGGAAATTTTTTACCATGGTCGATTGGGTCATGTCCTTAGGATTAGGGTCGTTGTAGAATGCTTGTTTTTGTTGGAAACGAAGTCTAGAAAGTTCAGATTTGATTAATCTGCACCTATCCTTTACGTGCTTTAAATTTCTTTCCCTTTCAGTTCCATACTCCTCCTTGTAACCTTGGAATACGCGAAACCAAAAAAAATCTTCACTTACGTTTCCTCTTCTGTAGGATTCACCGTTAAATTCTTCCACCCATTTTTTCATTATTACAAGATCTTCAGTGGTATAAAATTCAGACATTGTAGTTTATGATCTGAGGGGATTTAGGAAAGAAGTAAATTTGAAGTGTGAAATACGTTCGGGTTACCCGGCCATTTATAGGTACCAACTTACAATTTCGGGCGAAAATATTTTAAAAACAATTCAACATTGTTCATATGTACCCTTTACTATTTTAAACACCCCTTGGATGATGGGGAAAGACCTATCACCGACAACCCCTACCATATTGCAAAGAAAAACACCCCTTGGTTTTGCACTCGGGTTTGGCACCATCTACTAATGTACACACAGAGTACTAACCATGTGCCTACTTTTAACTTCCCTTGAGTGGTCATATCAAGGAATGGGACACAACGCACCAACCTATATACAATTCATATTATGTGTATCATCAATTCATAATGGGAATCAACGCACCCACAATGTACAACCCTTTATACTTTGTGGGAGACAGCACTCACAACAACTAATATGGCAGACCTAGTAAACAGGAAAAAGATCTCGTGATCCGGGATATTTTGATCTTTCTCAACTATTTCCTGGGGTATTTTTTAGTGACAAAATATATCTTCTCGAATGGGATTGTTTTGTTACTCAAACAAAATATTGTTTTGTTAAAATGACCATATTAACCTTTTTAGAAATAAGTGCAACAAATATTATGGAGATTGTGAAAAGGACCATACTACCCGTATCAGAAATAAGTAAATTAAAATATTAAAGAGTGTTAAAATGACTATTTTATCTTACCGGAAAAAAGTGCAATAAATATTATAACTTTAATAAGATTCTGATTTCAAGTTCCTCATCTGTTTCTGAGACTCGGATCCGATTTTCTTATAAGCTTCGGATTTTACGTTGGATTATATTTATTACACTTACTTTTTAAAATTTCATAAAAATTTGGTTTTTGGAAAATACAATTCAATAATACAAAACAATGAACCATTAGTGTAAAGGTACGACGAGACAACTCAAATGGTCACGAGTCTTGGACGAAGGCCTTCCTTTTCCTGTTGTTGCGCTGAACAAAGCAAAAGGCTCTGTCAATCACCGACCGACATTAGGAAATCTATCAAGTATTTAACTTTTGTTACGAAATCTACTTAAATTCGCCACATAATCCAAAAATCCATAACCAAAATCTGCAATAGGTAAAGAAAAAGAAAGAAAAACTACTGGACAAATATGAATTGGGCCGTTTTCTATAACACGCGAGACAAAAAGTTAGTGAGTAGTCGAATTATGGAGTGGATTTCTAGACAAAAAGTTAGTGAGTACACTGAAATTAAAAAGTGTTCCGTATTTATTATTTTTTACTCCCTCCGTCCCACTATTACTTGGTTTATCTCTTTTCACATCAACAATGTCCCCCATCACCTTACATTTTTAGGTCTAGGACAAAAACTAGCTATTGTGTGGTGGCGATAACCAGTAAGGGTAATATGGTTATTTTCACATTCTCCAAAATATTTATTGCACTTATCTTCAGTGAGCGAAATATGGTCATTTTCAAAGTCTATAATATTTACTTTAATTATTTCTGATAATTAAAGTAAAGGTCATTTCATGTAGTCTTCATAATATTTATTGCACTTATCCCCCAGTAAGGGTAATATGGTCATTTTCAAAGTGTCTAATATTTAATAAAATTATTTCGGATAATGGTAGTCTTGTCATTTTCATAGTCGTCATAATATTTATTGCACTTATCTCCAGTAAGGAAAATACAGTCATTTTCACTATTTGTAATATTTACTTTACTTATTTCTGATAATGGTAGTATGGTCATTCTCATAGTCGTCATAATATTTGTTGCACTTATTTCTAGTATGAGTAATATGGTCATATTCACATTCTCTAAAATTAACTTTACTCATTTTCGATAAGGGTGGTCTAGTTATTTTCACAATCTCCATTGATATTTATTGCACTAATTTCCATTGAGGTTAAAATTGTCATTTTAACAGTCTGTAATATTAACTTTACTTATTTCGGAAGTGTGCCGTATTTATGCAAAAGACAAACATAATTGTCAGAAGTTATTTGAAAAGAAATGTCATAGACAAACATAAATGTCAGAAGTTATTTGAAAAGAAATGTCATAGACAAACATAAATGTCAGAAGTTATTATTTATGGATACTGTAGATTTGAAAAGAAATGTCACTGCACACAATAGACAAACAATTTCAGAAGTTATTATTCATGGATACTATAAAATTTAAAAGAAATATCACTTCCCATGAAAATTTAAAATCTATTGTAACAAAGAAAAACATAATACAGCATTAGGACCGGAAAAATTTATCAAATTTTCGCGATATTAAATAATTGCATAAATTAATAATTATTAAATTATATTTTAATTAGTTTAAAAGGAAAATAATAAAATATAAATATAAACATCACTCCAGGTCAGGTTCTTTCAAGAAGTTAGTTGGCACACGAGAAACAAGTTGTGTGCAAACCCCTTTCTGAAGAGCAACCCCTACTCTATGGAAAAGAAAATTTCCAACTCGAACATTAGCATCATGAATAGCTGAAAAAGTACGCAATCTCTTAAGAAAGTCGACAGTCTCATCACCCAGTCCACCCAAAGTGGTGAAAGCTAAGGTGCCAAAACCGAAACCCTGAGCATTACATCTTTCCAGGTACTTCTTACGCTTGAGAGAGACAGCTTTTTCAATGGCCTGATCGGGCACAAAGGAACGAACGCCATTTCCTGTAAAGGGGGAAACAACAGTGACATCAAGGCATACATCACGACCGTTGTCCCAATTGAAAACCATTATGTCCGCCGGAAGAAGACCATAGCCATTTTCGGAGATAAGTCCGAAATCAACCTCTTTCCCTGCAGGAACTCCCAACCGACGACATATATCCGCAATAATGTCATGAATGAGTTCGTGTCTGAATTTCAAACCCAAATCATTTTTGCAGTGCATAACATGATCTCCAAACTTATCCATCACAGCCGAGCAGCTAGGGAAAATACCATCCTCACCAAAGAAGGGAATTCCAAGCCTATACTTGAGGATTGCACTGAAGTATCTCGGGCCGATTTTCTGTCCCAAGCCCTCAATGGGCATTGACAACAGAAAATATTGAGCATGATGGTCACGATTGCATTGTCATAATGCGCTATCACGGTTTGTCATCTGAAATTTTGTTGGCATCGAACTAACCACAGTATCAAAGTAAATAGTTGCTAGAGAACTCATAGAGTGAACATGTGCAACATCTTCTAAACCGGGTGTAGAAATGGAGGCACTACAAGCAGTGTTAAAGTCGTGTAAGGCATCAGAAAAGCATGAACCAGCAGTATCAATACCTGAATGTCTCAGAATGGAACTCTGTAAGGCAAAGGTCTGGAAGAAGGAAGCAAGGTAACAGTAAGTGCATGTATCAGACATAGAATATGTACCCAAACCACCATACTTGAGAGGAAGAGTGACAAGCCTATGATGTAAAGGACCATAACCCGGGCCATCACCCGTGATTAATCAATGCAAAAACTAGAAAAGATGAGAATAAAAGGTTTCTGCAGCCGAGTCTATAAAACCAGGCATAGTAGTCCTCAAGGTAAAGTATAACCTCGAGACTCCAGTGCAGTTCCTGAGAAGAAGCAATTCGCATTGAGGATCCTCTAATTTGCTAACGGCCTCCATCAAACTAACAGTTTTCTGAACCCTTTTGTGAACCATATCCATACAAAAACCAGAGTTAGTGCTCACTGGACCACCCAATAACTTGACACCATTTGGTGGTCTGCTAATGTGTGAAGGAAACAACTCAAAGCTTCGACTGTCCGGAGAAGGCCAATATAGCTCAGTTTTGCTGACGTTCATATGCATCCCTAACCCCACACCATCTTCTTGAATGGTCTTAAAAGCCTTGGAAACCTGCGCTGTGTCTCCAATGATGGTTCCATCGTCTAAGTACCAAGCTTGAAGCTCTTAAGAACAAACATCAACAATTTTCTTAACCATGGGATGTAAAGTGAGCGCAAATAAGAGGGGCCCCAATGGATCACCCTGCTGAACCCCCTGCGCAGATGAAAGAATATTGTCCATGTAATACAGCTGGGCTGGGTCTGCATAACAAAACTCAACCCATCGAGAGATTGAAGGACATAAGTTTCTAACCTCTCTAAGCATGGCTGTGCGGTTCAAAAGATTAAAAGCATTCGAAAAATCAACCAACAACATGGACATGGAGTTTTGTTCACCTTTAGCTGCAATCATACGGTTAACAGAATGCAAAATAGCCTCACTTCCACCAGAAACGCCCACACCAAATTGGTAATCAGAAAGATAAGGATACATAACCTTACCAATATGCGTGGCAGCAACCTTGGAGACGAGCCTTCTCCAAATAGTACCCACATCTATGGGTCGCAACCCCCAATCCGGCTTCACGAGCGGAGTGAGCGGCGCACTGGCAATGTAAATTCCTAAAGAAGGAGGACACTTACTTTCCAGTAGCAAGTTCACAATATCTGTGAAGACACTGATGAGCTCGTCCGAAATTTCAGCAGCCGCTCCACTTAACGCATCGAGTAAATGTTGTGTCCTTAATCCGTCATGACCACACGAAGTTCCCTTTGGGAAGCTCTTCAGCCGACCTAGAACCAGATCTTTGGAAGCACAGAACGCTTCTTGCACAATAGGTTCGGAAGGAATAAGAGGGGGATCAGCTGAAGGGTGCTTGTTTCTGAGTTCATTGAGAGTAACACCACAGTGTGGAGCTAACCCTGAGGAAGTGAGGGTGTGAATTGCTGCTGTATAGAGACCATTCCTCATCTTATTGCGACACAACCTCAAATTCACGGCCTCCTGGCTAGATGGTTTAGCTCTTTTCCTCTCGCGCTTTCTCTTCTGGAAATCGTCATTCTCCTCAAGGACCTTGCTGACAAGCATCTCACACCCATTTGGTTCCCACCACAGTGCTAAAGCAGCATTGATAGAGATAATCTGTTGTTTCTTCTAAACCTTAGCTTTCCCTTCATCTCCTTCCCGCGTCATAAAAGTGTTGAGGGTACAGATTTGAAACAACAACATGTGAATCCATGAGGGAAGGTCTCCAGGGTTCATGATAACTCTCTGCAACACTGATTTGAAAGTCCTGGCAAACTACAGCTTGCACTTGACAGGAACGCTGGAAACTGTGCGAATTTTCCTCTTGAAAACTGAATCCAATAGCTCTAAATTAAGCACAGGCACAGCACAATCTGATGGGCCAACACCATCATCAGATATAGCAGTCTCTGCAACACAATTCGTTGACAAACCGTGAATAAGAAAGGTAGCTCTAGCACCATTGTCTGGTGCTTTCGTTACTTCTCCCTGGTGCAATCTGCAAGACCTACTCCAGGCGTGCAAATGCATACATTTAGCACACAGCCACATGTGTAACTGGGAGAGAGCAACCTCCTATTTGCACCGGACTTCAGCCTCAGTGTTGATGCGTTCACGACATAGATCTTTACCCACTTTGTCAAAGTGCATGTTACAAAGATGGGTGATTAACCATGTTTTACTGTAGCTCTCCATCTTATTACAA
Source organism: Papaver bracteatum (assembly GCA_023529315.1). Lineage (NCBI taxonomy): Eukaryota > Viridiplantae > Streptophyta > Magnoliopsida > Ranunculales > Papaveraceae > Papaver > Papaver bracteatum. Next base: position 933,356 of record JAJJWX010002732.1, on the reverse strand, counting down.
CCATCATAGCCACGGAATGGGCATATGATTTCACCAACAACAGCTCCTTGAGAGTCAGTTATTGAAGAGGGAGTTGGAGTAATATGGATTCCAGGCATGGAAGAAAACCCTAAGCCGTGAAAATTAGTCAAGTGACGCTGATGCAGAGGAGGGGTTTCAATCGAAAGCCAAACTAGGGGATATCAGCAAGGGACGTGAAACAAGTCGTGATTAAGAAGAATGGGATTGGACAAGATCAATCCACAATCCTTCAGAATCGTCGCCATCATCGCCTCCCGTGAAAAAAAAAAAAACCAATACACCTTAATTCTAAAAAAATAATAATCAACAAATGAACCAATACACCTTATATTACATTGCTAATTGTTTTCGTCATTATAAGATTCGTTCAATGGATACAACCGTATCAAAGAATCCAAGTGAAGCGTTAGATAATAAAGGAACCGTGGGATAAGACGAAAGTGATGATGTGGAAGTCGAAGATGGAAAATCCAAGAACTCTTTTAATGTTAAGAAAAATCCAATATGAATATGTTTTTATTGCTGCAAAGATATTGAATATGTTTTTATTGCATATGCTTCTTTTAATGTTAAGAAGCTATCAAAGCTGCAAAGATATTGAATATGTTTTTATTGCATTAGGTAACGACAACACCAAGAACTCTTTTAATGTTAACAAAAATCCTAGATGAAATTCAATGTGAATCGTTATTTATATAAATTTAAGAGTTATTAATTTATATATTCGAAGGGACCTATAAAAAGCTTTAAAAGGGTTATTATTTTATAAATTTAGCATGTTGGTCCCGAGTCGGGACCGGCAAAATTTATTAATTTATCGTAGATTATACCTTATTGGTAAACTGCTTATTGCGGATTAATTTATCGTCACTGACTTCCCTATTGTGAACATAATGTGAAGCATTGGGTACACATTCTAAATTATACCTTATTGTGAACACAACGAAGAACAGTGGGTATGCTTTCCAAATTATACCTTATTGTGAACACAATGTGAAGCATTGGATATACATTCCAAATTATACATTATTGTGAACACAATGGAAAACATTGGGTACACATTCATATTATTCACTAAAATAAAAAATAACCTTATTGTGAACACTATGGAAACAGTGGGTAGTGGGTACACATTACAAATTATACCTTATTATGAACACAATGAAAAATGGTGGGTATATATTCCAAATTATACCTTATTGTGAACACAATGGAAAACATTGGGTACACATTACAAATTATACCTTATTGTGAACACAATGGAAAACATTGGGTACACATTCTTATTATTCACTAAAATAAAAAATGACCTTATTGTGAACATAATGAAAAAGTGGGTACACATTCCAAATTAATCTTCATTGTGAACACAATATAAACCCATTGGGTACACATTATTCTAAATATAAAAAGAAATTTTCTTATTGTGCACACAATGTTCAACAATGGGAACACATTTCATCAATTAAAATATTAATTAAGATTACACTATTTCTAAAAAGGTTTCCAAATCATTAGTATAAAACAAGGTCTGTATAAGTTTTCCTTTGTTAGTGGTGGTCAGGATTTGTCTGGACAAAGATAAATATACGGTTGTAGTTCTCTTGACCACACCCTCATCTCGCATGTGTAAGTGATGGCCAAGATTTCATATCCCAATTGATAAATCTATGGTTGTAATTTGTCCCATAAAACTAACATTTAATGACCATTAATGGAAATCTAATATAATAAATATAGTAAATGATTAATATAATAAATACCTAACTAATTAGTGTTCCACACTAATTGATATTAAATGATTTATTAATTTCTCATTATAATGTTTGTTCACTAATTGCTCATAATAAATAATCTATTAATTTCTTCCATTATAAAATTTCTCTTAGTTAAATTAATAAATTTGTATTTCTTCTATTAATAAATAATTTTGATAAAAACAGAAAAAATATCAATAGATATTAGTTGCGATAGTAGGTTGTGGAAGCGGTGGCGAAGGTTGAATGAATCACTAATCTAATAATATCAGTAGATATTAGTTACGACATGGGTTAATCCCTATAAACACATAAATAACCACTAATCTCAGGAGCAAGTACAAGAGACCTGGATCTTCCGGTAACTCATATAATGGAACACTTTATGTTTTGTTTATGCAATCCCATTAAGAAAAATCAATACTAATACTTTATTACTTCACTTTCTTATTATTATCATCAAGAATATAAAGCACAGTTTGGATAACTTTGCTTATGTAAGTGGCGGTTCAAATTTTTCCTCACAAGAGATAAATCTAGGAAGGTAATCGTTTGTCATAGGTGATGGTTGTGATTGAGATTAGAAATGCATCTAATGGACAAAAGTTATCATGTCATTAGGGTTTCATAATTATTCATAATTAATAGTCTATTAATTAAATATCAAACTAAAAAAGATAATATATAAATTATTCTACTAATGATGATAATAAAAGTATATTTTTATTAGCTAATACTTAGAATTAGTTTGGTATTGCTGCAATCTTTACAAAAGTGCTTTTCCGATGTACGTTATTGTGCGGAGCTATGTAAAAAAAACAATTGGTTGCCGATGTAAGTTACTGTGCCGAGCTTTGTAAAAAAAACAATTGAACGGTTGCAAATTATAAACTAAAGCTAAAACTATTTTAAAAAACAGGCATATCTCTGAAAATATCATGTTCAACTATAGTTAGTGAGAAAATGACAAAAGCAGACATATTTCTGAAAATTGTCTATTCTATTTTATAGTGCGTAAAGTAAGTAAATTTTCTACTATTAGAGTACGTACATATGTAATATTAAATTTACTAATTAGTATTATTACTAAAAAGTATTATTTTTCTAAACCACTTTTTAAAAATCCATAATCTCTTAATATTTATCATTGAAAATAAAAGTATATTTTAGTGATACGATATAACATAAAATGTAGTTTGAAAATAAAAAATAATTATCTTTAAAGAATATAAAATATAAAAAATAAAAATTGGTGATCATATATAGATTCAAGGATAATTGTTGTTAGTTATAAACAAAATGGGATAGAATTGGAAAATAAAATATGAAGCTAGGGTGAACTATAGCTTTTGCTTTTGAAGCTTTTAAAAGCTCCTTCTCCCAACTTTACAAATTGATAAATTTTGGAAGTATACACTTTATGAAATCTTTAATAAACACTAAGATGGAAAAAATATTGCTATCAAAATGTTTTCAAAATACTTTTTTTGAATGAAAAAAAGCATCACCAAACTTAGTTAAATTGGCTAACAATTATATAAGTTGACCATAATGACGGTGGCAAGTATTGGTGCCCAGTGAGTAATTTCGCATCGCCTCACGCATTTCTTTAAAATGGTTTAACGTTATTTTTATTCAATGATGATGGATATCAGAGTTTATTGTTAGTAGAGCTTATTGTTATTAGGTTAATTACTTAATGATTTGACTTACTAACTAATCATGATTTTATTATTTTTATGCAACAAATAACCTCACATTTGGAGGCATAATGTCGTAGAATGTAATGGCATGTCCTCTACCGATAATGTCCTTACTAAGCCACTGCGTTCATCTGATAGTATTGAGTTTCCAATGGTAACCGCTGCGTTCATCTAGCAACAGCTTCTTAAGAGGTCACCCATCCCAAGATTACTCAATACCGAGCATGCTTAACTATAAAGATTTTTCGCCAACTACGAAGCCAATTATGCTGAAAAGGTCTCGGTGTTAGCAAATGAAAAACCATTACCTCTATTCCAACTTAATTTTGAGCCGTCCTCGGGTATGGAATATGTTCAATCCTAGAATCTGGCATTTTTTCTCACTCATGAGACTCTGTAATATGTTCAATCCGTCAAGCATACTCTTTCTCCCTCGACATGTAACCCGTGGTCGACTCTAATACCATTTTTAAGGACCTGATATTTGCCAATACTTTTCCCACTTAGTCATTGTGGTTATCCGATAGCGTGGGATTTTCAACTAAAACTGATGTGGACATCCATTAGCAGTTTTCTGGGAGGTATCCCATACCTAGATTACTCTCGCCCGAGAACCCATAAATTCAGTGATTTTTACCAACTCTGGATCCAACTATGTTGAAAAGGAAACAATGTTAAGAAAGGACAAGCCATTACCTATATTCCATTCGGTGAACTCTTCCTGCCAAATTGAATTACGTACATAATATTTATGGGAATTTTGAAAAACTAGAACTACATCGTATGTGGGTAAAATGATTACCATCGGAAATGACTTAACATTTTAAAGTATAATATATTAAGTGAATAAATTAGATTTTAATTATGTCATCATCATTGAAATAGTAAGAACATACAATAAGCTTGGACTTCTCCATACATAGCACCGAGGCTTTTTAGTTAAAAACCCCACACCTCTTATCCCAAGGTGGTAAAGTGGGGTTTCGTGTTATGTGGTTGGGCCCTGAGTAGTGGCTGATGGTCCATGAAGATCCTAACAATTGGTATCAGAAACCGTGGTTGGGTCTACTGTTCGAACGTTGAAGTGGTTGTGGATGTCACCCGGTTTAGGGCGCAAGTGAAATCAGACTCAAGGTGAAGAAGGCAAGGCCTAGAGTTGAACTGGCGCTCAAGGTGGAGTTAGTGTCTCACTCATTAACTCAGGTGGACCAGGCTTCTAGATCGGAAAGGCAATGCTCAAGGATGAACTGGCGCTCAAGGTGGAGTTAGTGTATCACAAATTAACTCTCAAGTAGAAGGGTTCTATGTGGGCAAGGAAATACTCAAGCTGGAGTTGGTGCTTTCCTTCTCATTAACTCAAGGTGAATTAGGATTGTAGGGCGCATAGTGATAATAATCCTAATCGATGGGTAGCATATACAAATGGTAATCATATGGTGAAGTCTGATTGGACTGGTGAAGTGGTTTAATATCGTCAAGGTGGAGATTGTTGGAGTATGTGGCACGATAAACCACTTAATTATAGCTAGGGATAGTCCCACATGGAAGAAAGAGGAGTACATGTTGATCTTAATAAACTTGGGCATCTCCTTATGTAGCGCTGAGGCCTTTTAGATTAAAACCACACACCTCATATCCCAAGGTGGCTAAGTGGGGACATGATCGGTGCTATGTTGTCGGGCCCATAGTAGGTTCCTATTTTTCATGAACATCCTAACACCATTCCCTAAATATATGAAAGATGAAAAAAGGTAATACCATTTCAAAAGATGGATAAGATATCTTTTCAAACTAAAAAACATATCAAATAATATATATTTTTTTGGGATAAAATATGTAAAAATTAGTTTCGATATAATTTCATTGTTGGCTTGAGGATACAACTCGAAAAAGGAGAGACATAGTATGGGAGGATGTCAAGGCGGAAAATGCTAGAAAGGATGTGAAGTGAAGAATAAAAACATCTATCGGGTCTCCCTTTACTTTTGCAACGATGAGAAGGGTAAACTTGATATTAATACATATTATATTTGATATTGACATATCGGAAAATTCATAACTAAATAAACATTATGCCCGTGCCGTTACGGCATGGGTTAAGACCTAGTAATACTTTAAAAAATAGAATGTACATGATTTAATGGTCATAAAATTTTTAATTCAAGGGTAAAATAGGAAAAATAATTCAAAAAAACAAAAGTGAACATTTTTGGTAATTAGAATTCCAAAAACAACACTTTAGGGCATTGACCCACTTCTCATAGGACTAAACCCCGAATGGTTACTCCGATTTTCATACAGCATGAATTTTCATGCAACTTATTGATGGAAGTGGCAAGGAAGCTTCTTTGATTTCTAGATCTAATAATAAATAATCTATTAGTTTTTATTTTGATTCACTTCTTATGAGACAAGGAACTTATGTCGAATATGTCCTTAAACCCTATAGAGATACTATTCTGCTTCTGCAAAAGAGTTCATGCGGATTAATGGAACCAGTAAGTCGATGATAGCAAGTCATCTTGGTGAATCTATAGCAGGAGCAATGACAATTAGGGCTTTCGAGGAAGAGGACCGATTCTTCTCTGAGAATCTTAATCTCATCGATAATAATGCTGGCCCTTCTTTTCATATTTTTTCTGCAAATGAGTGGTTGATACTACGTTTGGAAATGCTCTGCGCGTTATTCTTTGCTCCTCGGCCCTTGTAATGGTTCTGCTTCCTACAAAAACTTTTGGTTCTGGTAGGTGTATCTTGTTTGTTTTCATTTGTCCCTCTGTTCTTTACTTTTAGCTATGCAGCCCGTATATAATAGATTGTTGTGAAGGGTTTATCAAATGAGAAACTTGGATTAACACTCTTTTTTATGGCAGGATTTATTGGTATGGCGCTGTCATATGGTCTTTCGTTGAACCTATAGGTTATTGTTGCTGTACACTCCAAGTGCTCTTTAACAAATGATATTGTTTCTGTGGAAAGGCTAAACCAGTACCTGCATATTCCCAGCGAAGCCCCGGAACTTGTAGAAGGAAATCGACCTTTCTCCAGTTTGCCTGCAGTAGGTAGGGTGGAGATCCATAATTTGGAGGTAATTGTTTAAAAATATGTTGTATTAGTAATCATATACAAAGCCAGGTCCTATAAAGATTAGATACTAAAACAGTTAAGGTGAAGCAGATCAGGTATAGGCTCAATACTCCAATTGTTCTTCATCAAATTAGTTGCATATTTGAAGGAGGGCACAAGATTGGGATTGTTGGCAGAACCGGCAGTGGGAAGTCCACTCTAATAGGTGCTTTGTTTCGACTGGTAGAACCAGTAGGAGGCAAAATCATCATTCATGACATTGACATCTCAACTATAGGGCTTCACGATCTACGATCTCTCTTGGGATCATACCTCAAGATGCTACTCTCTTTAACGGGACTGTAAGATTCAATTTGGATCCCATTTCTAAACATACAGATCAGGAAATTTGGGAGGTATTTTCTTTGGTGCTTATACACCGTGCTTTGTTTTATAAATCTCGAGAATTGCTTTATGTTCTTCAGAAACAGTGTAAGTAATATGAACTTCTAATGCGTGTAGGTGTAGATTATCCACAGGGCTAGGTGGCAACATCTTGATCTATGATGTACCTAACGATGAAGAGACGAGAAGCACGGGATAGAGACTGGCAGGCGCGAGAATTAAGGGACCACGTGGCTCGGACATGACCACCATACAGCTGTCGGACAAGACTTGACCCCAGACCCCTGACAAAGCTGACAGACGAGACGCGTTAACCAAAGAGATAAGAAGATACAAGTTATATCGGCCAACTGGAAGGACGACATCGTACCAAGGTCGGATTGGGTCAGGAAACGCGGAGGAACCAGATTACGTCGGCCACGTATACAGAAGGGTAGGCGATGAAAGCGGGTCCGACACAGAACTTCAAGATAGATAGATTGTGACTAACACCCTAGTTTGGTTGTACGTACTCTCCCCTATAAATAGAGTGACTCGTATCCAAGAGGAAAGGTTGGAAATTTTGGAGAGAGACTAGGAATCACTCTAGAGAAAGAGAGTTGTGAACTATTCTATCTTGTAAAGAAGAGAGTTGTGAACTATTATATCTTGTAAAGAAGAGAGTTGAACTTGGAGAGAACATCATTGTAACACTTCAAAGTAATAAGATACATCTTTCACCCCCGTGGACGTAGGTAATCATACCGAACCACGTATATCCTTGTGTCTATCGTCATTTCCATACTTTCATTTGCATGAGTAGAAGATTTCTATCCTTTGGAATCTTGGATGTAGGTTGTAGTAAAATGCATATACATTCTGGTACCGACTAAGATCTCCGGATACCTTTCCTTGGAGACCTTCAGAGACGATCCAAAGCTCTTGTATACACGTTCGAGTGTTGTAGTTGAAGCTAAGATGAACTTTGATGGCCGAAATCGTTGTTCTGTCGAGTCGTTTAGTTTACATGCATAGTTACAGCAGTAGAAGCGTCCTCACAAGGCGTGGTGAAATTCTAATTTCTTCGCCCACCAATAGTTTGATCAGCAGAAAATCTTCATAAGCTCACCGGTGACAAACAACACAGGTTCGGAGCTAGGTTGAAAGTCTGATGATATGATAACTACTTGTTTTTGATGATTGATCGAGTTTTAGCGATACATAAGCTGTTTTCCTGATTAATCTGTAAAGTTTGTGTGCTTGGAATTACAAAAGGTTAAGTGTGAGGAGTCTTTTTCGTGATGAGATGCCGATTTTGAAGTTTCTTGCCCGGCGATGTTGTCGAGACATCGGAAATATTGAATCCGTGGAAGACGGCCATGATGAGATTTGAAGGTATCAACAGTAGAAACTTGATTCGATTTTCGACAAACTCAGTTTGATTTACGTGACGTACCATTATATCATCACATGCATGAGTCAAATGATTTGGAGCATATAGAATGTAGGACAAACTAACTTAAATGCAGAGGTTAGGTACTGAAGACAACGTCGTACGGAGTGATAGTGATGTAGCGCAAAATCTGCCACAAAGTCAGCTAGAGTCAAAATAGGGTAGATAGGCAGAACCCATCCGATAACGGGAGTCGGCCTTGTATCTGCAAGCTTTGATATCGTGATATTTTTTGCGTCAGTTTGATATTTTTCACCCCTTTTGAATGTTTATTTCCAATACTAGGTCAAAGTAAGGTGTTCTTTGTATTTGCTGACGTAGGTAGGGACGACACTCGGCTCACCACGCACCACATCCGATGGCTAGCACCTCGGGGATGGGAAGGACATTAAGGAATCGTACAGTCACTAGCAGCAACATGCAGACAGGGGTAACAGGGCCGAGGAAAGAAGGAAGCCGACAACCACCACTCGAGGAATCTAGGGCAGCATCACGAGGCATGCCAACTGTTAATGAGGGAGTGGATCTCGGGCGAGATGATGACACCCTACCTTTGGACCAGGTTATATTGACCTAGAGGAGAGTTGACCAAATTTATGGGCTCACAACTTCCGATACAGAGGACGATGAGGAAGCACTTGAAGCCCAGGATCAAAGGCAAAGAAAAAGGCAGCAAGCCGAGTACCAGGAAGCCTTAGGAACGGAGCAAGAGAGTCTCAGGAAGATTCAGATGGGATGAGAAGCAGCTAGCAACGTCGGCCCTTCACCCGCCGTTGCAACTAGTCTGATACTATTCCCACCACAAACGTCGATGCCATTACAACCTCGGCCACATCACCCAAACGGACATTCTAGTCATGAGAGCACAGACCCAACACTCTTGGCCATTTTAGAAAGCCAGAGAAGGCAAGAGGCGGCATTAAGAGAGCTCCAACAACGGAATCTCACCCTAAAGTTTGAAAATTATCAGTTGAAGAATCAGCGAACCAGATCTAGAGGATCGTCTAGCCGAGGAACATCGAGCAATCGCGGCCGATCAGAGAAACCTCCACCCCCAGCTGGGCCTATCAACCTTGATCGGTCTAGGAGATCTCCCATACCTTCCCCAAGAGGATACGGACCACCCGAGGAATCGTCTACTGGCGATGAAAGGCGAGGAAGGGGCGGACGACAAGACGGGGCAACGGAAGCTAAGCTCAAAGAGTTGGAGGCAAAGATTAAGGAGTTATCGGGGAGTAGTGAAGAAAACAAACTGGAAGAGGTTATGAGCGAAGCGGAGAAGACACCTTTTTCCCAATAACTCGAGCAGATGCCGTTCCCACTAAAGTGTACCTTACCTACATTGCCTTCTCGATTCGACGGAACAGGAGACGCGGTCGAAGATCTAAAAATGTATACCATGTCATTGATCCAATGGAAAAGTAGTACGGTAGTCATGTGTAAATTCTTTCCGACCAGTTTGGATGGCGAGGCAAGAGATTGGTTTTACTCACTCCCACCCGGATCTATTGACGGCTATGACGCGTTAGTCGAGGCCTTTCTTGAAACTTATATGCATAATAGTTGACCTCGGCCAAGAATGAACAAAATGTTCACCCTCGCCAGGAGATTCAGGGAGCCCTTGAGAACCTTGACCGATAGGTGGAGGAAGCTATGTACTGAAATTGGAAAAGTACCAGTAGATCAGGCCATCTTTGGATTTGAGAACGCATTGGTAAGATCAGACCCTATCTGGATAGCTATGTTCTCCGAAAAATCAAAGACCCTAAAGGAAATGCGAAGAATGCAAGAACATTTTATCGCCCTAGAAGAAATTCAGGCCGAATCAAGAGATAGGGGGGTACAAGAAGCTAGCGCAGAAGCAGCCGAGGCCAAAACAGTCGTGGATGATCCCGCTAGGCGTCCCGAGAAGAGATCGGACCATCCACCGAGGAGCAGCGAGAAGAAGGAATGGGTGGCTAAAGGGAAGAAGCCGAGGCATGAGGCCCGATCGTATACTCCTTTGAACGCTCCTTTGGAGGAAGTATTCAAGGAAGTCGAAAAGAGGAGTGACATCAATTACCCAGCGTCAAGGGGAGTCCAGTTGCACGAGACCAAGAATGACCCCGAGTACTGTCACTACCATCAGTATAGGGGCCACTCCACCAATAATTTCCGAGAAGTTAAAGAAATCGTCCAACACCTCATTCGAGATGGATACCTGAGGCAATTCGTCCGACACCCAGCTCAGCCGATGGCAACACCCAATGCGCCGGTTCATCAAGTTCACATTGCCAGGTAAACTCAATTCGTGAATACCATTTCACACTCAGCTGTTCGAGACTACACTCTCGGCCCGGTAATCACCTCAAGGGTTTACAAGAGGGACCGTAACGGCAAAGAAATATTTAGCATGGACAAAACCTTACCCATGGAGTCTTGGATGATGCAACCTATTTCGTTCTAGGCCAAGAACGTCCCAGCAAATAGTCAGGAACACAGTGATCCCTTGGTCATCACGTTACTAATTGAAAAATGGGGAGTAAGAAGGATCCTTATGGATAGCGGAAGCTCAGTCGAAGTGTTGTTTTAAGACACATTTAAGAGAATGGAGCTGTCGTACGACATCCTCGTCCCTTTAGCATATCGCATCTACGTCTTTAATGGACAGTGACCATCCCAAAGGGAGAGGTAATGTTGAGGGTCTCGGACGGTGGAGGCTACCTTGACACATTAACGACTTTCTGTGTGGTCGACGTCGCCTCACCCTATGAAGCAATTATCAGGCGCCCATGGATCGCAGGGATTAAAGGAGTGGCATCGGCATATCATCAAAGGTTAAGGTTCCCGACATATAAGGGAATAGCTGAAATTGTGGGCGACTCCCAAGCGGCACGACAATGCATGCAGGTTGATCTCGAAATAAGTGAAAATCGGCGAGCTAGACAAAGGCGAGAGAAGAACAAAGCCAAGCAAGCTAAGGATGCAGAAGAATCGGAGGAAGCTATTTCACAAGCGGTCATGACATACGATGCTCTGGAGTAAGACCCTTTATAGCAATTAAAGGGAACAAATCCATTCGGGGAACCTAAGTCTAATTTCTCAACAGTTGAACCGACACGGGAAGTGAATTTTGGGACGATGGAGGAGCCAAGGTTAGTGAGGATCGGGACTTTAATCTCGGACGAGCAAGCAGTCCAACTCATGACGGTGCTAAAGGAAAACATAGACGCATTCGCATGGAAGGTACACGATTTAGAGGGTATTGGCCCGGAGGTCTTCTGCCATCACTTGAAAATTGATCCGAGTGTCAAGCCGGTTAGGAAGAAAATGAGGCGAATCGTACCAGAATTACAGGCGGCGGTCGAGGCCGAGCTAAAGAAGCTACAAGAGTCTGGGATAATCAGGAAATCCCATTACCCGCAGTGGATATCCAACATGGTCGTGGTACCAAAGAAAAAGGGAGGAGTCAGAATATGTATTGATTTTAGCGACTTGAACAAGGCCTTCCCGAAGGACAGCTTCCCTCTCCCAAGCATAGACCAGTTGGTAGAATCCATAGTCTGGTATGAGGCGATGACATTGATGGACGGATACATGGGCTACAACCAAATACCGTTAGCGCCCGAGGATCAGGAGCATACCTCCTTTTTCACACCAAGAGGGTTGTATTGTTATACTAAGATGCCCTTTGGACTTAAGAATGCTGGTGCTACTTACCAGAGATTAGTGGGAGACATGTTCGAAAACAAGATCCACGACACCATAGAAGTTTACATATACGATATGTTAGTCAAGAGTCGCCTATCTAAGGATCACGTCCGAGACCTTCGAAAGATTTTTCAGACGATGAGGAAACACAAGATGAAGATTAACCCCGCTAAGTGCGACTTCTGGGTTACATCAGGAAAATTCCTGGGATATATCATCACCCCCAGAGGAATAGAGGAAGACCCCGAGAAGGTCAGGGCTATCTTAGAAATGCCTTCTTCCACGACGGTAAAAGATGTACAAAAGCTAAATGGCTGCATAGCAGTGTTGGGGCGATTCGTGTTACGGTCGTCGGATAAATGTAAAGCCTTTTACGACATCCTAAAGAAAGGAAAACAGTTTCAATGGATGGATGCAAGCGAAGAGGCCTTTCAAAACATCAAGTTACACTTAGTCAGCCTCCCGATTTTGCAAAGGCCCGAGCCGTCATAGATCCTCACCCTATACTTGGGAGCGACGCCATATGCCATTAGTGCAGTATTGGTCAATATAGAGGAGAACGTGGAAAAAACAGTACATTTCACTAGCAAAACACTAAGCCCAGCCGAGAAAAACTATACCAGAATAGAGCAGATGGTTCTGGCATTAGCCTTTGCCGCTTTTAAACTCCAGACGTATTTTCAAGATCATCGCATACGGGTGCTCACCAAATCGCTTATTGGATCAGTACTGGATAATGCAGGGCGATCGAGAAGAATATCTAAATGGGGAGCCTTGATCAAACAGTATGATGTGGTATACGAAACAAGGACGGCGATCAAGGGGCAGGTAGTGGACGACTTCTTAGCTGACTTCCCACTTAGTGATGAAGACGAGGTGGAAGATATACCGGGGATGATGGAAGAACGAGAAGAACCTGCCGACCTATTAGAAGCCAATAGTCCTACACGATGGGAAGTTTTTTGTCGATGGAGCGTCAAACAAAGAGGGATCAGGCCTTGGTTTAGTGTTCGCCACGCCGAAAGGAAGGAAGATAGTGCATTCGTTCAGAATAAAATTCAAGGAAACAAACAATGTCACCGAGTATGAAGCAGTGATCCATGCCTTACGGATAGTTGTAGAAATGGGGCTACAAGAAGTTCGCTTAACTAGTGACTCACAATTGGTGATCTGGAAGATTACGGGATAGTATGCTACACATGACCCCGTGCTGCAAAAATATTGGGAGCTCGCCCAGTCTTATATCAACCAAATACCGAACATTAAGTTCCGCCACATTTTTCAAAAAGATAACAGACACTCGGACGCTTTATCATACATCGCCTCACAGCTGGTAGACCCGAGCATAGAGGGCATTAGCGTTATGAGGCTCCTTAATCCATCAATCCCAGAAACACCAGAAGCACGGATCGATGTGCCCATTAACACATCCGAGCGATATAAGGAGGACGATTGGAGAAAGCCGATATACCGCTACCTAGAAACGGGAGAGCTACCTAAAGGTTGGCCCGAGATAAATAAAATAAAGAGTAAGTCGGGCGCCTACGAGTTAAGTGAAGGGATCTTGTATAGGAAATCCTACTTAGGGCCCCTTTTACGATGCCTAAGTAAAGAGGAAGGACACACGATCTTGCACGAGTTACACTATGGAGCCTCCAGAAATCACAGCTCTGGGAGAAGCTTATCGGCCAAACCAAAGACAATGGGCTACTTCTGGATGTATATGAACGAAGATGCAAAGGAAATGGCGAAAGATTGTGAAGAATGTCAGTGGTTCGGAAAGAAAATACAGGCGCCAGGAGTACCCTTAAAATCTGTTATAAGCCCATGGCCCTTCGCCAAATGGGGCATAGACATTGTTGGACCATTACACGTAGGAACGGGGCAGACGAAATACTTGATCGTGGCCACGGATTACTTTACCAAATGGGTAGAGGCAGCACCACTAAGGCATATTCGAGACAAAGATGTCTTCAAATTCATCGGGTACCATATCATTTTCCGCTTCGGGATCCTAGCATCCATCGTCTCCGATAACGGTAAACAACTCCAAGGGAAAAATATTGATCTACTGTTCAACACGTACAACATCATGAAGACTAAAGCAACCCGCATTTACCCTCAGAGTAATGGGCACGCCGAGATCACTAATAAAATGATCGCCGACAACATGAAGAAGAAATTAGACGGTGCATATGGTGACTGGTGTGAGGAGCTATACAATGTTTTGTGGGCATACAGAACCACCCGGAGGGAAGCTAAATGGTTCTCTCCGTTCATGCTTACTTACGGAACCGAGGCGATTCTACCAACAGAAGGGATGATCCCTACTACTAGAACCGAAGCTTGGAGGAGAAACGTCTCGTCCAATCTAATTCTGGCAAAACTCAACGATCTGGAATAAACAAGGGAGATAGCGCTACAAAAAATGGAGAACTATCAAAGAAGGTTACAGCGAGAGTATAACAAATGCGTTCTCCTAAGAGAGTTCCAACTAGGGCAGAAAGTACTCAAATTTCTGGCTGAATGGGAGCGATACAAAAAGGGCGAAAAACTAGCACCAAAGTGGGGTTGGCCGTACATAATTGCGTCTAAGGCAGGCGAGGGATCGTATCGGCTACTAAGGCTCAATGGAACAGAAGAGCCCAAACCCTGGAACATCAAGTATTTGAAACTCTACCACCCATGAGAGGAGACGCGGTGAAAAGGTGAGCATTCTTGTCTTCTATTTCTGTAAAACCGCGAGGGGTATGGGATAGGGCATGAGCCACTAATGGTCCTTCGTACTCGGGGAAAAGCTAGTGTGGAAGTGACGAGGTGACTTACACTCGAATGGTCATTCGTACTCGGGGCAAAGCCAGTGTGGAAGTGCCGAGGTGACTTACACTCTAATGGGAATTCGTACTCGGGGCAAAGCCAGTATGGAAGTGCCGAGGTGCCTTACAGTCGCCTGGCTATTCGTACTCGGGGCAATGGCAGTGTGCAAGTGCCTAGGTAGCCTTAGGGTTCTGGTGGTTGGAAACCAGTTCCAAAGGTTGTTGAGTCATGAGGTCTTCTCAGCTAGGTGGCCTACTTACATTTGACAGGCCTCCCCCATCGCAGGTGGCTGTGACCACTTTCCCGAGATTGGTTGATCGATAACCGCTCGGGGCAATCGAGCTTAGAATTAGGTTGACTGGTACCCTTCCACTGAATCCAAGAGATAGTGATGAGATACCTTAATCAGGACATGGCATTGGGCCCGATGACCCTCCTTGTTGGGTGTGTTCGACAGAAAAGGTTAAAATACTAACGTACATGAACAACAATTGCAGTAATAACATAAGAAACAATAGTTAAACCGATAGCGTCATGCGTCAATTAACAAAGCGCGGAAAGTTTCGTGAAAACATACGAGACGCAAAGTATAACAGAAATAAAAAGAACGGCATCAGCGACGCAGCACCCCCATTTGAACAAACAAGCAGTGTATCAGAAATAAAAAGGGGAAGGTGTGTTCAAAGCGATTTACAACCCAGAACGAAGGGCGAATTAGTGACGTAGCACTACAAAAAGAGAAATCAAGCCTTGGGAGGAACAACGCCAGCCCTCTTCTGCGCAACCTCACCCAGCTTAGCCTCCACCCAATCCTCAATACCCTTCTGAACCTTCTCATCCACCTCCTCTGTATGAGCGACGCGTTTATCCTCGAGATGCTGGGTAAGCTGAGACGCGTTTCTTCAGCATCGGCCAGCTTGGAACCAAAATCGGCCTCAACCTGTCTCAACCGTTGGACTTTCAAATCCAATTCTTGAGAACGCTTCCGCTCGGCTACAGGATCACAACAAACGCGGAGTTATTTATTAAGCGAGGGTTTGAGGCAATTTCACAAGTACATAACATAATCTAATCTTAAGGAACGGTCTCAAAACATCATCTACAAGACCTGAAAGGGTGGGTAACACTGACTGAAGAGAGTCTACCGACTTGGAAAATTCATCCTCGACCTTAGAAAATTTCATGGTTAGTTCGTTATAGTGCTTCTCGTTGAACTCGTTGTTGGGGCAGTACTTCTTATGTCCGCTCCACTCGTCCATTAGTCGATTACGCGATATTTGGAGAACTGAAAGTTGCGATTTACTCCACTCTAGTTCACCCGCCACTTTGTTGAGTTCGCCCACTTTGCCCATCAGATCACGGTTAGCTCGCTCCACTACATCTTTATCCCTCAGTATTCGTCGGCGATCTTCATGAAGGTCTCGGTTCTGCAATTGTAAAGTATCTACCCGTTGTTCTAAGTTCGTGATCAAAGCGGTCTTCTCAGCAGCTAGGCGTTGGGAAGAACCCAAGTAAGCCCGTAAATTGTCTATTTCTTCAGGGCATACTCAAACTGACGATAGCGTTCTAATTCATATTGAAGATCTTCGATCTCATCGGCCTGGCGATCTATCTTACCATCTTTATTCGCAATTCGCCGATAAAGATTCTCCACAAAATCCTTTTCGATACCCCACTTCTTCTTCATAATCCTAAACTTCGAAGAAGCATATAAACCTATACTAGCTATCTCGGCTAGAAGAATGCGACCTGACTCAGGATATTGGCACGATAAACTCAATTAACTTAAGCTAAGACTATGGAATTATAACATACCTTAGGCATCGGCGAGTTTGATTTCCAGCTCGCGCACACGACTTTTTTCGTTCTACAATTGAAGCTGGAGAGATTCCACCAGCTTCCTTTCCCTAAGACGATTGGCAGCATCCAACCGCACCCGATTGAGAATCTGATACAAATAAACAAGTTAGAATGATAGGCGACAACAAGGAATAAACCAAGGGCAAGGAATCACCCAAACAGGCTGAGTCACTCACCACGGTATCAAGAGTCTGAGCTATATACATACATGGCATGGTAGCAAGCATTTTCTCATCAGTATACGCACCGAAGTCGGGGGAAGTCAGTGCTCCTAGAGAATTCATAATAGGGCCTAAGACAGTAAAAGAGGTTTCAACATTGGACAAGGACCCACCGGAAATATGGGGCAGACGATGAAGTACTTCCGATTCAGCATTAACAGTTTTTCCTAGCTCGGGCGCCTTTAGGGGTTCGTGTTTGTCGTCCAATTCAGGATTAGCGACCACCTCATGACCAACATTCTCTCCCATCTCCTTCCCATCGGCCTTGTCACCCGAGAAATCCTCGTCGAATATGTCATCTTCATCAGGGATATCGAAGATTGGTTTCTGCCTTGGCTGTGGCTTAGTAACAACATTCTTGCCCCTGTGAGGATTACGTCTAAGAGGTTGAGGGTCAATCTCCTCCACATCGGCTTCATCACCGTCCCGCCTAGGGAATTTCTGCACAAGGCTTCTCGTCAGCACATGTGAAGGAAAAAAATAGGGGCAAGTACATGTACTTAAAATAAAAACACTGTGTTTGTTACCTTCCCCTGATCCTCCTCAACCCTTGTGCTAGTACCCCTTTTCCTCGACGATGCGGCAACCTTGGTAGAGTCGCCCTGAGGCTTTAACGACAGTAAATATCCAACTCGTGTAAGAACCAACAAGTTATAAATTAGGGAAAGTAGAAGGAGACACATACCTTATCGGCCATGTCGTCGTTTACTACCCAAAAAGGATAGGGCTCGGCCGGAAATGAAGGCGACGGAAATCTCCCATGTAAGATAGGACCTCGGACGAGGAGCAGAACTCGGGGATATATTGGATCATTTGTGTGACGGGGTCGCCTGTTAGAACCTTGGCCCATGGGATCAGCATCCAGCATCATCCTCTCAACACCCTTGGGCATAGTTCTGTGACGATGCGGACTGGCAGCAAAACTGGCAAGATCACCGTTGGTTGAGGTACCGACTCGATAGTTGACAAGGAAATTGGAAACGGTATACTCAGTAGCATCCTCGGGCCTATAGGTCGACCATTCAGCGGTGGAGCCACGACCATCTCGGCGATTTCTCCACTCATCCATAATGCGAAAAGTGTTGTCATTCCACTGAGAAAGAGCGCGATAAGGCTTGAGCTGGGAGAGAATATCATAATAGAAAGGGCTGTCAGGATTGTACAAAGGGAGATGAAGTCCTAGATCTATATGACCCTGAGTAATGACCACGGACTCAGCCGACTGCTCATACTTATCCACGTCGGACTTCTTCAAGAGGCTTTTTTGGCCCGAGATCAGGGTAACTTCGTAATTTTGAAGATCATACTTCTCTTTCAATTGCTTAATGAATTATTCATCGGAGAGATCTTTACCCCTTTTCTCGAACCTGCACGAAATATAAGGAGAATCATCAGGAAAGATAGATTTCATGGCGAGATCATTGTACTTAGAGGGACTATCAAACGAAAACAGGGAAGCAAGGGAAAAAGTATCAATCTCGGAAAAAACATCATCAACACACCTTTTCTCAGTCATGGAGGGAGAAGAAGCCATGGACGCAAATAGTGCAGATCTCAGAAATCGATAAAGGGGGTTGGGACGACGAAAATGCAACTGCAGCTACTGTAGCACTCGGAAATGAAGAGATGAAGGAAGAAAATTGAGAAGTCTAGGGTTTATAAAGGTAGAAGATGATGAAGAATCTCGGAGAAAAAGTTGCAGCGTCTGGAGGCTAAAAAATGGAGAAGAAGAAGAAAGAGAATAGGAGATGGACTATTTAAAGAAGAAAAGTTGTAACCAGCGCCGACGGTTATAGGTAATAAAGTGGAGTTAATGGGGGACTGCATGGAGGAAATCTCGGCATGAAAGAGGACGTGGGAAGCGAAGACGACTTTATTCCACTCGTGTCTGCCACACGAGCAAAAGAAGGGGCATAAATATAGGTATAGATTATCCATAGGGCTAGGTGGCAACATATTGAGCTATGATGTACCTAACGATGAAGATATGAGAAGCACGGGATAGAGACTGGCAGGAGCGAGAATTAAGGGACCACGTGGCTTGGACATGACCACCATATAGATGTCGGACAATACTTGACCCCAGATCCCTGACAAAGCTGACAGGCGAGACGCATTAACCAAAGAGATAAGAACATACAAGTTATATCGGCCAACTGGAAGGACGACATAGTAACAAGGTCGGCTCGGGTCAGGAAACGCAGAGGAACCAGATTACGTCGACCACGTATACAGAAGGGTAGGCGATGCAAGCGGGTCCGACATAGAACTTCAATATAGATAGATTGTGACTAACACCCAAGTTTGGTTGTACGTACTCTCCTCTATAAATAGAGTGACTCGTATCCAAGAGTAAAGGTTGGAAATTTTGGAGAGAGACTAGGAATCACTCTAGAGAAAGAGAGTTGTGAACTATTCTATCTTGTAAAGAAGAGAGTTGTGAACTATTCTATCTTGTAAAGAAGAGAGTTGAACTTGGAGAGAACATCATTGTAACACTTCAAAGTAATAAGATACATATTTCACCCCCATGGACGTAGGTAATCATACCGAACCACGTATATCCTTGTGTCTATCGTCATTTCCATACTTTCATTTGCATGAGTAGAATATTTCTATCCTTTGGATGTAGGTTGTAGTAAAATGCATCTACAACATGTATATGAAGGTTCTTGGTAAATGTCAACTTCATGAAACAGTGCAAGAGAAAGAAAAGGGTTTAGATGGTCCTGGTATACAGTGAAGTTTAGCTAGAAAAATATCACTCTCTTTCATTTCCTTGCTTTAGTTTTCTTTCACTTTTTCGGTTTTTCTTGGATTCAGTTTATGATTGTTGAGAACTTTTATAGTTCAACAAGATGGTGTAAACTGGAGCATGGGACAACGACAATTGTTCTGTCTGGGGCGAGCTCTATTGAGGAGGAGCCAAATATTGGTGCTTGATGAAGCTAGTGCTTCAATCGACAGTGCAACAAATTACATTCTACAGAAAACCATAAGGACAGAATTCGAAAAATGTATTGTTATCACCGTGGCTCACAGAATACCTATTGTTATGGACAGTACAATGGTGCTCGGTATAAGTAATGGTTGGTTTTATACACTCTTGTTAAGTGAATTTATTTTCAATGGTTACCATTAGAATCATTCAAAATAACCCTCTCCCAGTGAATCCTATCAATTATGTTCATGTATGACAATGAGATAACACGTAACTATGGCACCATATTTGTAATGTGCTTAAACTGATCAGCAAAACTGTTTTATGTTATTCTATAGGGAAAATTGTGGAGTACGATGAACCAATGAAGTTGATCAAGGAAGAAGGATCGTTTTTTGGGAAACTGGTGACTACGGGAAAAACATTGATCAACTACTCCCGAAAAGAGTTGTCATAGGTCTACGACGACGTTTATCGATAGGTTGCACAAGGGGGGGGGGGGTTGTAGAAAATCCTCAAATCTATACAACTCTTCAGTTAGAGTCGTAAACATAGTTGTCGATTAGTTTTGTACAATGATTTTGTCAATTGTCAAAGTATTTCGAAATTTGATCTTAATGCCTAACAAAACTCATACATTGGTTGTGAAAATAACTCTTATACTACACTTGCTGAGGTTGTAGAAATTTCTTTGACAACAATGGTTCAAGTTGTATTTTTATTTCTTTGACAACTGTGGGAAGAGTTGTATGTCTTTTCTTTGATAACTATGGAAATAGTTGTATTTCATTTCAAACAACTCTAATTATGAGTTGTGGTACATATTGGATTTGGAAAAAAAATTAAATTTTGAGAATTTAAATACAAAATTAAATCTGTAATACTTTAATAACCATGTATTTATGCTTCACAAAGAAAAAACATGTATTTGAAAAATAGATCATATTTCCAATTAGAACCCTTGAACTGGATTAGTACATGGCTTGCAATCCATTTCTTGTCCCCAACTGCAATAACTTGAAATGCCATTATAACCCTTAAACATCATAGTCCCCAAATCTGCATCTACATCACTTGCACAATCCTGTGCAGTACCATCCTCACAAGCAGCAACATCAAACTCCACTTGCATCACAGCATATCCTTCATGACCTAACCATTCTTTACAGAAAGTCCATGCTCTGGCATGCTTGTCCATTAATTTAAGCCAATTTCTGTACAATAGAAATCACCAAGCCATAAGAACACACATATTCAGAACCAACCAAAAAAGAGCATACAAAAAGATGCAGCAAAGCACAATATTTACACCAGCACCAACCTAATTAGAATCTCACATGATTAAGCAATTCATTTAATCTCTAGAGATATTCATCCCTCTTTTTTCCGGTCTTAACCTTAACCTTGATACAACCTTTCAAAAAAGAATGACAGAAATAAGTAATTAAACGTAACAAAAAAAGAGCAGAAAACTTAGTGCTCCATAAAATGCATGAATCTGGTAAGGCTCAAGATCCATGATTGTAGTTGGAAGGCCTATTAGAAGTCAGATAAGAAAGCACTAGGCCAAATATCAACATAGGTGACATTTCAAAACTGTCACTATATCAATTCCATGACGGTTCAGGTGAAATTTGAAAGTGTCACCAATGTCGATGTCACCGTAGGGGTCATATTATACTGACGCTTATGAACTGTCATGTAACCGTCATATGATATCCTTAAAGTGTCCTAAAAACATCCAAAACAGTCAGCGTAACCAACTTCAATAACACTATTTGGATCAAAACCGTCAAGATTTTTGTTTTGGCTGACACTTCACTTGAGAAAATGTCACCTAAAAGGGATTATAGTAACGGTTTTTGCTAAAAAAAAATGCCATGATTTTGGAGTTCTATGGCGACAGAATTTGAGGTAAATTGGTATTGTACAAATTTAGTATAGACCAGGATTTTTTTTCAATGCTTTAAACATCATGCAATGAACTGTATGTATAAAGTAAAAACATAAAATCAAGTGATATCAAAGAATTTACGCATCATAAAATTAATTTTCCATTGATTGACAATCATATCTACAATTCATTTATTCGAAACTAAAATGTACATTACAACTTTATTCTATGAAACTAATCTAAATCTAAAACGCATCATGATACATCTTATATAATTGGCCGACTGTTAAGGAGGCCTTCTATGTGATGAGAAGATGTAGTCTTTGTCCTTCACAAAGAATGTACAAAAAAAATGAAATTAGTTTACAATGTCATCAAATCGATATTCAAATCTATATAATGAAACAAATTGATTGAAAAATTCCTTTGTATAAAATCATACAAACAGATTCCTAATTCAAACTTACTAAAAATAATCATTAGATCAATCAAATGATTCGGACTCTGAACGAATTAAGAGTAGCAGAGAAACGGGTAACTAATCGAATATGGAGTGATTCAGTTATGAGATACAGTAACAGTTTTTACCAAAACCGTCATTATGAATCATGTGTCATCCCAACCGTTACAATATATCAAGTATAATAACAGTTCACAAGTGTCACCATAAACTTTGCTTATTGTAACAGTTCATATGATTACACGTCACCATAAAACTTTTCTGTGACGCTTGTGCGAACTGTAACGATTTATAACATCATTCAATGACGGTTGCTTATGTTGACTGTCACCTATACTTGACCAGCAAGATATTATGACGCTTTTTCCTAAAACCGTCATGGTATAAAATTTTGAACCGTCACCAAATCCAACATTTGGCCTAGTGAAGGCTCGCTCTCTACAACCTACAAATCAGAGGCTAACCGTCACTATACAGGTGCGTCCACAACATGAAGATCCATAATATCCTGCATATAGGGAAACCAACCACGCTTACTAATTAAGCCCATGTACATACTCATCTAGTTTGAAGACGATCAATTGGGTGCCGAAATTATTAATATGGCTCAATCTCATACAAAATAGTGGACTTTAGAAACAAGTTTTATAGTCCAGCAAAAATTATAAAATGACTATAGACTCTTAAGTATTAATGGCTCATGCAAATAAATAATTTTAATGCAATTACCTTAACTGGGAACTCTTTGGACTGCGAAAGGGAGTCATGGATATGATTCTTGAAACTTGTAGGGCATTCCTTGAGTCAAACAACCAACTTACAAACTGTGTAACCAGCAAACATAACAACTTTCATTCAACATCTTAACCAAAAAGAAATTAAATAACAACAGTTAGTCCAGAAGTAATCCCTACCTCTTACGTAGTCTTGTTGGGAAATGATGAATGCAGAAGCTTAATAGTGTATTATGAAGAAATACGGTGTTGTTGGGTTAAGGCACAGATGACGCACCCCAAAATCTGTAGCTCCGTGAATTTCATCTCCACACAACCATTCACCAACACTTTCTCTTCTCTTGTACCTGCATCCATAACCATTGCAGATTCAAACACCAACAGATTTAAAATATGGTTTGAACATGTACATGACCACCACCTTCTCTAGAGTTTGTCGACACTTACAACTTGACCTGTCACATTATTCATGAATACTAATCTGATCCAACAGAAATTTATACCACACATCCAAAGATATATCACAGGCACTGTATCAAAATTTCATAGAAAAGTAACGGTTAGAACCTAATTTACCACTGATTCTATAAGTTCAACTCAAACTGAATTTCTACAAGTTCGCATGTAAAACTCAGTTGGTTGGGATACTTCTCTAACTAATATTCAAGTGAAAGTTTTACAGAAACCTCATAGACTAAATGGGTTACTCCTGTTAAAAATTCAGGTCATTATACACTGTAAAACATCTATTTTCATGCGTTTCTATCGCTGCACAGTGATCTGAAATCTGTAGCAATGTAAACTGAACCTGGTTGGTTTTATTACATCTCCATATCCGATCATACTAAAAATATAACAGAGGTTTCATAATACTGTAAAAAACAACATATTTGAAAATTACAGAGATCCAATGGTTTGATTTAAAACTAAGATACAAACCTAAAACGAAAATTGATGAAATTGGAAGAAAACATCTAATAGAGAAAGATACAAACCGGTGTAAAAACTAAATATAATAAACCCACCCAAACCAAGAGAGGTTCAAGTAAATAGATGAGTATCATCAACTGTAAATTTCTCAAGGAATACAAGATAAATTACTAATTACCTTAAATGGATCCCCAAAGGAGAGATTGTTCACCGCAGTGTTACCATGTTAATTACCTTCCCCTGTAACCAAATCTCGATTCTTATCTTGATTCCAGGCCTAAAAATCCAAACCCTAATTATTTGATTCTCCATCTAAAAACATTTCCACAACTAAAACTAAACAATAACCTTTTGTTTCTTCATCAATTAATACTCGATTTACTAATCGATTTCATTCAATTCAAAAGTCATATTCAAAACCCTAACTGCTTCTCTCTGTTCATCACGAATCTATAACTATCCCTAGTAGTTATCTTCCAACATGTACAACATCACCATCACTTCAACATGTTCATACTCACATCAATTGATTCTCTCAAACCGAATCTCAATCCCATCTCTCAAGCCCTTGAAAGTCATCACATCAGACAGAGAATGGAGTAGAGAAGAGGAGGAAATGGAGGAAATGATTTTCTTCATCTGTTTATGTCTTTCTTCTTTGGATCCATAGATTCAATGGATTTATTTATTTTTCCGAGAGATTGGGTTTTTTTCTGTTTCAGAGAGATGAAAAAGATCTCCAAAGGAGATAAAAAAAATCTATGAATGATGTAAAAAAATAAAATGACGGTAACGATCTAATTTCAGAGTTTCATACGGATTATGAAAGGATCTTGACGGCTGAAATTGTATTTGGGACGCTCATACGGATTGAGCATCATGTGTGTTTCTCTTTGTGTTAATACGAACTCATATATTAGGTTTATTATCAACTTTCGACATTAAAAAAAATCCAAAAAAAATATTATTAAATTTAGGACATTGTTATCGACATTATGATATAAAAAAATCCAAAAAATGTATAAGAATGAACCTGGAAAATAAGAAGTGAATTCGATAATTGGTGTTTCTTTGTGCTTTCTCTTTGTGCTTCCGTTTTGAATTTAGACTAGTCACATAGGTCACGAAGTAATTTCTACTATTCATACAGGTCATGAAGTAGATTTAGTTCACACTCGTACATTCAAGAAGCATTAAAACTGTGAACCAATAAGCTCTGGAGAGTTCAGACTTCAAACTTGGCATGATACATCAACGAAATAGATATATATGAATCTCAGTTTTGATTCGAACTTGAAATGTGGTATAATGGCATACAAACTATGAACCAAGAAGCTCTGGCAGGGTTCTATCTTCAAACCTAGAAGTATACATCACCGAAATCGATAAATATGAATCTCAGTATGGATTCGAACTTCAAATGTGGTATAATGGCATACAAACTATGAACCAAGAAGCTCCGGGAGACAAAATATATATCAGAATTGAACATCACATGTTCAAAGATTACTAGATTTACACCTAAGTTTGTCTTTCAGATGAACTGGAGACTAAATATATCATAATTGAACATCACGGGTTCAAAGATTACTACAGTTAGACCTGAGTTTCTCTTTTGGATGAACTGGAGACAAAATATATCATAATTGAACATCACAGGTTCAAAGATTACTAGATTTAGACCTGAGTTTGTCTTTCTGATGAACTGGAGACGGAATATATCATAATTGACATCACAGGTTCAGAGATTACTAAAGTTAGACCTTAATTTGTCTTTCGGATGAACTGGAGACGGAATATATCAAAATTGAACATCACAGGTTCAAAGATTACTAGAGTTAGACTTGAGTTTATCTTTCGGATGAACTGGAGAAGAAATATATCAGAATTGAACATCACAGGTTCAAAGATTACTAGAGTTAGACCTGAGTTTGTCTTTAGGATGAACTGGAGACGAAATATATCATAATTAAACATCACAGGTTCAAAGATTACTAGAGTTAGACATGAGTTTGTCTTTCGGATGAACTGGAGACGGAATATATCAGAATTGACATCACATGTTCAAAGATTACTAAAGTTAGACCTTAGTTTGTCTTTCGGATGAACTGGAGACGGAATATATCAGAATTGAACATCACAAAATCGAAATCTGGCCGGGAGTGGACTTCTATAAGTATCAAGCTTGGTAATAACGATGAATCCATCCATTTACAAGTAATATTCCTTTAGAATATTCCCCGACAGCTTAAACAAACCCTATTATGACATATTGTATGCATACTCTGTCTCCGAGATCGAAACCTGGCCTGGAGTAGACTACTATAAGTCGGAAATTAGGTAAGAACGATGAATTCATCCATTTACAGGTAACATTCCTTCGGAATATTCCCCGAAACTTTGAACAAACCCTATTATGGCATATTGTATGCATACACTGGCTCAAAGATCGAGACCTAGCCGTGAGTGGCTACTATAAGTCCGAAACTTGGTAAGAATGATGAATCCATCCATTTACAAGTAAGATTCCTTTGGAATATTCCCCGAAACCTTAAACAAATCCTATTCTGGCATACTGTATGCATACCATGGCTCCGAGATCGAAACCTAGCCGTGAGTGGCTATTATAAGTCCGATACTTGGTAAGAATGATGAATCCATCCATTTACAAGTAAGATTCCTTTGGAATATTCCATGAAACCTTAAACAAACCCTACTATAGCATATTGTATGCATACCCTGGCTCCGATATTGAAACCTAGCTTGGAGTGGACTATTATACGTTGAAAACTTGGTAAAAACCATGAATACATCCATTTACAGGTAAGATTCCTTCATAATATCCCTGAAACCTTAAACAAACCATATTATGGCCTATTATATGCATACCCTAGCTCTGAGATCGAAACCTCGCTGGGAGTGGACTACTATAAGTCGGAAACTTGGTAAGAATGATGAATCCAACCATTCATAGGTAAGATTCCTTTGGAATATTCTCTGAAACCTTAAACAAACCCTATTTTGGCATATTGTATGCAAATACTGGCTCTGAAATCGAAACCTCGCTGGGAGTGGACTACTATAAGTTGGAAACTTGGTAAGAATGATGAATCCAACCATTCAGAGGTAAGATTCCTTCGGAATATTCTCTAAAACCTTAAACAAAGCCTATTCTGGCATATTGTATGCATAAACTGGCTCCGAGATCGAAACCTGGCTGGGAGTGGACTACTATAAGTCGGAAACTTGGTAAGAATGATGAATCCATCCATTTATAGGTAAGATTCCTTCGGAATATTCCCCGAAACCTTAAACAAACCCTATTCTGGCATATTGTATGCATACACTGGCTCTAAGATCGAGACCTGGCTGGGAGTGGACTACTATAAGTACGAAACTTGGTAAAAACGATGAATCCATCCATTTACAGGTAAGATTCCTTAGGAATATTGCCCAAAAATTTATACAAACCCTATTCTGGCATATTGTATGCATATTGAGACGAAATATATCATAATTGAACATCACAGGTTCAAAGATTACTAGAGTTAGACCCGAGTTTCTCTTTCGGATGAACTAGAGACGAAATATATCAGAATGATGAATCCATCCATTTACAGGTAAGAATGCTTCGAAATATTCCCTGAAACATTAAACAAACCATATTCTGAGATATTGTATGCATACTCTGGCTCCGAGATCGAAACTTGGTCGTGAGTGGACTACTATAAGTCGAAAACTTGGTAAGAATGATGAATCCATCCATTTACAGGTAAGATTCCTTTGGAATATTCCCCGAAACCTTAAACAAACCCTACCATGGCATATTGTATGCATACCCTGGCTCTAATATCGAAACCTAGCTTGGAATGGACTATTATACGTTGAAAACTTGGTAAAAATCATGAATACATCCATTTACAGGTAAGATTCCTTCATAATATCCCCAAAACCTTAAACAAACCATATTATGGCATATTATATGCATACCCTGGCTCTGAGATCGAAACCTGGATGGGAGTGGACTACTATAAGTCAGAAACTCGGTAAGAACGATGAATCCTTCCATTTACAGGTAATATTTCTTCGGAATATTCCTCGAAACCTTAAAAAAACCCTATTCTGGCATATTGTATGCATACACTGGCTCCGAAATCGAAACTTGGGCGTGAGTGGACTACTATAAGTCGAAAACTTGGTAAGAATGATGAATCCATCCATTTACAGGTAAGATTCCTTCGTAATATTCCCCAAAACATTAAACAAACCCTATTCTGGCATATTGTATGCATACCCTGGCTTTAAATGTGGTTCAAGGGCATACGAACAATGAACCCTCAATGTCCGAAGTGGTTCTAGCTCCAAATTTATCAGGATATATCATAGAAACTCGTAAAGATGAACCATTTACAGGTAAGATTCCATCAGAATATTCTCTGAAACCTTAAAAACCCTCTTTTAGATATTTCTACCCAATATCAGAAGTCATAAATTTCTAGAATTTAGTGAGGGGTGTTAAGGAAAATAGTTTTTAACAGAAGTGAGAAAATTTTAGCAGAACCGGAGACCAAAATATTTTTTAGCAGAAGTGAGAATATTTTTGCGTATGAATAAAATCTAAAGAAGTGAGAAAAATTTAGCAGAAGTGTTTAACCCTCTACGACGACTCTTGAAGGGGGTTGTAGAAGGTTTATTTATCATAAGTGAGAAAAATTTAGCAGAAGTGAGATTTTTTTTGCAGAAGTGAATAAAATCTAGCAGAAGTGTTTATACCTCTACAACGACTCTTAAGGGGGGTTGTAGAAGGTTTATTTATATTTTTCTTCTTATCTTTTCAATCTCCCATCATAACCATCCATTTATTTTATTTTCCTTAACATTTTTTTTTCTTATCATTTTTTTTATAAAAGTAGATGTAAAAAATAATCAGACATGTAAATGTGGAAGGATTGTTGGAATCCCAAACTTGGAAGGAAGAGGCTCAGGTTCGACTCACCTCACCCTCATTTTTTTTTTTCTCAAAATCAATTTTTTTTTACAACTCTTATAGAGGTTGTGATTATGGATGATAAAAAAAAACACAAAACTATACCAACATTGTGAATACGGAAGGATGGTTGATGACTTGTTCTAACGCGTAGTAGGCTTGTGTTCGAATCTCTCCAACAGCTTTTGTCGAACCAATATTTTTTTTTAATTTCAACAACTCTTATGAATGTTGTTATATAGTGATTCACTATCTTTAAGTTATGAGTAGTTAAAGTCTAAAGGTGGTCACTACTCTTTGCACACAAATGTTGTGGTTTTGATTCTTGTCACTACTCTTTGTCCTAAAAGTTGGACGTTTTTTAACTTTGACAACTATTATTTGGTAAAGGTAGTAAAACATGCCACCTTTCACAACTTTAAAAATACGAGTTGTAAAGTTACAGTTGTAGATAACTGTTTTTCCCGTAGTGATACTGGTCTCACAATCACTCTGCATTATATTCATCATAAAATGGGTACATACATTATAGCACCTTGTTTTGGATCCGACTCGGACCGAGTCAGATCTCAAAGTATTTGGTACTACTTCCTCCATCCCACTATTAAGTGACCTATTTAATTTTAGATTTTGTCCCACTAATAAGTGACTTATTATCCCTGTAGTTAATTATAAAAATATAAGAAATATGCATAATTTGATAGGCATGTTTATATTCGTTACGTAGGTGTTTTAAAATGTTTTTCAATGGTATGAAGTTTGCGAACATCCGTGGAATAGTTTGAGAGATAAATCATTTTTAAATTTCACTAGTTATTATTCATAAATGTATAATTGTAAAAAAATACTTAATAATACTATTTTCTTTGCTTGCCTTAAAAATTGTGCAAACTTAAATTAGATCACTTAATAGTGGGACGGAGGGAGTATTTTTTATTTTTGTTTTTTGATGCGAGTCAGACCTTAGATCAATTCGTCGACCCGAGGTCTGACTTAGATGTAATGAGTCTGATTCAAACAACAACCTGTAAATCTGCCTGTTACATAATCATATGTAGGGTGTTATTTACTGTATGATCACATTTGTCTAATGTAACTGTTTTTTTCCGATATGAAGAAGTAACGTTTTTTAACATCTAGGAAGTGGCCGAGTTTAACCAGCGGCTACGATTATCTAAATAAAAGCACCCCCAGCTCTCATTTCCTCCAAATCTCAAACCCCCAACTCTAACTGGAATCATGGGAAGAATAAAACCAAAACCAAACCCTAACTTTAGGGTTTGATAGGATGTCTTGTGTCAGATGTGATCATTCTTAGAGCAGATTAATGGATCTTATAGATCACAAAGGTTTTGTTCAATTTGTGGAAATTCATCATTTTAACTGTTTTATTGATGATCATATCTGATACATAGGGATTTGTTTATACCTGTATATCTGCTGCTGTATAATTGGAGAAAAACCCACGAATCTTCACATTCATATATATCTGAGGTATGTTAAATTGTTAATTACTGCCATAAGCGTGTTTTCTAAATTGCATTGAAAGTGTTTGATAAAATAACTAGGAAGACAGTGTTGACCTTAGTCTGTATTGTTGAAACCCAAATGCTTCAAAATACGTGAAATCCATCACTAATTAATAAATGCACCCCAGTATCCGTTTCTTTTTAGAAAATTTCCTGTGAAGATTTGATTTTAAACTTTATAGGATTATTTATTTTATCTGATAAAACAAATAAGAAGAAAATATAGTACGTGTTTAGCATGATTAGTTAGTCTATATAATCTTGAGATGTTTAATTTATTGCCATCCAGATCCTGTGACGATTTTCTTGTATTAGGCTGCTGAAACATTTAACGGGAAATGCCACATTATATAACCTCATTTTGATGGGGGAAGTCATTGAAATTTGTAAGAGAAATAACAATAGACTGGAATGGACAAGTTCAACAACATTACTCAGGATGAGACTCCTTTTGCTAAAGCTGGATTGCTTAGTAAAATGTCATTTTGGTGGTTGAATCCATTGATGAAGAAGGGTAAGAAGAATGCGCTTGAAGATGGTGATATACCCATGTTAAGGAAAGGAGATAGAGCTGAAACTTGTTTCTTGATGTTCGAGGAACAAATGAAGAAACAGAAAGGAAGTAACAACCCATCAATTTTACGGGCAATATTTCTGTGTTACTGGAAGAAGATTTTCATATCTGGGTTGCTTGCATTTCTCAAGATAATCGCTCTTACTTCGGGTCCTTTGTTTCTTAATGCCTTCATTGATGTTACACAAGGGAAACAAGCTTTTAAAAACGAGGGTTATCTACTTGTTGGATTGCTATTCTTCTCTAAAATCATAGAGTCTTTATCTCAGAGGCAGTGGTACTTCCAATGCAGACTATTAGGAATTGAAGTCAGGTCTCTTCTTTCAGCAGCAATTTATATGAAGCAAATGAGGCTTCATAATACTACAAAATCAAATCATTCAGCTGGAGAAATTGTTAGCTATGTAACTGTGGATGCCTTCAGAGTAGGCGAGTTCTTTTTCTGGATGCATCAAACATGGACAGCATGTTTCCAAGTTTTCCTTGGATTAGTTATTCTATTCCGCGCTGTGGGGTATGCAGCAATTGCAGCATTGGTTGTAATAGTAGTATTCGTTTTATGCAATACACCTTTAGCCAGAAGCCAAAATAAATTGAAGTGTAAACTTGCGGCAGCACAAGGTCAAAGACTAAAGGCTATGTCTGAGGCTCTGGTTAACATGAAGGTGTTGAAGCTTTACGCTTGGGAGAGACATTTCAAGTCCGTTATAGAAAGACTAAGGAAAGGGGAACACAATTTATTAACAGATGTGCAGCTAAACAAAGGGTACAGTGCATGCATGTTTTGGGTGTCTCCCGTGTTTGTTTCATCTTCAACTTTTTTGGCATGTTACTATCTCAAGGTTCCTCTTACCGCTAGTAATGTGTTTACTTTTATTGCAACTCTGCGCATTGTTCAGGAACCTATTAGAATGTTTCCGGATGTTATTGGATCTACAATTCATGCAAAAGTTGCATTTAAACGAATTGTAGAATTTTTAGCATCACCGGAATTGGAGAGTAAAGGAGCATTGCAGGTGGGAAATACAAAGCAAGATGAACACGCCATTCTCATCAATTCAGGCAATTTTTCATGGGAAGAGAATCAACCAATCCCGACCTTAAGAAGCATAAAGTTAGAAGTTAAATTGGGTGAGAAGGTGGCTATCTGTGGAGAGGTTGGTGCAGGTAAATCAACTCTATTAGCAGCCATACTTGGAGAAGTTCCTAAGGTGGATGGCACAGTGAGTAATCCCTAACACTTTTGTTTCATTCTAATAGAAATTTATAAATCTATCAAAATATGTGGTTCTTTGTTTTCTCCTTCTATTGTTGTCAAAATGGTGAGAACATCATTTATTGCAGAATATAATCTCATGAGAAAACTGAACTCAATTATGTTTTTGTAGCGTTTTGGAAGGATACTGATTTTGCTTCTTCTTATACAACTTGAAAAAAACAACAACTAGTATTTGTTGTATACAGTGAACTTTTGTAAGTCCCTAAAACTTGTGTCAAGGTGTTTATAAAGACTGTAACAGTATTACATACAAGTATTGAGAATCATACATAAAGGTGTCTCGCACGTTTTGAATGACCTACTGGTTGAGTTTACTTTCCTTCTTGCCATGAAACATGTTACAATACAAATATATGCTCTTTTCATTTCCCACTTCGTTCGCAGATCCAGGTTTATGGAAAGACTGCTTATGTTTCTCAGTCGGCATGGATCCAGTCAGGAAGTATACAAGATAACATTCTGTTTGGATGCACCATGGAGAAGGAAAGGTACCAAGAAGCACTGGAAAAATGTTCCCTGGTGCAAGATCTTGAGTTATTACCTTTTGGTGATCTCACTGAAATAGGAGAAAGAGGGATCAATCTGAGTGGTGGGCAAAAACAACGTATTCAACTTGCTCGTGCACTATATCAGAATGCAGATATATATCTCTTGGACGATCCATTCAGCGCGGTTGATGCTCATACTGCGACAAGCTTATTCCATGTCAGACATCAGTTTTTTTCTCATTGCAAATTATGTTTCCCTGTAATTGAATCCTTGTGATTAATATCCACTATGTGCAGGAATACGTTATGGGAGCTCTTTCAGGAAAAACAGTCTTACTTGTGACTCACCAAGTGGATTTTCTTCCTGCATTTAACTCTGTTTTGGTTGGTTTTCAGTTTAAATCCTTTAAGTTATTTTACTGTCTTGCAGTCCGAGCTGTGAAAATTTAATAGTAATTTGAATTTTCTTAACAGTTGATGTCGAGTGGGGAAATCCTAGATGAGGCTCCATATCATGTTTTGTTGGCTTCTAGTCAGAAATTTCTTGCCCTTGTTAATGCGCATAAAGATACAGCTGGCTCTGATAGGCTTGTTAAGATTGATTCTATCCATAGAGGTCTAACATCTCGGAAAGAGGCTGGGACAAGTAGTGATGAGAAACAGCATAAGGAACCAATAGGGCATCAGTTGTTTAAGCAAGAAGAGAAAGAAGACCGAGATACTGTTTGGAAGCCTTACATACAGTACTTGAATCAGAACAGAGGCTTCATGTACTTTTCTTTAGTTATATTCTGTCAGCTAACCTTTTTTTCCCTCCAAACAATGCAGAATTATTGGATGGCTGCTAATGTTCAGAACCCTCAAGTCAGCAAATTGCGACTGATTATAGTGTATTTGCTGTTAGGATGTAGCTCAACAGTCTTCATACTTGTTAGATCCCTTTCTACAGTTGCTTTGGGTATAAAGTCTTCAAAGTCTTTCTTTGATCAGTTGTTGAACTCGTTTTTCTGTGCACCAGTAGCTTTTTATGAATCTACACCTTTTGGAAGAATACTCAGTCGGGTAAGAATCACTACCATAGTTAGAGCTGACATTTACTTTTTGAGAATTCCATGCGCTAATGTTTTTACGTTTTACATGTAGGTCTCATCTGATTTGAGCATTCTGGACCTTGATCTCCCATTTTGCTTTGTTGGTGCTTTTCTTGCTTCTATTAGTACTTTGGTTAATCTTGGTGTGGTGTCTGTTATTACTTGGCAAGTATCATTGGTCTCTGTACCAGTGGTATATATGGTGATTCATTTACAGGTTAAACTCAATAGTTTTCTTGTTTGTTCAGACTTGTGATCTTAATCCCTGTATAAAATACACATCTGACTATATGCTTGTGCTCAGCAGAGATATTATTCTGCTTCTGCGAAAGAATTTATGCGGACTTATGGAACAACCAAGTCTCTGGTGGCAAGCCATCTTGGGGAATCCATAGCAGGAGCAATGACAATTAGGGCTTTGAAGGAAGAAAACCGTTTCTTTACAAAGAATCTTGATCTCATTGACAGAAACGCTAGTGCTTCATTTCATATTTTTGCTGCAAGTGAGTGGTTGATCCAACGTTTGGAAATACTATGTGCTGTCCTTCTTTTCTCCTCAGCCCTTGTGATGGTTTTGCTCCCACCGAAAACTTTTTCTCCTGGTAATTGCATTCTTCTTAGCAAATTAAATTCTGTTACTGAACTTGAAAGTGGAAAAAAAAATGGCTAGATGATACTCTACCTGGATCCTGGTTAATGTTTCAACCAATCATTCTGTTTGCAGGATTTGTCGGGATGGCACTGTCATACGGTCTTTCGCTGAACATGTTTCTTATTGTTGCTATGAACAATCAATGCACATTATCAGATAACATCATTTCGGTGGAAAGGTTAAATCAATACATGAACATTCCTAGTGAAGCCCCAGAGGTCATAGAAGGAAACCGTCCCTTTCCTAGTTGGCCTGCCGTAGGTAGAGTGGAGGTCCATGAATTAAAGGTAACAACTAATAATATATACCTTGTGCAACTTCTGGATAACGTTTTAACGCCACGTCTAATACAGATTAGTATACTTAAGAAAAAACTTTGATTTCAAGCAGATCAGATACAGACTGAATACTCCAATTGTTCTTCAAGGGATTACTTGCACATTTCAAGGAGGACACAAGATTGGGATTGTTGGGAGAACCGGCAGCGGGAAGTCAACTCTTATAGGTGCTTTGTTTCGACTTGTAGAACCAGTCGAGGGAAAAATCATCATTGATGGTGTTGATATTTCAACAATTGGACTTCATGATTTACGGTCACGCTTAGGGATCATACCTCAGGATCCCACTCTCTTTAAGGGGACAGTGAGATACAATTTGGATCCCTTGGAGCAACATACTGACCATGAAATTTTGGAGGTACATACTTTTATGTTTATTGTGTTACTTACATTTCCTTGTTTTAACCTTTCTTTTTGTCACAAACTAAATACAATTTTTCATGAGAATGTACGAAGGCTCTTCAAAAATGTCAACTTCGTGAAGCTATGCAAGATAAAGGAGATGGTTTGGATAGCTCAGGTAAGGTTCTTTCTTTCTGTCTTTCTTCATTTCTCTACTTTTTCTGCTTTGTGTTGGAATCTGTAATTAAGTTCCTGCAATTAATTTGCAGTTCAACAAGATGGTGTAAACTGGAGCATGGGTCAACGCCAATTATTTTGTTTGGGCCGAGCTTTGTTACGAAAGAGCAAGATATTGATTCTTGACGAAGCTACTGCTTCCATAGACAATGCAACAGATTCAATTCTTCAGAAAACCATACGGATGGAATTTGCTAGTTGTACAGTTATTACAGTAGCCCATCGAATACCAACTGTTATGGACAGTACAATGGTGCTTGCCATCAGTGATGGTACGTTTTTTTACATTTGTAGCAATTGAAATATCTGTTGAACTGAATATTCACTAGCCTCACGAAATGCAATTCCTTTTCATTCTGCAGGAAAGATAATAGAATACGACGAACCTTTGAAGTTGATGAAGGAAGAAGGATCGCTTTATGCGCAGCTCGTCCAGGAATACTTGTCTCACTGCAACTCTGCAGAATCATTATGAAAAAACGAAGAAAAAAAAAAGGTACAAGGATATGGAACTAGTATCTTCGCAGTTTCAGACTTCGTCGAGTCTTTCAAGAAAATGCAAATAACATACTATGAAAATGGAGTAGAAAGAAAGGAAAATCTATGAGAAGAAATGTGAGATATGCCACCATTTGCAATCTGGTGGGTGGACAGAAACTCCAGGCCAATCTGTTAGCTGTTTCTAATTCTTCCAGGGCACCCACTTCTTGTGGTAGCCCTGTTTATTGTTTTTTTTCTTATTCAGTCACTTTATTTTTTTTGAGAAATCGTCATGGAAATCCAATGGTTTCCGTTCACTTATAGACAGTCGACCTTTGAGTCAACTAACATTGACGGACAGAGTCGAACAGGTCAACCCTGGTTGGAAGGGAGCCATGCTGAAATGACTGAAACACCCTTTAGGTGGTTAACTTAATCATCTACCCATTTTAATTTATACGACTTTCGGAATAAGCTACCCACTTAAACTTATACGACAATAAGATCAACGTTACCAATTTATTTTATAAGACGTTCGTCGCTGGTACCCAATTTATTTTATACAACCAAAATGATGTGTTTATTCTTCGTGTCATTTGCTATGAAGAAATGTTATGATATTACCAATCCCTCGTTATGTCCTGCTATATCTATAGCACAACTAGTCATACTTAGAGCTGCAATGTGAGTTTCCATAACTTATAAGTTGTAAACAACATACATTCCTCCAGTCCTTCCTTACTCCTTAATCCTTGTACATTCAACTTCAAAGTTTTTGTAGATATGCATTTCAAAGAAAGTAAAATGTATTAGTTATAGGGAAAGCAATTTCAACAGCAATAAAAATTACAAGGAAAGCAATTACAGTAGCAATGACAATTGCAGGAAAAAGAAGAGAACTAAAGGTTGAAATATACAAGCTAATAACAACGAAAGGGTTGAAATATACAAGCTAATAACAACGAAAGACACTGGTACAAGACTTTAGTATCTACATACGAGAAGTACAAATCCTCATGTGTTTTTCTATATGTACTATAGTGTCTCCTTATCAAGGGGATCCCAAAAATAACCTTAGTCCGCAAGGTACGTCATATAACTGTGGAAATGATTTAGGGTCAACTTTAAACTTCAAACCCGATCGTCTCTTTTGATACAGTTTAATAATAGTGAGTGATGATCGCTTCTGATTTCTAGTTTGTGTAAATTAGAAAAGGTGACCAGTAATGAGAGATAATTTTGTATAGTTTGTACTTTGTATAGAAATTATGAAATGTATGCATATTCAAAAGATCTAAGTGGCGAGTGTTATCATATTTTTTTTCCAGTTCTGACACTCCATGCATATACACTAATTAGTTCCTGAACCTACATAAGAGAGAAATAATTAAAGGAAAAGTTTAGAGCAAGAACTAATGTAGTAGGTACCATGGTGAAAACTCCGAAGAACATATTACGCAAAAAAGAAGGCATTATATATATGAAGTAATATTTTAATAAGTGACAAAAACTAATACAAATGCTAAACCACCAATCTTTACCATCTCAGATATTGATAATCTGGTATGTAAAATATCTGCCAAAATGGTTTTTACAAAGGAAATTTGTAGATGCGTGTCTCATGTCATTGTCAAACAAATTATGCATCATGCATATAATTGCTAAGAATATTGAAAAGGTTCCTCTGGTAAACTTGCCCAAATAATTATGTCGAATGCATTTAACTTAAGGGATTCAACCAATCTGCCGAACAATTCAAGTTAAATTTGTAAAGTAAAAACAAAAACTAAGAAAATTACTTGATACAACGAACTCTCCATCAGGACTGAAAGATGCTTCTAAAGTGGAATTGCTTGAAATTGGCTTGACATTGTACGTGGATAGCTGCATCAGTAAAAGTCATTAGAAACAAACCAGGGAGGTCAGTTACTTGTTTCATAGAGTAGGGCTTGTCATTCAAAAAGGGGTTGGAGCCCAGCTCGTCGCCAGGCTACTAACTCTTTGCAATTTGCTTCAGGTTAACAAAAATATATTACTTAAAGAAGAAGAAAAAAACTATTGGAATGTTAAGTGGAAAAAAACTCACAACTATTCCATGAAATAAGTAAGTACATGAATATACCCGCCTGTTGTAGTCAGAAGCATACGTGTTCCATCATTACTAAATTTTACAACGTTGGTATTAGATATATAGCCCCCAACCGAAAAAATGTCCAAAGGACCCTAATGAGAGTGAAGTTTCACAATTTAATTTCAAATAGAAAGTTAAATATAACATGGTAGATGCACATGTAACCACTTACATGAAAGAAAACAAAGTTTTACAGATACAAGTTAATATTAATATTGTAACCGTCCACATACCTTGTCATACATGTGCGCATCAAACATTCTTATGTATCCCCAAAGGCAATGGAAAAGACGATGCCTTAATCATCACAAGCAACAACAGGCAGAAGATCATCTGCAACAAGAAACAAATGAGAAAAGAAACTTCTGCTTAGGATTACTGTTAAGCATTACTAAACTTCTGAATGAAAAAACAAACTAATAAGACAAACTACTAAACTTTGACAACAATATATCCTCCAAGCACAAAAACCAGCAGCAAAGTGAAGGTACCAAGTGTGTTAGCAACGACCATTGTTCTTCCAAGTCCTGCTATGAAGCGGAATAGAGACAAAGCCATCGTATGAATATCGAAGAATGCCATCAACTGAACAAAAAACCTACGCATGTTGAACCTGAAGAATGCCGTCAACTGACCAACGACCATTGTTCTCAAACCCGCCCATCTCTCCTAACTAATTCATACTCGCCTCTGAAATTGAATCCTCAGACTAGTCTACCATCTTCTTCTTCGTATCATACTATTAAAACCAACCCTCAATTATTCAATTTCATACTGAATTTATTGTGATAATCAGTATCAACTCACGACAACCCTCAATATTTTATTTTCATTTGCAAGTAGCAGATTATACCCAAATGGGAACAGTTCTTGAAATGTAAATGGAAATGAAATTTAGGGATTTCGGCTATGAACAAGGTTGGGTTCACATTCAATTTTATACATACAATACAAGGCATAAATCGGGGTTTGAATTTGAAGATGA
This sequence comes from Papaver bracteatum, assembly GCA_023529315.1. Taxonomy (NCBI): domain Eukaryota; kingdom Viridiplantae; phylum Streptophyta; class Magnoliopsida; order Ranunculales; family Papaveraceae; genus Papaver; species Papaver bracteatum. The sequence goes on along the minus strand of JAJJWX010002732.1, from coordinate 894,312 downwards.
ATTAATGGGATGTGGTCTGATTTTGGGGTTTGATCTAGTAAACAATGAACTCCCATCTTCTATCCATACAAATCTCGATCACACCCAAGGAAACTGCATCATAGTCGTACAAATCCCATTCAATCTCCACCAACAAAACATTGACTTCCGCCATCAAAAACAAATAATACCATTTAGGCAAAACTATTTAATCAACAGGTGTATCTTCACTTCCCTATATCTGTAAAATCAAATCGAACACAACCCCATTAACTCAAGTATTTCTTCTTCTCTCAAGAATAGCTCCTGTTTATATGCAATTAGGATAGAAAGAATGAAACCCCATATTCCATTACTGTCACGGCTAAGATCTCCAGCTCCTGATTTAGAACTGTAGCTTGAACTCCATCTGTAGAGATACAAGGAAGAAGACGCCATCTGATTGCTCTCCAAGATGTCAAAACCACCACCAACTCAACCCAAACTATGGTTAGTTACTAACTTTGCTGGAGGGGTAAGGTTGGAATTTTTTTTCAAACCTTAACAAACATATTCGGACAGACTCACTCGTCCTTCTGTGAGGGTTGAATCAAATGTTGGATGGATCGGTTGGAAAAGAGAAAACTTTGGATTTCGGTGAGGATAGCCCATTTTTTTTCATTTAAATATGTTCTTTTATTGAAATAATACCTGGAACATTTCAGTTTATTGATGGAGAAATAAAATCATTAGCGAACTTATCTCACTTTGAAACAAATCAAACAGTAAAATTGATTGGGCTACTAGCATGAATATGGTGGAATACTCTGTGCATCATTGAAGTAATTTTGTGGATCAACTTCTTTCTTAACCATTGCCAATCTCTTGAAATTCCCTTTGAAATATTTGGTTCCCCATTGAGTAGCTTTCAAATAATTCACAATTGGAAGATCATCGTTCTTACCCAAATCAAGATCTCTGTAATTGACATAAGCCGCTCTTGGAGAACATGAAACATATGGAGTCATGTAACTGTAAAGATCCCTCATCCAATCTATATGCTTCTCTGATGCTTCTCCTTGGTTCCATTTCACAATGTATTGAATCTCATACAAATTACCTTTTCTATGCGGGAACGGTATTGCCGTCTCTGGAATCTTGTTCATATATCCTCCAAACGGCTCTAGAATTATGTACACCATGTACATTTCTTCTTCAAGAACTCTTTTCCAAAGCCCTTCCAACCCAGTCTGAGGAATCGGTTTTTGCACGTAGTCGGATTTGGCTTTGAAAGGCATAGTATCGGGGTGAGTTCTGTTTAGTAGTATCTCAGTTGGAATTTGTTGATAGAAACCGAAGTTTACCACTGATTCAATCCAACTCATTTCCTTACAGTCGTTCGCGGCTAACCCAAGCTCGGGGAAGCTTTGTTGCATTATTTTGAGTAGATCTTGAGCACGACCAAGATACAATGAGTTGAAAACAACGTTAACGGTTTTTTTCCCATTCCAAGTGCCCAGTTGTACGATGATTCTAATGAACAGATCTGTAGGAAGTTTATGTGCAATTTTTTGCCATTTCATAAGCAGTTTTGTTGCATCTTGTTCTAGTACTCTACTAGGTGAGAAAACAGTGACTATTTGTGGCACAGGAACTAATTTGATTTTCCATGAAAGAATGATTCCGAAACTCGCACCACTTCCACCTCTGATTGCCCAAAACAGATTTTCACCCATCGAAGTCCGATTGAGGATGTTGCCGTTAACATCAAGTATGGTGGCGTCAATAATATTATCTGCAGAAATACCATATTTTCTCACCAAAGTTCCAATACCACCTCCGCTGAAATGCCCACCAACACCAAGGGTAGTACATGTCCCGGCAGGAAACGCCAGAGTTTTACTTTTTTCATTAATTCTGTAAGAAAGTTCACCGATAGTTGCACCAGCCTGCACCCATGCGGTTTGAGTATCAAGGTCGATAGAGATGGATCGATAATTTACGAGATCGATGATGATGAATGGGAAATCTGATGTAGATGATAAAGCCTCATAGTCATGGCCTCCACTTCTTACTCTGATTTGTAAACCATTTTGTTTACTACAAAGTAGGGATTTTCTTATTTCTAAATCATTCTTTGGTGTAAGTATGATAGTTGGCTTTTGAGAAGCGGCAACCAATCTAAGGTTTTGAATGGGAGTAATAGGAAAGTTTAATGGAGATGGATATGAAGATGTTTGTGGAGACATGCATTGAAGAAAGGTAATGTTTTGAGCAGCAGCAGCATCGATTAATGATGAAGCATTTATCCATGAAACTGATGAAAACACTATGATCAGATTCAGGAATAGATGATTTTTCATATATGCTTGTGTTAGTGAGTTTCTTGATGAACCCATTTTGTGTTTCTTCGATTTGATCAATGTTGGAAGAGTAGTTTTTATATCAATGTAGCAGCTGTTGTCACAGTTTGTTGTTAGTGTTGATTAGTTTTTTGGTTTTTGCAAATAAATAAAATAAAAATGGAAATGTAATGTTGCTTCCAAAGATCTACCGGATTACATTAGTTAATTAAATCCGATACATTAAATGCAAGATCATGCAAATTTATTCCTTTTTTTTTTCACAATTCATGAAAACAATAAAATACTGAACAATGATGTTAAAATTAAATTTATAAAAATTGAATATAATACTCAAATATTTAAGAAATCATTCAGGACAAAGTCACTTGATCATTAAGTTGTCCTTAACAAGGTAGTTCACCTGTATGCCTCAAAAATGAGTGATGTTAACACTCAGTGGTGAAGTCGTATCCAAGATTAAACTGCTGGTTGCAAGTATTATAAGCATTACAACACTTGGATTATGAGGAGAAATAAACACACAAGTGCACAATAAAGCGACAAAAGGGGAAAATAGCTAGGGATAGTAACATTTTGAAATGAAGAAATCATTTTTCTTTCATGGGAAATGTAAATGGATTTGACATAAATTATTTTTGGTAACTTCCATTAAACATGAAACTGTTTTAGAAATTAAAATCATGTTTTAATTTTAATAAAATAAATTTAATGAAGTTATTTTTTTTTAAGTATTCCGTTTAGGATTAAAACCCTATTTAAATAATCCGTTTAGAAGTTAAAAACTTGTTTTGATTTTAATCCTTTTAGAAATTAAAACTTGTTTTTAATTGTAATTTGTGTTAACTCATGCATGTGCATACATGCACTATCTCGTACGCCTACCCACATTTGCATTTCATTCAATTATAGAAAATGAGTAAACATTCTTAGATTTTTAGGTCTTAGATCACTTTTAACCAAGAACAAAAAAACTAAAGATTTTTGTTATAGGAAAAACCAAAATATTTAAGGGAAAAATCGACTCCGATCGAAACAAGTTGACTCCGAGTCTATAAGGGGGAAATAGAAAAAACACAATATCGTACCTAAGCTTTGGTTCTAGGCAACCACCGCCCCGGTTGTACGGCATTAATTACCATTAATATCACTTCTAAAATATCTTTTCGAGGGATAAACTCGTCGACATCGACGACATGATCGATCAAATTGAAAACATATTTTTATAACTAGAAAGACACCCTTAAACTTAAAATTATATTTAATGTTTTCTTTGTGTACTTCAATTTATCACTATTACAATGGACAGCGGCAGCAACTGATTATGCTTAATAAAACGATCCAATAATAATTATTGGCATTATATGGGTTTTAGACAAGTAAAATCGTTGGACTAATTAGGACGCATATACAGACGGAGTTATTCAAGTTCCTAGGATGTTCTTTTTTTTTTTTTTTGGTCAATCAACAAATCTCAATTCATTCAAATCAAAATAGTGATTACATGTTCGCTTACAAGATTAACGAAAACATCAAAAAATATCAAGATAATCAAAACCCTAATACAAATAAGGATATCAACTACAAGTAGATCGCGAAGAGAAAGAGCGATAAACCGCAGAGATACCCAATTTTTGATTATGTAGAAGGGAAAGATGATGGTATAATCTGGAAATAATTCCGACCATTTGATTTGATTGTATTCTTCTATGATAAGATATGCTCCTGAAAGGAAGGAGTGTTGAATCGTTGATGTTTTTGAATCGAGAGAAGCAAGCCACGAACCATCCATCAAAGATTGAAGAACTCGCCCCACAACGACGAAGAAAAATCGCCCCAAAACGGCGAAGAAACATGTCGAAAGACACAAGAAATGATGTAGATACATCTTATTCGATAACTATTATCTAAAACTACAAAAGAAAAAGAAATCATTGCTCAGATCTGGTCTAAAAAAGACCAAATCTGAGCAAGAAAGATGAAACAACTCTTGGGTTTTTTTTTTCTTTTTGAGAAGGGAGGAGAAAAGGAAGAAACTTTACTTCCTAGGATGTTCTTAATATGAGCTAGCGGGTACTTGTATTTTTCTTTTAGCTCGTTGTTTTTATTTATTCCTTCTGTTTATTTTAGATGTTGTTTTAGGGTTATTTTTTTGTTCCACAATAATTGAAAGTTTTCATATTTTTTCAAAAAACTACCAATAACGCCTTAACATATTTTTTGGAACTATAAGTTATTTATTTAATGCACTAATAGCAATTAATGTTTGAAGACTTTTTTCAAGGGTATAGATAAAAAATCTTCATGTCTTTCTTCATTTCTTAATATGCGTGAAAATTCCAAAAACATCGTTTAAAGTGGAGCGGAGGGAGTATTATTTTTTTCCTGGATTATCTTACAGCAGAACCTCGATAAATGAATGCCCTAAGGACCAAGAAAAAATATTCATTTAGCGGGGTTATTTATTTATCGATAAATGAATATTTTATTCATTTATCGATAAACGAATATTTATTCATTTAGATAATATTTTCTTAATTAAGATGTTAAATTATATAAGAAAAGATGGACAAATATACCTAGAGGGTATTGGTCAAAATTCTTATCAATAATTCTTAGAGGGTATTGGTCAATTTTTTTTATCAATAATTCAATTAACATTCATTTTCTTTTGATTTTGGATTAGTGTACATTAAAAGTTCAATCGTTAATATATGTGTAGAGTAAGTATGGAACTGTGTACTGAGACCACTTAAAATATGTCGAGAGTAAGTACAGAACTGTGTATTAACTGGTTTCATTTCTAATTTACGTTATAAAAATGTGATAGACTTTGAACATATTTTAAACTATCCTAACGAGAATGATGCAAATATCCAACATACGAAGAAACTAATTAGTCAGTAATGAATGATGAGAATGATCTTGAACTAGATGATAGTAGTGTCGTACCAAATGTATTATCTAAAGATGTCTTTCAAGCGATGATCACTTTAAAAGTACTTGATGTAACACGAGCAAAATATTCCCGAAATTGTGCAAGCATTATATGAAATTAAGGATGCTGTGCATTTTAGTTTCGGTGGAAGAAAAAGACAATCAACCATAGATGAATTTTTTTCAGTTTATTTCTACATATATTTTTATGTAAAATTTACTGATTATGTATTTTGGTTTATATATAATTTAGTGATTATTCGTTTATATTTCTATAGGGCCTTTAAGGATTCAATATTTTTTATTCATTACTGCATTAAGCGAGGTTATTTATTTATTACCTTGGCCCAAATCAGGACCAGAGAAAATTATTCATTTGGCGAGGTTATTCATTTATCGAGGTTCGACTGTACTTAATTAGGATTATTTATGCATTACATAATCAAGCAGGTGATTGACATAATTACGAGATTTCGTTGATGAAACACAAGATTCCAAATACTGTTTGGTTATTAAACTTGTGAATGGAAGGCAATATAGTCTAAAAGTCCTCTATGAGTTGCTGGTTAAAGCTTGGAAACCTTCAGGTTGGATTCTCGTCTCGGAAATGGATCCTGGAATATACATGGTAAAGTTTGAATTAAGATGCGACATGTGCTTGGCTATGGAAGGAGCTCCATGGAGTTTGAACGACGATCTTTTGTTAATGGAGGTAGGTGACCCCAGCAAACTTTCCAAAGATTACATGTTCCAGTATGCTGATTTTAATGTTCAAATTCATGGATTACCTTTGTCTGTCCTTAATGAGAAGTCAATCACTTTTATTGCGAAGCAATTTGGATCTCCATACCCTATCCCAAAGGGAGAACATCTGAAATGGGTTAGGTATGCTAGAGTCAGAGTCAAAATTGATATCACTAAGAAACTACGCAAGTCTATCATGGTCACTCTTCCATCAAAGAAGGTTATAGAAGCTCAGCTTCGATATGAGAAGCTACCAAACTATCTTTTCCATTGGTTTCTTTGGACACCTCATGAGGCAATGTCCTGTGTTATCTAGACAAAGTGAAGATTTGAAAATAGACTATTCACAGGGATTCTATCAACAGATGCAGGAGATGAATTTGGCTCGGTATACTGATGAGATTAGGGCCAATTTCAGGCCAAAACCAACTTTACTAGATCTTCAAGACGATCTGCAGGTGCTCGGAATCTCTACAGGGCAAGCTTACTTTTTGGAAGACAGACAGACGAAGGAATTCCGACACGTGTCTAAATTCTATTGGCACTGCATTCAATAGTGATGAGATTGCGCAAATTACGGATTTGGAAATAAATGCTCCCCACCGGTCGCGAGTATAATTGCGGCGTGATCAAAATGCCTCCACAAGAGTCCAGAAAGTTGATGATTCTTCCATTGTACCTAGTAAACCAAGAAACCCTAAACAAATTCAAAATCATCACCCTCTCAAAATCCGGTACCCAACCTGATCCACTTCCCTTGAACCCAAGCTCAGAAAATCAAACCCAAATTTTGCCAAGTCCCGTTTTTCCCAAAGCCCAGGACATAAACTCCCAAGCTTCTCTAGCAACATTTTCACCCCAGATCCAAGATTCATATGAACGAAGGCTATGTTACTTCTTCAAATTTTTCACTTTTAAATCTAAATGAGAAAAGAAGCTTCCAATTTTCTCCTACCTCTCCTTCTTCAAACCCATCCCAACCCAGGCATTGGAAAAGAGCTACTCGAAGGGGCAATGGCAAATCTTCCCAAGTCCTCCAAAAATCTCGGGCCTCAAGCGACAAGCAACTCCAATGGAATGTGATATTCCTACAAAGACAAAAAGCTGAAACACTTTTATCCTCAAAGGGTTAAGCAGCTGATCCCCAAAAGTCGCACGATCAATGTTAATAATGTCTTGGAATTGCCGTGGGTTGGGGAATGACACTGGCAATTCTAACATTGAAATCATTCCTTCGTGCGTGCAACCCCTCGATACTCTTTCTTTCGGAAACTCTTCTTAATAATAATAAGAGTACTAGGGTTTGCAACTCGCTAGATTATAGATTTCATCACTTTGTACCGCTTATGGGAGGAGTGGAGGTTTAATGCTTTTCAGGAAGGACAATGTGGACCTGGACGTCTTTGTCGTCTAACTCAAATCTTATCGGATGTCGCATTACTCAACAATTCAACCAACCTGATTGGGAGCTATTTTGTTTATATGGTCCTCCTGCCCATCAGTTTAGAAATGGATTAAAGAAGTTTCTCACATGGTTGCAGCCACCGTTCTCCGTCTTGTCTTATTGGGGATCTAATGTCTTAATTTCATCTCATGAAAAGCACGGTGGCTCTAATAACTCGATATCAGTCAGAGAATTTCGAAACATGTTACGCGATAGAGACATTATTGACCTGGGGTTTGCTGGTCCAGCATTCACCTGGTCTAACAATGCCACTCAAAGGCCTCCTATTTTCGAACGTCTCGTGAGCTTTTTTGTGCAACTCTTCTTGGAGGATTATGTTCTCTGATGCTGCTGTTCTTCACTTGCCGAGAATTTATAGTGACCATGCTCCGATCCTTCTTAATACTTGGAGAAGGCAACCAAAGAAGAAAAGACAATTTAAGGTGGAACTACATTGGACTAAGCATCCTCAATTCCTTGAGGTTACAAAAAAAGGTTAAGGAGGAAGCCAGCACACCATTATTAATAAACTTAATTCTCTGGGCAAAAGTCTCACCAAATGGAAGCGAGAAAAACCTTATTAATCTGAAGAGCTTGAAGAAAAAGCTAAGCTAAGCTTGCTGATTTACAATCGAAAGCTCACTTAGTTGATGTTAGAGGAAGAAAGAATTACCCAAGCAAGAATTCAGACTTTAATGGAGAGGAGAGAATGTCTTGGCAACAAAAGAAATAAATCCCTATGGGTCCCTAATAATGACAAAAATACACAAGTTTTTCACTTATCTGTACTTCACGGGGAGGAGTAAAAGCAAATTTTGGCTCGAAGAACGAAGAAGGAAGTTGGATTTCGACTTGGAAGCTATTAAGAATTTGCTTATTTCTCATTTCCAAAATATATTTACCAAGGATAACTGTTGATGCTAATTCTTTGAGTTTCCAGAATGATGTCATTCTAAGCAGGGAAGATTTGGTGGCTCTTTCTAGAGTACCTCCAGCCGACGAGATACTCAATACTCTTAAGAAGATGGGTTCTCTACGTGCTCCGGGACCAGATGGGTTTCCAGCGTTGTTTTACAAAAGTTGTTGGCATATTGTCGGAAAAGATGTAAAAACCTGATCCGGGACTGCTTTCGGTTTGCTAGACTCCCACGAGTTTGAACCACTCTTTTTATTGCTTTGGTTCCCAAAGTGAAACACCCCTAAAGACCAAGCAGATTTTAGGCCCATTGCCTTGTGCAACGTAATCTACAAGATTATCACAAAAATTATCACTCGTAGATTAAGACCATTGTTAGACTCTCTAATTGACAAGTCCCAATCAGCCTTCATACCCGGAAGACAAATTATTGATAATGTGATCGCGGCAAAAGAACTTGTCCATTCTATGAATAACTCCAACTCTATTTTAGGTTCGTTTGCACTTAAACTTGACATGAGTAAGGCCTATGACAGAGTTGATTGGGCTTTCCTTAGCAATGTGCTTCATAGTTTTGGTATTCATGGTAGCATTCACTCTTTAATCATGAATTGCACTTCCACAGCTTCCTCTTCTATTATTCTTAATGGACAGCCTGAAGGTTCTATCATCAGTGAGAGGGGTATTAGACAAGGATGTCCATTGTCTCCCTTCTTATTTATTCTTTGCTCCCAGAGTTTGTCGAAGATTATTAGGAGAATGGAATTAGATGGGTTATACAATGGCTACATGGTTAATAGATGGGCGCCAACAGTCTCTCACTTGATGTTCGCCGATGATATTATGCTATTTGGGTGTTTAAATGATACCACAGTATCTACAATAAGCTGCTACTACCCTTGACACTTATTCTAAGTGTTCGAGGCCAAGTGGTTAACTATGCTAAATGCGGAATCCATTTAGTAAGTCGTTCCTAACGAGAGGCAAATTGAGGTTATGGGTCAACTGGGTGTCCAAATAATGCAAACTGATGATGAATATTTGGGTTTCAAAATATTAAAGTCTGACCGTAACATTGCCTCTTATGATTTCTTGGTTGAGAAGTTCGAAGCCAAGCTGAATGGTTGGAAAAAACATTTTCTTTCTCATGCTGGGAGAACTACCTTGATTCAATCAGTTTTGGCGTTAATACCTGTTTACTATATGGCAACTAATCTCATTCCGAAAGCTGTTATCCGCAAGTTGTCTCAAATCATCAGAAATTTTTGGTGGGGGCACACGAGGGATTCTAGAAAGATGCATCATCTGAAGTGGTTTTGGTTTACTTTGAGCAAAGAGCAAGGTGGTCTGGGATTGCGTGATCTTGAACATCTCAATATGGCGTTGGTCGCAAAAGTCGGATGGAGATTTCTTTCTAATCCTTCTTCAATATGGGCTCAAATAATGTCAGCGAAGTATTTGAGAGATACTTGTTTAAAGGAATGCTCGGAAACCACAGAAGTGTTCGAGTACGTGGGCTGCAATTTTAGAGGTCAGGCAGTTTCTGAAAGAAGGTTGTATCTGGCTAGTGGGCAATGGAGAAACAATAAATGCTTGGTCTGACCCCTGGGTTCCTTCTATCCCAGGATTTATTCCAAGCTTCACTCTGAATGGATCGAATGGAATTACAAAAGTAAGTGACTTGATTGTAAAAGATGAAGGGAAATGGAACTCCTCTTTACTGAATTCTACCTTCGAGCCGGTTGTCGCAACTCAGATTCAAAGAATACACATCAATAAAGTGACGGCTAAAGATAGAATCATTTGGAATTTAACCCCATGATGGCGAGTTCCGACTCGATCTTTTCAAAAGCTATGCGTTCTAATGTTCTTTGAGACTTCTTCTACCGTAATGATGGGGATTTCCTTGGAAACGTTTTTGGAAACCTAAGTCTCTTGCTCCAAAAATCCACAACTTTGTGTGGAGGTTGTTAAGAAATGGTGTGGGGGTCTTAAAAATCCCGGTACTCACATCGATGGAGTGCGGATGGATTGCCCTCTTTATGTACGAGCCGTTGAGACAAATGATCATTTGTTTGTCCAAATTAATGAAGTAGCCCAAGCTGTTTTATTTGCTTCTCCTTGAATTTTAGTACAGCTTTCATCCCGGAATGTTCAGATAAGTGCTTCTTGTAAGTATTGGCTAGAAAAATGATGGTTATGGACGGTTTTTGTTTGGGTGCTAGTGTTTGGTGGGCAATTTGGAAGCTACAACAACAAGGTATTTGAGCGATCCGCCATTAACATTCATGCTATTGTCACGGAGAGTTTATTCTGGTATAATTCATATAAAAATGATCGGGAAGGCGGTCATGTGGAAAGGCAAGGTTACTAGCGGCGGTGTGCGGACCAACATTCCGTTTATCGGTGGGTTCCTCCTCCATAGCGCATCAAGGTGAATGTCGATCTTAACATGTTGCTATGGATAAGGCTTATGCATTTGCAATTGCGAGAGACGAAAATGGAATCGTTATTGGCGCAGGCTCTTGATTATTAACACTACTATGCCATTGGTGGTTGAAGCTAATAGCTTTCTTCGGCCTTTGCTTTAGCAGAAGGATAAATATTTTTAACATAATAGTGGAAGCGATTGTCGGCGGGTGGTTTATATTCTCAGGAAGAAAAGTCTTTCCATTCCACTGGAGAGTTCAACATCTCATTGACGAAATCGGGTCCAATGCTAACGGCATGAACTCGGCGGAGTTCAATTCGTTCCTAAGAAAGTCAATTCCTTGGCTCATGAACTTGCGGCGTCGCGAAGCTTCAATGTCAAACTTGGTGGACATCTTCTCAAGTCCCCCTACGTTTCTCAACAATGCTTTCCTCTCCGGATTAAACAAAAAAAAAAAAAAGACATAATTAATAGGTGAGATTTTTCGCGATGGTGAACGGTGAAATATCAGATTGGTCAAACTTATCAAGATACATGCATGAAACATGAAAGCCAAAGAGATGAAAATTCATTTTACTGATGGAGAAACATGAAACATGAAAGAGGAAGATCAAAGTTTTTATATTTTCGCCCAAACTTATTTAAAGTCTTATAATGATGATCAAAGTCAGTTTTCTCCCAAAACAATTTGGCTTTCCCTATAACAATAATTAAACTACAGTAAAACCCATTAAAACCATTTTTTTTTTTTTTGAAACTAGGCATAAGCCCGTCCTGCCCCTGACAGAAATGTTTTTTAAAACCACTTATTTTCTCCAACAAATACTATTACTGTATATTATGGTGTGTGTATATGGCTTTTTTTTTGAAGTACCAAGCACCAATGTTTGATTGATATTGCAAACCATTTTAATATGTTTAATTGATACCGCAAAATTCCCAGGCTTTCAAATGTTTAAATGATACTGCAAATCAGATTTAGAAGATTTTGCAATATCTGGCTACATCATGTTTTCCCACGATTGTCTGTAATTAGTAAAAATAGAAAACGATCTTTTCCAGTGATACACAGAATCGGATCTGGTTTTTCTTTTTTGGGTAATGTATTTATCTGATTACTTGTTTTCTTCTGCTCGTTAATTGTGAGCCTCTGACCCTCTCTCTAGATACCATCTTTGAACACAAGTTGGTGGTTGGTCAAAGCTCTTGATGCCATAGTCTGGGCTCTCGGTCATAGTATTTTCAAAGTCTACCCTAAAATATCCTATACGCCCCACTTCGTCCCCGCTAGTTATCCTATCCTTATAAGTTGTTGCATCAATCGATAACGTTGACGTCCTATGCCACTTTAATAAGCAAAAATCGAGACTTTCATGGCTCCAAAGCCCCAGTAATAATATAACTAAAACTAGCTAGCAATTTGCTGTCTTGGCTTGTCTCTTGTGTAAGATTTTCTTCCATGAACGCCAATTTTATTTAGATAGGGCAACTACATTGTCGTAATCTCCCATCTCCTTGAATCATTCTTAGGTTAGGTAACTCCTCATTTTTTTCTCTCTAATTTCCTCCTAGTTTTACACTTTTCGTACACATCCTTGGCAGACGAATTAAACCCTTCCAAATGGAGAACCCACTCTTGTTGCTTGCTTACTAGAGTGAAAACTGACTAGTTAGCACACTGACAGTCTACCAAAAAAAAAAAAAAAAAAAAGCACACTGACAGGTTCATGTATACAACCAGAACTGTTAAATTTGTCCTAAGTACTTGTAATTTGTAGGGATTAAATACCCCACATGTGAATACCATGCGAAGCAACTGAATTATTAAGGAGCGAATGGAACTCGCACGTAGTATATCCCGAATGACAAAAGCAGTGACGTCATAAAATCATCAGTAAAGTACAAGAGCCGTGCGAGGACTAAGAGCATATAAGAGAAGACATGAATGTAAGCGTGCGAAGAAGTCGCACGCTATATCCGAGAATATGGGCCTTATTAGCTGTCCTCCACTATGTAAATTCCCTATATATAAGACCAGCCACCCTTATGGCAAAGAGAAATCTTTTTGAGAGTTAAGATAGAACTTTAGGAGAGAGAATAAGTTATTTGCTCCCCAAGTTAGGGTTTTATCTTTTACCTTTGTATTGATTTCCAAACTTAATAAAAGTTCTTATAAGTGTTCTTAATAATGTTTTCCTAGTTTGATATAAAGATTGTTTAAGGGGTGTAGTAGTACGATTTCCTACTACTATATTTTGGTGCTAGAATACAGTTTGAGGATGGGATTGAACTTGTTTGTGAAAATTTAAAGTTGATTCTTCCCGGAAAGACTTCTTATAAGTTGATTTTTCTTTTTTGAAAGATTTATTATCTTTCTCGTTTTTACGAAAGATTTTGATTATTTATTCATTAAAGTTCTAACACCAAGGTCAATCTATTTAAAACGCAGTCTTCAGTTAGCAAGGAAACTTTGATTTACATAAATTTGCAAGAAAAAAGTGTTACAAAATGGTAAGGCGAGCACCTGAGGGAGATAATACAACACCCGTTATGAGGAGTAGAAGAATCGTGGGTAGAAGAAGAAGAGACGTCGCGGAGACATTTCGAATGGGAGAGAGGAACAACATATCCCAACCGATCAGATCTCAGATCCATCAAGAGCCAAGGGAGAATGATCAAAGAAATTATGATGAAGTCAGTGTTCACACCACGGATACAGATATTGCAGAAGAAAATGAAGAAAGGACACATGAAGAAAGATCAATAGGATAAATGGAAGGTGACATGACCATTGCAGAACTAAGGAAGCGATTAGCAGAGAAAAGAAGACAAGAAGAGAAAATACGTGCGAACTTGACTCGTGAAAATAACGAACTAAGATAGGAGAACCACAGGCTGCAAGAACAAAGGTCAGAAACTCGATCCAGAACTACACGTGCGAGCTCAATATCACGAACAAGCAGAAGCACCTCCACCCTCTCTAGGCGAAGTAGATCTAACTATAGAGAGGGAGAGCATAGACAATTTATAGAGAAAAATTTGGTTAATAATCTTCAGGTGGGCGACAACATGTAGGAGGAACGTGAGAAAAATCAGCTAGAAGATTTATATGTGCAAATGGGAGAGAATGAACCTAGGAGAGGACATCGCAGAGAAACCATGCTAGAGCAAAATGGAGAATACAACAATGTACATGATGAAACAGAGAGAGAAAGTGACGCAGAGCAGGAACGTATGATACTTTAGGAAAGAGAGATGCTGAGACAACAAGATGAGAGAAATATATCTGCGGTGAAGCACGCGAGAAATGAACGAGAAAGGCGAAGAGAAAGGAGAGAAGCTACAGAAAGAGAAGAGTTTGAAGAAGCCATACGAAGAAGCAGGCACGAAAATAGATTGAGGCAATCCCGGTTGAAAAGGCCTAGACAACATCATGTAGACATCTTCTCGAGCGCTGAAATTTACAGAGAAATAGCAGAGCTAAGAGAATTGGTAACAAGAGGGAAAGATGGAGGAAGAAGACATCTAGAAGAGGAGATAGAAGAAGCAGCAAGGACACCATTCGCACGACAGATACAATTAGTAACCATCCCAAGAAAGTGTGCGCTACCAACATTTCCTAGCATCTTCGATGTAACTACATGTGCGATACAACACATAAAAACATATATCTTAGCTCTATTGCAATACGAGAATAATGATGTGGTCCTCTGAAGTATTTCCCGGATTGCCTCGCAGGGGAATCTTTGAAGTGGTTCGATGGGATCGCAGTAGGAACCATAAGATCATTCGAGCACTTACATAGTTTATTCTTGGGGAAATACATCACCATCAGTATGCAAAGACCAGGAATAGAGAAGGCATTCAACATACGAAGATGAATAAATTAAACCCTACGAGATATGACCAACATGTGGAGAACAATGAGCAGCGAAATGGAAGCACGAGTGGATGAAAGAAATCTCATCTTAGCCTTCATTAATGTACTTTTTCCAACTGACTTGTTGTTTACACAGACATTCAGGATGAATGACAGAATAACGATGGTTCCTCTTACTGCTAGTAATGTGTTTACTTTTATTGAAACTCTGCGTAATCAGGGTGTCTCCCGTGTTTGTTTCATCATCAACTTTTTCGGCATGTTACTATCTCAAGATTCCTCTTACTACCAGTAATGTGTTTACTTTTATTGCAACTCTGCGCATTATTCAGGAACCTATAAGAATGTTTCCGGATGTTATTAGATCTTCAATTCATGCAAAAGTTGTATTTAAACGAATTACAAATTTTTTAGCATCACCGGAATTGGAGAGTAAGGTAGTGTTGCAGGTGGAAAATACAAAGCAAGATAAACACGCCATTCTCATCAATTCATGTAATTTTTCATGGGAAGAGAATCAACCAATCCCAACCTTAAGAAGCATAAAGTTAGAAGTTAAATTGGGGGAGAAGGTAGCTATCTATGGAGAGGTTGGTGCAGGAAAATCAACTCTATTAGCAGCTATACTTGGAGAAGTTCCAAAGTTGGATGGTACATTGAGTAATCCATAATGATTTTGTTTTATTCTAATACAACTCTATGTGATTCTTTGATTTCACCTTCTATTGTTATGAAAAACTGGAAAACACAATGAAGTACTAGTAGAATAAATATGTTGGGAAAATAAAGTAACTACTGTAGTGTTTTGAAAGAAAACTGAACTTGATTCTTCTTAGATAACTTGAAAGCAATGACTTTGTATTTGGTGTATGAAGTAAACTTTTGTAAGCCTAAAAAACTTCTGAGTATGTCAAGGTGTTTTTATAAAGACTGTAGGAGTATTCCTTAATAATATTGAGAATCATACATGAAGGTGTCTCGAATCCTAATACAATTTTTGAATGACATGTGTGCTGCTTTTGATTTCCTTTTTATTATGAAAAATGTTCCAGTACAGATATATATTGTGCCTTTTTCACTTCCCACTTCATTTGCGCAGATCCAGGTTTATGGAAAGACTTCTTATGTCTCTCAGTTGGCATGGATCCAGTCAGAAAGTACACGAGATAATATTCTGTTTGGATGCACCATGGATAAGGAAAGGTACCAGGAAACACTGTACAAATGTTCATTGGTGCAAGATCTTGAGATATTACCTTTTGGTGATATTACTGAAATAGGAGAAAGAGGGATTAATCTGAGTGGTGGGAAAAAACAACGTATTCAACTTGCTCGTGCACTATATCAGAATGCAGATATATATCTCATGGACGATCCATTCAGCGCAGTTGATGCTCATACCGCGACAAGCTTATTCCATGTCAGACATCATTTTTTCTCATTGCAAATTACGTTTCCCTGTATTTAAATCCTTGTGTTTAATATCCACTATGTGCAGGAATACGTTATGTGAGCTCTTTCAGGAAAAACAGTCTTACTTGTGACTCACCAAGTAGATTTTCTTCCTGCATTTAACTCTGTTTTGGTTGGTTTTCAGTTTAAATCCTTCAAGTTATTTTACCATCTTGCAGTACGAGCTATGAAAATTTAATAGTAATTTGAATTTTGTTAACAGTTGATGTCAAGTGGGGAAATCCTAAATGAGGCTCCGTATCATGTTTTGTTGGCTTCTAGTCAGAAATTTCTTTCCCTTGTTAATACGCATAAAGATACAACTGGCCCTGATAGGCTTGTTAAGATTGATTCTATCCATAGAGGTCTAACATCTGGGAAAGCGGCTGGGACAAGTAGTGATGAGTGTAGTTGCAGGAAATCCCACAACTACACCCTGATAAGAATTCAACAAGATCTACTAAAACTTCTAAGATTAGCGATTAAATTTTATTAATTTCTTTTGGGAATTTCTTACAATAGTGGTAGGAAAACCAGGAAATAAAAATAGCTCTCGACTTTCTCTCTCCTCTTTGTTTTCTCCCAACTCTCAAAAAGATCTCCCCCTTTCTCATGTCTACTTGGCTCTATATATAGGGTATTACATAGTGGATGACAGCTAAGCTCTCCTTTAATTCAGATCTGACTTGCGATATTATCGCAAGCTTACAAGAGTTATTTTCACAAGCTTTCTTCAATCTCGCAAGATCTTTACACTTTCCTCGTGATTAGGCTGATGTCACCTGCTACATCATTCTTCAAATAATCTGTGATGAACTTCTCATACATTTGTTGGTTTTCGCAAGATCTTCTCGCTGATACATTACTGTTGCGAGATTCTTCTCCTACACCTTTCTTCTTCTCATGTCTTCTCTGCGAAGAAGAGAATGATATGAGAATATATACTTCAGAATGCCGCAACCGTCTATCTTTCTATCTTCTTCTTCACCGACAACCTTTCGTGAATCATGCATGACTGTATACACGTGTTTATTATATCCCTAATTTACCGACACGTCCAAACTCAACCGGTCACCTCTTTTTGTCTATTTAAGGAGAAATCCAGTGGAGAGATAACTTTCTTTCTTTACTTCGTCTTCATCATCTCCCAATTCTCTGTAAATCTTTATCTTCTGTAACTTTCTTCATGTTTTATTTTCATGATCTTATCT
Organism: Papaver bracteatum; assembly: GCA_023529315.1. Lineage (NCBI taxonomy): Eukaryota > Viridiplantae > Streptophyta > Magnoliopsida > Ranunculales > Papaveraceae > Papaver > Papaver bracteatum. Next base: position 876,976 of record JAJJWX010002732.1, on the reverse strand, counting down.
ATCTGCTGCTGTTTTCATGGATTCACCTTGGTTAGTTTTACCTTTCTTCTTCTGATTTTGCTGGAACTGATCTCATTTTATTAATCTTTCTAACTAATTATATTGCTTTGTCTAATTCCCATACTGACTCTGTTTCAGCAAAATCACCTATGCAACTAAATTTATAGTCCCAAACCCTAATGCTCCCAAAGATTCGAGATGAAAGGTTGTTGTACACAAAAGAAAGCCTGTGAATATCAAGGTAGTAAGAAACATTATTTCTTTAGTAACAATATTGTTGCCTCTGTTTCTTACCTGAGTTGATATTCGCAGGATGGTGAAGAAGTTAGCAAGCCTAGCAAGAAGTCTCGCCATTTAAAGATCGTTAAGTCTTCAGTTGCATTTCCTGAGTTTAAACCTCTTGTGACCTCTACAATTGTGGTTCATGAAGATATCGCTAAGGGTGTCACCCCTCCTGCCGACCCTTATGCGAATGAAACCCCTTCCTTCTCTTTGGTTGATTCCTCAAGGGTTGACTCCACCTTAATATCATTTAACAACCCTTCTCACCTTTCACCTATGAAAGATACATCCATTATGAAAGGTGACTCAATTCCCAAACTCTCAATCATCACTACTTCATATGAATCCCTCCCTGTTAACAAAGAACCTGTGGAAAGAGTGGATATCTCCTTCAAGTTTTTATCTGATATTCTTGGTGACGTTCAAAAATATTATGTGGATAATGTTAAGCTTAATGTCTGCGAAACTCCGAGCAAGTATTTCATCCCTAACAAAGCAGCTTCACAAGCATCTTTAGAGAAGGAAGATGAAACTTTAAAGAATGATCTCCAAGCAATGACTTTGGAATGTGGAAACCTTCGTCTCAAGAATCAAAATCTTGAGAATATGTCACTTGACCTCTGAGAATCTTCGCAAAAAGAATGAGGAGCTAAAGGGTATGGTCTTCATGTCTTTGCTTATGAATTATCTTCTTTAGTAATTTTATTTTTTCACGCTCATCTTCCTTAAAATCCTTTGTTTGTACGTTAAGCTTCCCTTCATAAACGAATAATGGAGAGGTTTAACTTTCCATTCGCCGCTGAAAAGGCTCGTATTGACAAGGAAGCTTTGTTGGACCAATATAGTCAACTAGATAATCTTTACTCGTAATTTGTTTTTCAAATTGACAACCTTACCAACGAAAACACTCAATTAGTTCGATAGCAAGAAACATTAAGTAGCGAAATATCCCGCCTCTCTTATTCATTAACTAAAGCTAACTTGAAGATTGAAACCTTGTCAGATGAAATGAGACCATGTCTCGAGAGAAACGAATTCTCCTAAACAAGTTGGCGATCTCTTCTCAAGAATTTAACATACGCCAAAAAATATATGATGATCAAGAGCAAATTAACCCTTTGCTCACTGAAAAGTGAACTTAAAGAAGTAACTGAGACGTCTATTGCTGAGAAGAATAAACTTATCCAAGGTAGGATAACTTTAAGTACAAGGGTGAATTAACTTAAAGAAGAACACACGAAAATAGAAGAATCTTACGATTCTCTTGCGAAATAAAATGCTTTACTTATTTCTAATGAGAAAATTTTTCGATCCCGCCTAAAAGGTTTAGTTGGAGATAATTTTGATGATGCAATGAACCACTGGGAGAATAATAGCTTGGCTTTAGCCCAACATCTTATTTCGCAGAAGGAAGGTAGTCATAAGGACCTGGATGCCTTAACCATTTTTTCTTACTTAGTTAACTTTGATTTTTATTTTGCTCACAAACATTTCACTTTAGTAACCTTTTGTGCTTTTGTTTTTCGCAAAGCCTAAGAGAAATCTACATTCTTCTATTTCTTCTTTGAAGTCTAAACTGGCTAATGTTCGCAAAGAGAATGCGATTCTTACTAATTCTCTTGTAAGTTCTCGTGATTGTTCCGAAAGAAGATTTGATTATCTCCAATACTTCAAGGACATTGAGGTTAGAAACAGTTAGAGGGCACTTCTTCGCCAAGTTCATCTCAAAGCTGAAGTCTCTTTCTTGAAAAAGGACTTCCTCCTACAAAAATTGCACCTCTAGATGTAGATGTCTATGAAGTTCCCCGCGAAGCTGACAGTAACTTCGATTTCGAAAGTGATTGAGAGACTATTTCTGAGAAAGATGAAGAAGAAGAACCATCTAAGGGAATAAGTGTTGGTGATAACCAATATGGAGAAAATGCTGAATCGAATCTGGAGAAGGAGATGACTCGCGAAAGTGAAAACATTGGGGAAGATCCACCATCAACTCCTCCTGGCGAAGTTAATATTGAAGCTTGAAATTCCTCAATTTACCTAGCTTTTAATTCTTGAGTTGTTTTGTTCCCGCTTGACTGCTCTTATGGATAATGCTTCAATGAACCTTGTAATTCACTTAATTTTTGGTACTTCCTCTATTTGCGAGAAAGATAATGCTTCTACTTTATTAATTTCCATACTTGCCTCTCATTATCTTTCTTACGAAAATTTGGATTTTTATCTGCATAATATTAAATTGTTAATGTTTATAAAACATGTTATTAAATATATCTTGCAATTTCCTGAGGTATGTCTCAGAATTTTGCAATTGTACTTTCCTTATTAATTTCTTATGTGGTCTTATTTTGCCTTCCTAAGTAAAGGTCTTATTTTTCCACCCTTTAATTATTAATTTCTTTGCGACAAAATCGCAGGCCGTCCTTACACTTTCATGTAATGACCCATTGATCTTGTCTTATTATTTTCTTGTATTATTGCCTCATCAGGATATGTTTCTTGGGACAATATGATAGGCCTAGATATTATTGCAAACATAAATCCCAATGACATTGTCGTCTTGCGATGAAACCGCAGGATGTTATTACACTTTCGTGGACTAACCCATTGATCCCGTCTTATCTTTCTCTCTAGTATTATTTCCTCTGCAGGATTGTTGTACAAATATGACAACTCTTAATACTCCCGTGAGTAAAAAGCCTCATGACATTTGCGTCTTTGACACTTATTATCTCCCTAATGGAGGGTGCCGCTTTTATCATCCCCCTGGTTTCCCCTTCAAGGAGGCGTACTTCTACCATACAAGGTTGGCTCCTCCCATCCGGTCTTAACAACAACCAGTTTTTTTCGCGGCCTTTATCCCTTCGCCGATATGGATCATGGTTACAAGATCGCACCCTAAGTGGGGTTTTCTTCGGACCGAGTGCATCATAGAAAAGACTTTCCAAGAATGGCCAGGTACGTTCCAGACATCCCAGGCACTCTTAGCTCAACCGTGTACTTGGGCGCCTTGATCGAGTTCTGCACTCCTTAGGAGAGACCCTTAGTCGTCGAACATAAATCATAAGTTTAGGTTAGAAATCCAAGGCACCTCTCCGGGATGGGATTTATTGACCCCAAATCTCCATGACCCAGGTTTCGGGGGCGGTGTAACCTTTCCCTAAGCCATGCAATAGGTTCCCCCTTCTGTGACGCACTTTAGGTCTTACATTTTCCTCTTGCAAAATTTTATTTTGCGAACTAGGGTGTACGCCATAGTAGGATTGCCTCTATCTTTGTGTTTCTTTTGTAAACGTCAATATTTCTGCAAAATTATCGCATGTATTTATTCTATTGTTACAGATACAATTTCTGCGACATTATCACAAATTTTCATTTTGTTTTGACAAATATAATCTCGCAACTGTGTTTGCGCAAAATCTTGCACTTGAAATTTATTTCTATCTTTCTGTCTTCTAACGATTTTGTTAGATTATTTATGGATAATACTTCTTTTAATATAATCAAGCTTGTGAACAACATCCTTCCCCTCTGGATCCATCAATTTGAATTCCCCTGTGCCAACTATTTATTTAATGATATATGTTCCATCCCACTTATTTTCTAGTTTTCCATCATTGCCTTTCTGATACACTGGTATTTCTCGCAGCACTAAATCACCTGGCTGAAACTCTCTTACTTTAACACGTTTATTGTACTCTTGGGATAATCTTCGCTGATAGTTCTCCAAATGTTGTAGATCCTTCTCCCTATTTTATTCTAATTAATCAAGCTTTGTTAAAATCATATCCGCACTTAGATTTTTCTCCCATGCTTCCTTTTTGTGGTAGGAATGATGACCTAAGTTGGTAATACTGCTTCAACCCCGTATGTTAAACAGAAAGGTGACATTCCTGTAGCTTCTCTCCTGGTTGTGTTATAATACCAAGATGCATTATGGACCTGTTCGCACCATCCTTTATTATGCCCCTCCAACTTCATCTTTAACGTATCTGCGATTATCTTATTTGCTGCCTCAGCTTGTCCATTACTCTGCTGATACAGAGGGGTATACTTCCCACATTTTATCTTAAATGCACTAAGCAACATTTCTATGTTCTTCTCTTCAAATTGTTTTCCATTATCAGACACCAACTATGCGGGAATTCCAAATCTACAAATGATGTTTTCGAAAATAAATGTGAAGATGTCTTTATCACGAATATGTTGTACTTCCTTTACTTCTGCCCACTTTGTGAAATAAAATCTGTTGCGACAATCAGATATCTTCTTTTCCCATATCCTGGTATGAATGGTCCCACAATATCTAAACCCCATTTTACAAAGGGACACACAATTGTTGAAGATGGTAAAGGTGCTCCAGGTGCATGTATCCTATTACTGTTCCTCTGACATTCTTCTCAACGCCCTGACACTTGTTTCGTATCCTCATGCATGTTCGGCCAATAATATCCTTGCGTTTTCTTTTGTATGCCAATGACCTTCCTCCGCTATGGTTACCAGCATCCCCATAATATAATGCTTTCAATATTTCTTCTCCTTTTTTTCGTGAAAAGCATCTAAGTGATGGTCCGTTAAATGATTTTCGATACAATACCCCATCTCTAAGTTCATAATTTGTTGCATGTCTCTTTAATTTATGTGCCTCCAACCTATTCATTGGTACTTTTCCTTTCTCTAGATATTCATGAAGTTCGACTCTCCAATCTGAGACATTCTCCTCTTGCTCCTCCTCCCCTTCTATTATCATCACATATGCTTCTTCTTCCTCTTCTTTGTTGATTGAAGGTGAAAGACTTGTTTGTATCTTTATGCATCTCGCAGTTGGATCAACCATCATGCTTGGGATAAAAGCAAAGGCATATGTTAGTATATTTTCCTTCCTTGATATATGTCTCCATTTTATTTTTGGGATATTTGCTGACAACTAGATTCTTGTACTTCTTTAATGACGTCTCATTCATAGTGTATTCTCCTTTTATTTGGAAAATAACTAGCTGCGAGTCACTGGTGATTCTTGTGTTTTATAACTTCATCTCCATTGCGAGTTTTAGGGAATGTATCACTGCTTCGTTTCATTATTAGTTGATGCAAAATCCAACCTGAAGGGAAAATCCATTTTCATTCCTTCTGGAGAAATTAAAACAATTCCAACTCCATTACCTTCTCCATTTGATGATCCATCCACCAATATTTCCAATCTATCAGGTTCTCTTGGATTCCCATGTTATTCTTCTACATCCATCATCTCTTCCACAACTTCATCATTTTCTAAAGGAAATTCCGCTAAGAAATTCGCAACAACTTGTGATTTTGGCGAAGATAATATTTTATATTTGATCTAAAAATAACACTTGTGCATTCCACCTTTCAACCCTGCCTGATCTTTTCGAATTTTTCATCACAGATTCAATTGGCACTTCTGTTAATACCCTTATTTTATGGGCTTGAAAATATATGTGAAGTTTAAAGGTTGTGTAAACTAATGCCAGTATTATCTTTTCAATCTTCAAATAGTTTTTCTCTGCCGCATTTAATGTCTTGCTGATGTAATAGATCGGCTTTTCTACCCCTGTGTCTATTCGCAACAAGACAACACTTAATGCATGCGAAGTTTTCGCAAGATAGATTAACAACACCTCTCTTGGTTCTGCGTTTTGCAAGATAAATATATTCATCAAATGATCTTTTATCCCTTATAGTGCTTTCGAGCGTTCATATGTCCATCTAAACTTCGCTCCCTTCTTTAGTATACTGAAGAGATGCTTGTATTTATCAGATGATCGCGAAATGAATCTTCCTAGCGATGCCAAAAGCCCATTCAATTTCTGTACATCTTTCACCATCGCTGACATTGGCATGTCGTGAATTGCTTGTACTTTATCTGGATCAACTTGTATTCCTTCTTTTGACACGATGTATCCTAAAAAATTTCCTGATACAATAATGAAAATGCACTTTTCTGGATTCACCTTAATGTTAAATTGCCGCATCTGATCATAAATTTCTTTCAAATCTTGCACATGATTTTTAGTTTCTTTATTTTTCACCAGCATGTCGTCTACATACACCTCTAACATCTTATGTATCCATTTCGTAAACACCTTCTCTACCATCCTCTGATATGTTGCTCCGACATTTCGCAAACCAAACAGAATTTTCATGTAACAATATAATCCTCTTGGTACGAAAAAGTAAATTTGTTCTTGGTCTTCTTCAGTGAGAGGAATCTGATTGTAACCTTTATATCCATCTAACGAAGACATTCTATCATTTCCTGCCGCTGATTCAACCATTTGTGGAATATCTGGTAATGGAAAACTTTTCTTTGGACAAGCTTTATTTAGATCACTAAAATATATGCAGATCCTTATCCCTTTATTTTTCTTAGGAACCACAACCATGTTCGCTATCCACTCTGGATATTTTGCTTGCCGTATTATTCCTGCATCAAGCATCTTCTGCAATTCTTCTTCTATTTGAGGGTGATAAGTTGTTGCCATTTTTCTTATTCTTTGCTTAAATGGTCTTGCATTTTTGTTAATTTCCAAACGATGACACGCAATAGAAGGATCTATTCCCGACATATCCTCCATGCTCCATGCGAAAATATCTTTATATTCTCACAAAAGACTGATTATTCTTTTTTCTTCCTATACGTCCATTTTGGTTCCAATCTTTAGCATTTTGTTTCTTCTTCAGTTCTAACATTTACTTCTTTTATCGGTTCTTCCGCTATGTAAACCGCCTTTGGTTCTCCTATTGGGGTGGGCTCTTTTAATTTATCGGTTTGTCTCCTTCTTCTGAAATTTCGCTTGTTATTCCTTTTCCTACCCCTGAGTTTATCATGTAAATTCTAAATTCTTCTTCTTTCTTTGCTTCTTTCTCCACCTTTCTGCGAATTTTTCGCCTCTTTGCACGTCCTTCATAATTTTCCACTACATGATAATACATTTTCACACCATCAACATCTCCTCTGATTTCACCTACTCCACTTGGCATAGCAAACTTGATACACTGATGTAATGTTGATGCTACAACTTCAATTACATAACCACGGTCTTCCCAGTAGCAAGTTGTAAGGAGATTCCATATCCACCACACATAATGTCACTTGCGTTTCAATCTCCCCTAGAAATATTCGCACCACTATTTCTCCTTTAGTTTTTATTGTATATTTGCCAAATCCATGGATATGATAAGTTGGACGAGTCATTTCCTCATCTTTGTATCCCATACCTATGAATGCATGGTAAAACATTATGTCGACTGAATTTCCTGTATCTACCAAAGTTCTGTTCACCTCCCATTCTTCCATAGACTTCATCAATTCATCCTTCTCTTTTCGCACTGCAGTTACTGTGATTACCAACGGAGCTGTGTGACTAAAGTTTTCTCTTGGCATTTCTGATGCTGTAAATGTAATTTTATGCTTTTCCCACTCATTCAATGGTGACACCTTTTCCACTGTCATAATTTTCTTTCCTTCAAAATCTCGTTTGTGTATTCATCCTCTGATATTTTCTTGAAACTCATTAATCATGGTTTTCGTTATTAAGCTACATTCCAATCTCCGGCTACCTTCTCTGGTTTTAATTATCTTTTCTTTAATTGGTTTATTTATTTGTTTTCTCATCTCTTTAACTTCAACCATCCACACAGATTTCCTCACTAACTATTTCAAACTCTTTCAAATCTCAACAAAAAATTCTTTTTTCTTCGGTCCCTGTTTTTAGCGCCATTATGTAATTGCAGGAAATCCCACAACTACACCCTGATTAGAATTCAGAAAGATCTACTAAAACTTCTAAGATTCGCGATTAAATTTTATTAATTTCTTCTGAAAATTTCTTACAAGAGTGGAAGGAAAACCAGGAAATACAAATATCTCTCGACTTTCTCTCTCCTCTCTGTTTTCTCCCAACTCTCAAAAAGATCTCCCCCTTTCTCAAGTCTACTTGGCTCTATATATAGGGTATTACAAAGTGGATGACAACTAAGATCTCCTTTATTTTCGGATCTGGCTTGCGACATTATCGCAAGCTTACAAGAGTTCTTTTCGCAAGCTTTCTTAATTCTCGCAAGATCTTCACACTTTCCTCGTGATTAGGCTGATGTCACCTGCTACGTCATTCTTCAAATAATCTGCGATGAACTTCGCATACACTTGTTGGTTTTCACAAGATCTTCTCACTGATACATTACTATTACGAGATTCTGCTCCTACAATGAGAAACAGCATAAGGAACCAATAGGGCATCACTTGTTTAAGCAAGAAGAGAAAGATGACCGAGATACTGTTTGGAAGCCTTACATACAGTACTGCTAATGTTCAGAACCCTCAAGTCAGCAAATTGCGACTGATTATAGTGTATTTGTTGTTAGGATGTAGCTCAACAGTCTTTATACTTGTTAGATCCCTTTCTACAGTTGCTTTGGGTATAAAGTCTTCAAAGTCTTTCTTTGATCAGTTGTTGAACTCGTTTTTCGGTGCACCAGTAGATTTTTATGAATCCACACCTTTTGGAAGGATACTTAGTCGGGTAAGAATCACTACCATAGTTAGAGATGACTTTTAGTTTTTGAGAATTTCATGCGCTAATGTTTCTAAGTTTTACATGTAGGTCTCATCTGATTTGAGTATTCTGGACCTTGATCTCCCATTTTGCTTTGTTGGCGCTTTTCTTGCTTCTATTAGTACTTTGGTTAATTTTGGTGTGGTGTCTGTTATTACTTGGCAAGTATTGTTAGTCTCTGTACCAGTGGTATATATGGTGATTCATTTACAAGTAAAGCTCAATAGTTTTCTTCTTTGTTCAGACTTGTGATCTTAATCCATGTATAAAATACACGTCTACCATATACTCGTGCTCAGCAGAGATATTATTCTGCTTTTGCGAAAGAATTTATGCGGACTTATGGAACAACCAAGTCTCTTGTGGCAAGCCATCTTGGGGAATCCATAGCAGGAGCAATGACAATTAGGGCTTTTAAGGAAGAAAACCGATTCTTTACAAAGAATCTTGATCTCATCGATAGAAACGCTAGTGCTTCATTTCATATTTTTTCTGCAAGTGAGTGGTTGATCCAACGTTTGGAAATACTATGTGATGTCCTTCTTTTCTCCTCAGCCTTGTGATGGTTTTGCTCCTACCGAAAACTTTTTCTCCTGGTAATTGCATTCTTCTTAGCAAATCAAATTCTCTGTTACTGAACTTGAAAGTGAAAAAAAAATTTCTAGATGATACTCTACCTGGATCATGGTTAATGTTTCAACCAATCATTCTGTTTGCAGGATTTGTCGGGATGGCACTGTCGTATGGTCTTTCGCTGAACATGTTTCTTATTGTTGCTATGAACAATCAATGCACATTGTCAGATAACATCATTTCGGTGGAAAGGTTAAATCAATACATGAACATTCCTAGTGAATCCCCAAAGTTCATAGAAGGAAACCGTCCCTTCCCTAGTTGGCCTGCCATAGGTAGAGTGGAGGTCCATGAATTAAAGGTAACAACTAATAATTCCATGTGCAACTTTTGGATAACGTTTTAACGCCATGTCTAATACAGGTTAGTATACTTAGAAAAAACTTTGATTTCAAACAGATCAGATACAGACTGAATACTCCAATTGTTCTTTAAGGGATTACCTGCACATTTAAAGGAGGACACAAGATTGGGATTGTTGGGAGAACCGGCAGCGGGAAGTCAACTCTGATAGGTGCTTTGTTTCGACTTGTAGAACCAGTTGTTAGGACCAACAGCTCTTCCTAGCACAATCAATAGAGAATTGAAATAGAAATGAAAACAAATGTAAAACAGGCACACACACAACACAAGGATTTATAGTGGTTCTATCAAGATGATCTACATCCACTTTGGAAGACGACGATAACGTTGCACTATGATTAGAACAAGTTTACAAGAGTATGATTCACTCCCTTACACTCTTTTAAGAACAAGCCTACAATGGCTTCCTCACACTCTCTCTTTCTCTCTATCACTCACTGATATTCTCTAACTGTTTTTTGGATGGATTTACAATGAAACTACAAGGGATTATATAGGATGGGAAAGCAAGGGAATGTCGACATAATTATACCGACAGCCTACTCTATATCCACTACCGACAGACTCTCTCCACTGACAGAAAGTAACAAGCACCTCAAGTTCCACTAGCCTAAATCCTGCTTGATTAGTTTATTGTAAAGCAGCCGAAAGTTCCATTAATGTAAGCATCCGTAAGTTCTTATTCAAGGCATATTCTACAAATCTCCACCTTGACTTGAATACCATCACCACTCATCATCATCGTCTTCGCTCACCCCCTCAAGGGCTCTCAACACCTGTTTACACTAACCAAGTTCAAGCAATGCTTGAACTTGATACTTGGAACTGGCTTCGTCAACATGTCCGCAGGGTTATCCGCTGTAGGAACCTTTAGCATCGCTATCCTACCTTCCTCAACTGCATCCTTGATAAAATGATACCTGACATCGATGTGCTTCGTTCTCTCATGATACATCTGGTTCTTGGTCAAGTGAATGGCACTTTGACTATCACAGAACAAAGTTGCATTATCTTGCTTGAAACCCAAATCACCAACCAAACCCATCAACCATATACCTTCCTTCACTGCTTCCGCATCTGCCATGTACTTTGCCTCAGTTGTAGACAATGCAACTGTACTTTGCAAAACCGACCTCCAACTGATTGTACTACCACACAATGTAAAAGTATAACCTGTCAATGACCTTCTTCTATCAAGATCACCTGCATAATCAGAATCAACATAACCCACAACATTTTTCGAATCACCATAGTGTTTATCAAACACTAAACCAACATCTGTAATTCCCCTTAGATACTTCAAAATCCACTTTAAAGCTTGCCAATGAGCCTTCCTGGGACTTCCCATGTATCTACTTACCACACTCACAGCTTGTGCGATATCCGGCCTTGTACAAACCATAGCATACATGATGCTACCAACTGCGCTTTCGTATGGAACTCGAGACATATACTCTGCCTCATCTGCAGTTTGAGGTGATTGCTTTCTAGAAAGTTTAAAATGAGCTGCCAAAGGAGTACTTAATGGTTTTGCATCTTTCATACCAAAACGCTCCAACACCTTCTCGATGTAAGAATTCTAGGACAAATGCAACTTGCCTTCAGCTCGGTTTCTATGAATATCCATGCCCAATATCTTCTTTGATGTGCCCAAATCCTTCATCTCAAACTCACTACTCAACTGCTCCTTCAGCTTCTGTATCTTTGACATGTCTTTGCAAGCAATCAACATATCATCAACATATAAGAGTAAATACACAAATGAACCATCTTGGAGTTTTCTGTGATATACACAACTATCATACTTACTTCTGTCATAACCATTTGCCACCATAAACGTATCAAAACGTTTATACCACTTCCTTGGAGATTTCTTCAAACCATACAAAGATTTCTTCAACAAACATACATGATCTTCTTTGCCAGGAACTTCAAACCCCTTTGGTTGTTGCATATAAATACGCTCTTCCAAATCACCATGAAGGAAAGCTGTCTTAACATCTAGTTGTTCCAATTCTAGATCTTTCAAAGCTACTATAGCAAGCAATGTTCTAATAGAACTATGTTTAACAACAGGAGAGAATACCTCATTGTAGTCAATGCCTTCTCTTTGCGTAAACCCCTTTGCCACAAGCCTTGCCTTGTACCTTGTTCCTTCACCATCTTAAGTACCTTGTTTCTTCTTGAAGACCCATTTGCTTCCAACAATCTTCTTCCCTTTTGGTCTTGCAACTATCTCCCAAGTGCCATTCTTGTCAAGAGACTCAATTTCTTCAATTGCATATGCTCCCCATTCTGCTTATTCTTCACCACCGATTGCTTCTTCATAGGTTGTTGGATCATCCCTATCTATGCTCTCACCTACTGCAAATGCATATGCAACCAAATCAGCATGGCCGTATCTCTGAGGTGGTCTGACTTGCCTCATCTCTCTGTCTCTTGCAAGATTGTACTGATGACCTTGTGTTTCTTCTTCCTGGGCAAGTTCTTGCACAATATCTTGATCATCATCAGAAATAACAGTTTCATTGCTTCCTTGAACTTGCACCTCAAGTTCCACCTTGTCACCAAGCTCCACCTTATCACTAACACCCTCTTCAGCTTTTTCATCTAGTTCTTCGTTCTTTGACTTCAACATCGATTGCTCATCAAACTTCACATCTCTGCTGATAAGAAACTTGTTTGATCTTTCTGCAGGACACCATAACCTGTAGCCTTTCACTCCCTTTTCATACCCAAGAAATATACACTTCTTTGTTCTAGGCTCTAGCTTCCCCTCATTCACATGATCATAGGCTGGACATCCGAATATCTTTAAGTCTTCATAGTTAGCATGTGAACCTGTCTAAACTTCATTTGGAGTCTTGCACTCAATGGCAGTCGATGGAGATCTGTTCACTAAATAAGCTGATGTGTTTGCTGCTTCTGCCCAAAACTTCTTTGGTAATCCGGCATTGGAGAGCATGCACCGTGCCTTCTCCATTATGGTTCAGTTCATCCTTTATGCAACACCATTTTGCTGTGGTGTTTTTTTGAATGTGCGGTGTCTCACAATCCCTTGCTCCTTGCAGAACTCATTGAACTCACCCCCACAAAATTCCAAACCATTGTCTGTCCTCAAGCACTTGATTTGTCTTCCGGTTTGTTTCTCAACCATAGTCTTCCATTGCTTGAACTTGACAAAAGTTTCATCTTTGTGTTTAAGTATGAATACCCATACTTTCCTTGAGAAATCATCAATGAACGTCAGCATATATCTACCACCACCATGTGAATCAACCCGAGAAGGACCCCAAAGATCAGAATGAATATAATCCAGAATACCTTTGGTGTTATGAATAGCTGTACTAAACTTGACTCTACAATGCTTTCCAAAGACACAATGTTCACAGAAGTCAAGCTTGCCTGTTTTATGACCACAAACAATCCCTGCTTTCTCAAAACAGCCAACCCCCTCTCGCTCATATGCCCTAGCCACATATGCCACAACTTGGTAGTATTATCATCAGAACTTGAAGAACATACAGCTGCATCATCTGTCACATTAGTACCTTGCAGCGTATAAAGACCATTAATTCTCTCGCCCTTCATAATTGTAAGACTTCCTCTTGAGACACGAATAACTCCACCTACACCTTGATACTTTCAGCCATTTGAATCAAGCGTACCCAAAGAAATAAGATTTCTTCTCAGGTCCGGAACATGCCTAACTTTAGTTAAAGTCCTCACCATACCGTCATACATCTTAATTTGAATTGTACCTACACCCACCACTTTACAAGTGACATTGTTTCCCATAAGAACTTTACCACCTTCTCTAGATTGATAAGTAGTAAACCACTCTTTATGAGGACACATGTGAAAAGTACACCCCGAATCAAGAATCCACCCATTCTCCGAGATTTCGATATGAACCGTGAGAACCGCTCCATCATCACTTTCTTCTTCAACATTTGCTGCGGTGCCTTGGTTGGTATTCTTCTCGACAGTCTTCAATTTTGGACAATCCTTCTTGAAATGCCCCTTTTCCTTACAATGAAAGCAATAGAATTTACCGGATTTTGATTTAGACCTTGACTTTGATCTACTCCTATCAAATCCGCCTTTTTGGTTTCCTCTTCCTCTAACAAACAACCCATCTCCCGAATTATCTTTACCGTCGATACCCATCTTCTTTAAATCCTTAGAGTTCAAAGCCGCTTTAACGTCTTCCATGGAAATTGTATTTTTTCCATACATTACGGTATCAACAAAATTTTCATAAGATGGTGGTAAGGAACAAAGCAAACCCAAAGCTTGGTCTTCATCTTCAATTTTGACCTCAATATTTGCCAAATCCAAAAGAATTTTATTATAATCATCAATATGATTTATAATAGACATTCCTCCATGCATTTTAAGAGTGTAATTTCTTCTTAAGATATAAACGATTAGTTACGGATTTAGTCATATACCTCTTCTCCAACTTGTTCCATAGCCCGTCCGGTGTCGTTTCCGCCGCCACTTCTCTCAAGACCTCGTTGCTTCAACACAATAGAATTAATCCATGTGCTTTCTCCAAGTGATCATCTTTTTCTTCATCCTTAAATGTTTCTGCTAGAGCTTTTTTCCCCTTCAAAGTTTTTACCAAACCTTGTTGCACCAAAACAGCCCTCATCTTTAGTCTCCATAAATTGAAATCATTTCTTCCATCAAATTTCTCAATCTCATACTTTGCCGCCATCGTAGATCGTTTTTACCCGGAGCTCTGATACCAATTTGTTAGGACCAACGGCTCTTCCTAGCACAATCAATAGAGAATTGAAATAGAAATGAAAACAAATGTAAAACAGGCACACACACAACACAAGGATTTATAGTGGTTCGATCAAGATGATCTACATCCACTTTGGAAGACGACGATAACGTTGCACTATGATTAGAACAAGTTTACAAGAGTATGATTCACTCCCTTACACTCTCTTAAGAACAAGCCTACAATGGCTTCCTCACACTCTCTCTTTCTCTCTATCACTCACTGATATTCTCTAACTGTTTTTTGGATGGATATACAATGAAACTACAAGGGATTATATAAGATGGGAAAGCAAGGGAATGTCGACATAATTATACCGACAGCCTACTCTCTCTCCACTACCGACATACTCTCTCCACTGACCGAAAGTAACAAGCACCTCAAGTTCCACTAGCCGAAAGCCTGCTTGATTAGTTTATTGTAAAGCAGCCGAAAGTTCCATTAATGTAAGCAGCCGAAAGTGCTTATTCAAGGCATATTCTACACCAGTTGAGGGAAAAATCATCATTGATGGTGTTGATATCTCAACAATTGGACTTCATGATTTACGGTCACGCTTAGGGATCATACCTCAGGATCCCACTCTCTTTAACGGGACTGTGAGATACAACTTGGACCCCCTTGAGCAACATACTGACCAAGAAATTTTGGAGGTACATACTTCTATGTTTATTGCGTTACTTACATTTCCTTGTTTAAACCTTTCTTTTTGTCACAAACTAAATACGATTTTTCATGAGAATGTATGAAGGTTCTTCTAAAGTGTCAACTCAGAGAAGCTATGCAAGACAAAGGAGATGGTTTGGATAGTTCAGGTAAGGTTCTTTTTTTCTTTGTTTCTTCATTTCTCTTCTTTTTCTGCTTTGTGTTGGACTTTGTAATTATGTATTATGTTCTTGCAATTATTTCGCAGTTCAGCAAGATGGTGTAAACTGGAGTATGGGTCAACGCCAATTATTTTGTTTGGGCCGAGCTTTGTTACGAAAGAGCAAGATATTGGTTCTTGACGAAGCTACTGCTTCCATAGACAATGCAACAGATTCAATTCTTCAGAAAACCATACAGAGGGAATTTGCTAGTTGTACAGTTATTACAGTAGCTCATCGAATACCGACTGTTATGGACAGTACGATGGTGCTTTCCATTAGTGATGGTACGCCTTTTACATTCGTAACGATTGAAGTATCTGTTGATCTCAATATTCACTTATCTCGCAAAATGCATATTTTTGTTTATGTGGGAAAGATAATGGAGTATAATGAACCTTTGAAGTTGATGAAGGAAGAAGGATCATTTTTTGCGCAGCTCGTCAGGGAATACTGGTCTCATTTCAACTCTTCAGAGTCATTGTGAAAAAACGAAAAAAAAAAAAAGAGAAAAAAGAGGTGCAAAGATATGGAACTACTATCTAAGACTTAGTTGGGTCTTTTTTTTTTTTTTGAAATAATACTTGGTATATCAATTTATTGATGGAAAAATAAAACATTGATTTTTGATTTATGCTATCCTATCTCACTCCCATACAAATCAAAAAGTAAAAAGCTGCCATGGAATTGAACATTGATTTTTGACTTATGCTGAAAATGGTGGAATACTCTGTGCATCATTGAAGTAATTTTGTGGATCAACTTCTTTCTTAACTATTGCCAATCTTTGGAAATTCCCTTTGAAATACTTCGTACCCCATTGAGTAGCTTTCGAATAATTCACATTCGGAAGATCATCATTCTTACCCAAATCAAGATCTCTATAATTTACATAAGCAGCTCTTGGTGAACATGAAACATATGGAGTCATGTAACTGTAAAGATCCCTCATCCAATCTATATGTTTTTGTGATGGTTGTCCTTCATTCCATTTCACAATGTATTGAATCTCATACAAGTTACTTTTTCTATGCGGGAACGGTATTGCCGCCTCTGGAATCTTATTCATGTATCCTCCAAACGGCTCTAGAATTATGAATACCATATTCATTTCTTCTTCAAGAACTCTTTTCCAAAGCCCTTCGAACCCAGTCTGCGGAATAGGTTTTCGCACATAATCAGATTTGGCTTTGAAAGGCAAAGTATCAGGGTTAGTTCTATTTAGTAGTGTCTCAATTGGAATTTGTCGATAGAAACCGAAGTTCACGACTGATTCAATCCAACTCATTTCCTTACAGTCCTTCGCGGTTAACCCAAGCTCGGGGAAGCTTTGTTGCATTATTTTGAGCAGATCTTGAGCACGGCCAAGATACAATGAGTTGAACACAACGTTCACTGTTTTTTTCCCATTCCAAGTGCCAAGTTGTATGATGATTCTAATGAACAGATCTTCAGGGAGTTTATGTGCAATCTGTTGCCATTTCATAAGCAGTTTTGTTGCATCTTGTTCTAGTACTCTACTTGGTGAGAAAGCAGTGACTATTTGTGGCGCTGGAACTAATTTGATTTTCCATGAAAGTATGATTCCAAAACTCGCACCACTTCCACCTCTGATTGCCCAAAATAGATTTTCGCCCATTGACGTTCGATTGAGGAGGATGTTTCCGTTAACATCAAGTACGGTGGCATCAATAATATTATCTGCAGAAATACCATACTTTCTCACCAAAGTTCCAATACCACCTCCGCTGAAGTGTCCACCAACACCCAACGTAGGACAAGTCCCAGCAGGGAATGCAAGAGTTTTACTTTTTTCATTAATTCTGTAAGAAAGTTCACCTATTGTTGCACCAGCCTGCACCCATGCAGTTTGAGTATCAAGGTCGATAGAGATGGATCGATAATTTACGAGATCGATGATGATGAATGGGAAATTTGACGTAGAAGATAAAGCTTCATAGTCATGACCTCCACTTCTTACTCTGATTTGTAAACCATTTTGTTTACTACAAAGTAGAGCTTTTCTTATTTCTGCATCATTCTTGGGTGTAAATATGATAGTTGGTTTTTGAGAAGCGACAACCAATCTAAGGTTTTGAATGGAAGAAGGAAAGTGTAATAGGGATGAATATGAAGAAGATGTTTGTGGAGACATACACTGAAGAAAAGTGTTGTTTTCCGCAGCAGCGGCATCGATTATTATTGAAGTTGATGATGAAGTAGTAGTTGCATTAATCCATGAAACTGATGCTAACACTATGATCAGATTCAGGAATGGATGATATTTCACACATGTTTTTCTTAGTGAGTTTCTTGATGAATAACCCATTTTGTGTTTCTTCATTTTGATCGATGAAAGAGTAGTTATTATATATTAAAAATGTTTAAATGATATGCAAATCAGACTTGGATTTTTTTTTTTAGTAATATGTTCATTTGATTGCTTGTTTTTTTCTGCTAATTAATTGTGAGCCTCTGACCCTCTAGCTACCTTTCTTGAACACCAGTTGGTGGTTGGTCAAAGTTCTGGATGTCATAGTCTGGGGCTCTTGGCCGTAGAATTTCAAAGTCCTCCCTAAAATATCCTATCCGCGCCACTGCATGCGTGCCCACTAGTAATCCTATCCTCCAAGTTGTTGCATCAATAATGTTGACGTTGTATGCCACTTTAGTAAGCAAAAAATCGAGAATTCCATGGCTCCACTAATATAACTAAAACTAGCTAGCAATTTGCAGTCTTGGACTCTTGGCTTGTCTCTTGTGTAAGATTTTTCTTCCATAGACGCCAATTTTATTAGATAGGATCAACAGCTTCATTGTCATTATCTCCCGAATCTCTTTGAAGTTTGAATGATTTTTAATTAGAGCAAGTAACTCCTCGTTTTTTTTTTTTTTTTCTCTTTGAATGATTTTCTTCCCAACTCAAGTGCCTTTTCGTACACATCAAAAAATTAAACCCTTCCGAACGAAAATCGCACTTGACGCTTCCTAGGGATCGAGAAAACTAACAAGCTTGCCAACTGACAGGTTTATTTATACAACTGTAACTGTTAAATTCTGTTATAAGTACTCGTAAACCGTAATGATAATGACAGCGCCTTACCTGCAAAATAAGAATCACTTTAGCAAAGAATTTTTGCCCCAATCGAAACCAACTGAATCTCCATGCTAACTATCAGGAAAGTTTAAATGCATGTCTGAAACATTATCACCAAGGAAGAGTTCTCTCATCACACTCACAGTGCTTCTTCTAAACATGAACCAAAGAATCATGCATTTTAGGATTTTATCATGTTAAGGTTTTAAGTCAAATATTCTTAACTAAAAATGAGTTTTCTCCAATTTAATTTTGTTTTCCTTTAACAAATATTCTCCTAACAAGAATTAACATATGAGAGTAGCGTATTATTTAGATAAATTTAAGTACTCCACATGTGAACTGATTACACATGTTTTTCCTAGTGAGTTTCTCGATGAACTCATTTTATGTTTCTTCAATTTGATAAATGTTGATAAGAGTAGTTTATACTCCCTCCGTTCCATTTTAGATAAGAGTTAGTTTTTTGTTCCACAATAATTGAAAGTTTTCATATTTTTCCACAAAACTACCAATTACATCCTTACATATTGTTTTGGAACTATAAGTTTTTTTTAAATGCACTAATAACAATTAATGTTTGAAGACTTTTCTCAAGGATATAAATGGAAAATCTTCGTATCTCTCCATTTCTTAATCTGCGTGAAAACTCCAAAAACATCATCGAAAATGAAAACTCCAAAAACATCATCGAAAATGGAACAAAGGGAGTATAAAAAATGTAGTTCCTGTCACGGTTTAAAAAAATTTTGGAAATATAAACCTTAATTACTACCGAAAGATCTGCCATGATAACAAAGCAAGCAATGAGAGACAGAATCAAAAACTTGAAAAGCAAGAATTTTTTTTTTTCAAATCTTGGAATACAAAGAAGAAAAGTTTTCTTGCGGATTTTCTTGGTTTTTTCACAAGCCAGGAGCATAGTGTGGGAATTCCTGACTGAAGTGATTCGAAATAACACAAGAGTTTAGAAGCTCCACATTTTTCACGCTCCGGGGTGTTTTGTACTGGCTAACTGATGAACCTTGGCTAACTGCATAATCCATCAATTTATCAAAAGTTCCTGTCTCGACTATCTTTATCTCTAGAGGTTCAATAGATTTGTCTAACGTGCGATTTTCCTTATATTCAGAGCTTAATGATTCTTCAATTTTGAAGCAACATTCTTCGAACACCGACTTAGGAATAATAATTGCATTATTATTAACGTTAAAGTTGTGATGTCGAAGCTCCCAGTAGATAACATAGTGGCCATGATTGCTAGTACTTGTTGTATCTGCATAACTGGTGTAATCAACAAGGGATACATCAAACTTCGACATGAGATGCTTCATTGCATTTTGAACCCCATTGTCAAGCTCCATTTCGCTCGTTTTCTCACAATCAATGCTCAGAATTATTTTCTTTCGGCATATGTACTGGAATTGTGGAGCTGTGTTTTTGAACCCAACGACTCTTAGCACGTCTCCAATCCCATACCGATAAAGTCCTGCACACAGATTGATGATATTTCCGCAAATAAAATCGCATCATTCGTGAATTAATGAAATGAACAAATAAAAATGAAATATAAGCCACACACGTATATTTACCAGTATAAGTGGTGACAAAAACTTCGTATTCGTGCCCGAGCTTAACATTGGCCAAATCAACTAGTTCTTGCGCATCATGTTGCTCCTGCTGGTTGTGGTTTTCTTGTTGATTTTCATCAAGTATTGGCAAGAACTCGAAATAAGCCATGTTAGGGATAAAGGTATAAGCAACTTCATTTGGTTTACAGAGAGGGTTGAGGTTTATACCTAGGTAGCATTCTGAACATGCATACGAAGGAGAAACAAGTTGAAGTCCATTACTGTAAAAGTCGACGGAAGGAATATGCTGAGACATGGATCCTGTTATGATAGCGTTAATGCACTTGGCGTTAGGCCATAACCTAGATATAATACCCTTCCATGACTCATCTCTCTTGCACTCAATCTCGATAAAATCAGCGAGTTCAGGATCAGGTTTTACTAGTATTTTCTTGACAGCTTCACGGACTGGTACATCCTTGATGATTTGAGTATTAGTAGTTCCTGTGCGGATGTCATTACAAAGCACAGACCAGTGTTTTTGTATAAAACGTATAGTCCTAAGTAACCCGTATACGAAAACAGATCCAACTCGGACAACTAGTTTGCTTTGATAGAGTCCACAAAGAACTTGAGAATACGTACTTTGGTCAAAATCTTCACAAAGAATGGTTTCAATGGGACTAGTATAATCTTCGAATGGATCGTAAGGTCTATTCTTAAATTGTGAACTCTGAGACATACGCGCTAAAACTGAACAAAATGGTAATCCTCCCGGGGTATAGGTATTCTTTTTTGAGAAAAGAAAAAACATAGCTTTTCCTTTATCCATACCAGTTATGTATTTGTTCACCACTGGCATCACAAGACTTGCAGCAAGCCATGTCCGTTCCATCTCTTCTTCTATACATGGAAATAATTTCCTTTCGCCACCTGAAGTTCCAGTGCTGAAAAAAAAAACACAGGTTCACCTTATTTGATTCAGGGTCCCTTGGGAAAAATTCCAAAGATGACCAAATTTGAATGGTGATAACCAATTTTGGCTCGCAGGTCCAGATGACCAATTCTGTGAGTCAACGAGAGTCAACCTCTGGTCAAAGACCGAAACCGAAAATAGACCAAATTATGAACACAGGGATGGGAAGACTAACTTATTAGAGTAGCAGAAGCGTATAACTGACCTGAGGTTGAAATATGTGATAGGACGGCCACACAGAATCGGCGAAGTATCACCATTAGCGATACGTTCTATGTAAGGTTTAAGATCTTCGTAGGTGGCAACAGGAATGACATTCTTGTAGGTTTCACGATCTGTACGACCACTTAAACCGTGCCGCTGTAAGTACTCGACGTGTGAACTGATAGACAGAATTTCGGAGAGGACTAGTTTCTGAACTTTGTCTGTGTTTGTTGTAACCTCTTCGATGAATTCGAGTGCTTTCTTATGTTTAGCAACAATAATATCCTCATCAACAGTATCCATGTTGTTGGCGTTGTTTCCGGTGAAGAAGTTGTTGGAACCACCGTAATGTTGATGTTGATGAAAAGTAGTAGTATGAGTTCATCTCTATATAATACTACCCGAGAATATTTGGAGTTGGTAAGTAGCAGGTGGTGGTGATTACAATGGTAAAAGCATTAGATCAAGCACATGCCTTGATTCCATATCTTCTTTTTCTTTTCCTAATTTTCTTTTTTTTCTATTTTCTTTTTTTTTCTTTTTTTTTTCTTTTTTTAAATAAGGGTTATTTAACGTTTAGTAACCAGTAAATGACCAACACCTCACTTTAGTACCCAATATTTCAAATATTAATGGTTGGTACCTTGACTAGACGTTTACCGTCAAAGTCAAAGTTTGACTGTTTTATTTTTATTTTTATTTTTATTTTAATTCCCGTTGAAAAAATCTGAACTTTACGTTTTTACACCCATCCCTCCAAACATTATCTTATTCTTCCATGTTCTTCCATTTCATTTCGGGCGCTCATCTTCACCACTAGCATCTCCAGTTGTAGTTTTCTGTCAAAAATATATTAAGAGATTAAGAGATTAAATCATTAAAACCACAATTCTAGGGTGCAACAAAAACTTAAAATGAATTACTTATTTGATTGAATCATCTTCATTATTGAATCAACCCATCTTCAACATTTCTAAGAAGCACAAATGAAGCCATGATGCAATTGATATGCTTAAAAGTTCAAATCGATTACTGTTTATTCTATCAATATCAATCACACTTACCATCTTAGTGGAAGAAATTTGTTGATAAACAATAATAAAAGATTAGAAATTCTCATTTTGATGGGAAAAAAAGATATCACCTATCTAAGATAACCAATTTGATCGTGATCAATGGAGAGGATTAGGAAGTGAATGATGTTGGGTGAGTTTTTGAAATTGGGTTTGTATTTAAACTCGAATCGGGGAAGATTTTGGTGATGTTTCAAAACTAGAAAATAGCCAAAAATGTGTGTTGTTTCCAGAGATCTTTGGTGATGAATGGTAGATGATTAAGATATATTGTGTACTTAATGAAAGTTGGGTTCTTTCCCAGCTCGAAATTGCAAGTTGATTAGGAGCACTATAAACAATCAGCAAGGTCTGTATCCATCACCAGAAACAAACGTCCACAACCTGCTTGCAAAAATGCATAAGCTACTTCATTTGTTTTAAACACATGTTTTATACTAGTTCAACCTTGAACCTCCCCAAGGCCCTTACACATTAATTCAATGCATAAACTAATTGGTCGTATTCCATTTCCTGCATTATATGAAGGAGGTAACTTTTTAATGGTCAATAATTATTAGAAATGATTTAGAGCAGTAGGAACAACGGAATTTAATAGCTGAAATTGGTCACGATGAGTACCTGATCACACACGGTACAGGTATCCCTTCTTTCCATCCATGCGAGAATGCATGCAAGGTAAAAATGATGTTCGCATACATTTGAGACTATCGATTTTTTTTTCTATGGGTTTCTTTTGAGCGTGACTAGAAGTATAAGGGTAAACATGTAAAAAACTTAATTATTAATACTAATAAAATATTTATAAAATAGAAAATTAAACTTAATTGGGTCAAACTTGGACTTTGACAGTCAACATCTAGTCAAGGTACCAACCCTTAATATTTAAAATATTAGGTACCAAAGCTAGGTGTCGGACATTTGCTGGGTACCAAACGTTAAATAACCCTTTAAATAAAGTTTGGTACAAAGTTTGGTGCACACAGTTACTCTCACCATGGTCATCAAACCCTTTAAAGTTATGTGCATTCTCTTCTGTTTTAAACTATTGAACTAAGTGACAATTATCACCATGGTCATCAAATCTATTAGCTGATGACTGAGCTTGGATGAGAATCCTATTGCCGATCAAAAAAGAAAAGAAAAGAAAAGAAGAGAATCCTATGTTTTGAACAAAATGGGTTGATTCGTATGTAGGGGATTCGTTGATTATGCTCATAATTTTTTGAGCATATTAGTCTGCATATATGTTGGACGGTGCCTGTTTGGATGATGGCTAGTAGTTAGGTGGGAAAAACCATGTGAAATATATTGGTTGGTGGAAGAGTTTCATAACTTTCCCTTTCACACTACTAGGTAGGTGGGAAAAACCATGTGAAAAATATTAGTTGGTGGAAGAGTTCCATAGCTTTCCCTTTCACACTTGTAAATTCATGCATTCAAACAAGGTAGGTCTTTGAGTCCTAGTTTGAAAGCTAAGGAAGTCCAATTGTAGGCTAGTTCTAGTTTGTAGGCTAAGGAAGTAGAACTCAATTTGGAGTTGGTCACTTGGAGGATTAGCTAACTAGTATAAATAGGCTATTAGAGAAAGCAAATGAACATCACCAAAAATTATTCTTTCTCTCTTAGACTAAGTCTTATGGGGTGCTAGTCTAGCACCTAGATTAGAAGTCAGGAATACCTCCTAAGTCTTATGGGAGTGCTAATCTAGGAGCTAGATTAGCAGTCCACGTCAGGCCAACGCTGAACCATTCAGTGCCCAGCGCTAAATGGTTCAGCGCAACCAATCTCAATCGTTAGATCAAAAATAAATCCCTCAGAGCTGAATTATTCCGCGAAAAGGTAGTTTTTCTAGCGCTGAATCATTCTGCGTATCAATCTAGCATGCTACTTCACATGCTAGCAAGTGGTAGGAAATAGAACTAGTGTTAAATTTTTTGCTACACTTTTTTTTGGAATTGCAACACTTATGTGCTAATCTAGAACCTCCAATCTAGCCCATAAGACTTAGTCTTAAAGTTTATATGTAGTCTCCCTTGCGATAATATATGAATCTCTTGTTCTTCCCGTGGATGTAGGCAACTTGCCGAACCACGTAAATTCTCATCTCTTTTCTTCTTTAGTTTGTGTTCTTGGAAATATTATGGAGTACCGTTTGTAGCTGTGCAAAATCTCTTTCGCAAGGTTTTAGCGCAACAATTGGTATCAGAGCGAGGTTACGCTCTTGGATACGGGTACTCAAATTTCAGTTGAAGTGAAGGTATTTTTCTGAAGATTTCTTGAGGTAATACTAATCTCAAAGGTTCTGTTTTTTATCTATATTTGGTTGTTTGATAAAAATGGTTGACGGGGATAAACCAGTTGATCCGAACG
The DNA here is from genome assembly GCA_023529315.1 of Papaver bracteatum. Classification (NCBI taxonomy): domain Eukaryota; kingdom Viridiplantae; phylum Streptophyta; class Magnoliopsida; order Ranunculales; family Papaveraceae; genus Papaver; species Papaver bracteatum. Next base: position 852,170 of record JAJJWX010002732.1, on the reverse strand, counting down.
ATCATGAAGGAGAACATTCGGAGTCCACAAATAAAGATAAAGAAACAAAAGAAGAAATACTTCATTCACATAGATCACAACTCAAGGTTGAAAAGTTCACCGGAACCAATAACTTTGGTTTATGGAGAACATACGTAATGGATGCTCTTGTTCATCTTGACCTAGAAGAAGCTCTAGAAGGTCGGCCAGCGGAGATGTCTGACAAGCAGTGGAACAAGATGAATAAATTATGTCTTGGTTCGATTCGAGGGTGGTTAGCATCAACAGTAAGAGTTAATTATTAGCACGAGACTTCATCTAAGGATCTCTGGGAAAAGCTAGAGAAGGAATACCTTGTGAAGAACATGGCAAATAGGATACATCTTAAAAGGAATTTGTATCGCTATAACATGAAGAGAGGTGCAACCCTAACCGAGCACCTAGATTCATATAATAAACTTCTTGCTGAGCTGGTTAAGTACTATGAGAAGATCAACGACGAGGAAAAATCTTTGTGTCTGATAAACTCTCTTCCTGAAAGGTATGAACCCGTGATTAAATCTTTAATGCACGGAAAGGATAAGATGACATACGCCAAGGTCACTACAGCATTACGCAGTGAGGAATTCAGGAAGATGGACCGTGAAGACCTGTCAAGTGAAGCTAACAGTGACTTTCTTCCTGCAACAGGTCGTTCAACAGACAGAAGAAAAAAGAATGATAATCGTGGAAAAATTAAAGGGCGTTCAAAGTCAAGAACGCGTCTACATAAGGATGAATGTGCATGGTTTCATGACCTTGGCCATTGGTCTAAGGATTGTACCAAGCGTAAGGATCGAGAAAGGGACAACACCGAGGTGAACATTGCTAAGGCAAGTGAATATTCAGATGAAGCTTCAGATTTCTCGTTGACTGTGATACCATCAACTTTTATCGTAAATGGAGGTACGTGGGTATTAGATTTTGGTGCTACTTATCATATTTGTCTTCATCGGGACTGGTTCTCAAACTTTGAAGAGTTTGATGGAGAAGTGTGTATGGGGAATAATCACACCTGCAGGGTGATTGGGATTGGTAGTATTCGATTCAAGATGCGTGATGGTATGGTTCGGGAGATGAATGAAGTAAGGTTCGTGCCTGCTGTGAAGAAGAATCTAATTTCTCTCGGAACTTTGGAAGCTAAGGGCTACAAGTTAGTCGCTGAAAATGGAATTCTAAAGGTAATCTCTGGATCGTTGGTAATCATGAAGGTCACAAGGAATCATAACTTGTACTACTTAACTGGGAGTACAATAACGGGATATGTGTCTATTTCTGAACACATCGAGACTGCATCTATGGAGACCACGAAGTTATGGCATATGCGGCTTGCACATCTAGGTGACAAGTCGTTACATTCTTTAATTCGTCAAGAATTATTGAAAGGTGTTATTGCCTGCAAATTAGAATTTTGTGAACATTGTGTGAAAGGCAAGAAGACAAGAACAAGCTTTGGCACAGCATACCACAACACTAGTGGAGTTATTAATTATGTTCACTCGGATGTTTGGGGTCCCTCCAAGAATGCATCATTGGGAGGGAAACATTGGTTCGTCTCTTTTATTGATGACTATTCTATGCGTGTATGGGTGTACACCATGAGGCATAAGGATGAAGTCTTAGAAGTCTTTGTGAGGTGGAAAAAGGCAACTAAGACTCAAACTGGCAGAAAGATCAAAATACTACGTTCGGACAATGGTGGAGAGTACAAAAGTGATCCATTCTTGCAAGTATGTCAAGATGAGGTAATACAGATGCACTTCACAGTTAAGAAGACACCGCAACAAAATGGGGTAGCTGAACGCATGAATCGTACTTTGCTGGAGAAGGTACGATGTATGTTATCTAATGCTGGATTAGGTAAAGCGTTTTGGGATGAGGCAGTTACATATGCGTGCTTTCTCATTAATAGGTTTCCATCAGCTGCATTAGAAGGTAAAACTCCGATGGAGAAGTGGTATGGTAAACTAGCTTATGATTATGACTCAATTCATATCTTTGGTTGCCCTGATTGGTATCATGTTAGTGAAAACAAGCTTGATAGTTGTTCTGTTAAAGGGATCTTTATGGGTGTGAATAAAGGAGTTAAAGGGTTCAAAATTTGGAATCCAGTCGAGAAGAAGATAATCATGAGTAGAGATGTTACATTTGATGAAGCATCTATGGTGAAGTCTTGGGGTTCTCGGTAGGTGTAGAACAGTACCAGTACCAGTGAAACTTTGCAGCAGGTGGAGATTGATGCAACTCCACTAATTTCAGCTAAGTCTGTATCTGTTACGAATACTTCCGAAGGCGTGGCGTCTACAAGGGAGGAAAATACTGAAGTTCCAAATGATAGTGACGATGTTAATGAAGAGGAACGTGAAGAAGTGGAAGATACAGAAGCTACGGTCATTGAGACCATAACAACCAGCAAACCGAGAAGTTCATTCAGGAAACCTGGTTGGATGGATGATTTTATAGCTTATGCATTACCAGTTATTGAAGAAGACATTCCAAATACATATTTTGAAGTTATACACAGTGTAGAGCGTCAAGAATTGGAAGCTGCTATGAAGGATGAGATGGAGTCTCTTTACAAGAATGGCACATGGGTTCTTACGAATCTTTCGAAAGGTAAGAAGGTCATTGGGTGCAAATGGGTATATGCTAAGAAAGAAGGATCTCAGGTGAATCAAGTACGCTACAAGGCAAGGTTAGTTGTGAAAGGTTATGCCCAAAGAGAATGGATTGACTACAATGAGGTGTTCTCTCCAGTTGTGAAACACTCATCAATCCGAATTTTTTTGGCCTTGGTAGCAAAGTATGATTTAGACCTAGTTCAGCTAGATGTCAAGACGGCGTTCTTACATGGTAATCTAGAAGAGGAGACCTATATGACTTAGCCGAGTGGGTTCAAAGTTGCTGGAAAATAAGATTGTGTATGCAAGATGAAAAAATCATTGTATGGGATGAAGCAGTCTCCAAGACAGTGGTACAAGCGATTTGATCATTTTATGATTGGCCAGAAATACACAAGAAGTCACTATGACCATTGTGTATACTTCAAGAAGCTACGTGATGGGTCTTTCATATATTTGCTCTTGTATGTCGATGATATGTTGATAGCATCGAATAACAAGAAAGAGATTGATAATTTGAAGCAGAAATTGTCAACTGAGTTCGAGATGAAATATCTAGGAGAAGCCAAGAAGATTCTTGGCATGGAGATTCAACGTGATAGAGAGAAGTGTAAAGTTCGTTTTTCTCAGAAGGCATACTTGAAGAAAGTGTTACAGAAATTTGGTATCTGCGAAGAAACTAAATCTGTAAGTACTCCCCTTGGTCCTCATTTTAAGTTGAGTTCTGATATGTCTCCTACTACTGAAGAAGAGAATGAGTATATGGCCCAAGTCTCATATGCTAGTGTTGTTGGTTGCTTGATGTATGCGATGGTATGTACAAGGCCGGATATTTCACATGCAATAAGTATGATCAGCCATTATATGCATAATCCTGGTAAAGGACATTGGCAAGCTGTGAAATGGATTTTGAAGTATCTTTATGGTACTGTTGATGTTGGCTTGGAGTTTGTGAAGGAAGATGGGAACAATCAGTTGTGTGTTGGTTATGTGGATTCTGACTATGCTGGCGATTTGGACAAAAGGCGTTCAACTACAGGGTATGTATTTACCGTGGCTGGAGCACCGGTTAGTTGGAGATCGATTTTGAAGTCTAATGTAGCTATATCAACTACTGAAGTGGAGTATATGGTAGTGACGGAGGCATTTAAGGAGGCTATATGGTTACAAGGTTTGCTAGATGACTTGGGTGTTGTGCAGGAACAGCTGCATGTGCATTGTGATAGTCTTAGTGAAATTTACTTGGCTAAGAATCAAGTTCATCATGCCAGAACCAAACATATAGATGTTCGATTTCACTTTGTTAGAGAAATTATGGAAGAAGAAGACATTCTACTTGTGAAGATCCACACCAAATACAATCCAGCTGATATGTTAACGAAAGTAGTATCTGGGGTCAAGTTTCGCCATTGCTCGAAATTTATCCACATTATTCCGGTTTGGTGATACCCTTTGGGGTAGAGGTTCTTAGGAACCTAGTGGAGGCCTTCTTGCAAGGCCATTGAATGAACTACGGTCAGTTTGATTCCTTGCAAAGGATACGTAGGCAGACTATGGCGCAATCGACGTTGGAAGACGAAGGAGACTTCTTGTATTGATCATCTCATGTATGAATGCATGATCCGAGGTGGGGAATTGTTGGACGGTGCCTGTTTGGATGGTGGCTAGTAGGTAGGTGGGAAAAACCATGTGAAAAATATTGGTTGGTGGAAGAGTTCCATAGCTTTCCCTTTCACACTAGTAGGTAAGTGGGAAAAACCATGTCAAAAATATTGGTTGGTGGAAGAGTTCCATAGCTTTCCCTTTCACACTTGTAAATTCATGCATTCAAACAAGGTAGGTCTTTGAGTCCTAGTTTGAAAGCTAAGGAAGTCCAATTGTAGGCAAGTTCTAGTTTGTAGGCTAAGGAAGTAGAACTCAATTTGGACTTGGTCACTTGGAGGCTTATCTAACTAGTATAAATAGGCTATTAGAGAAAGCAAATGAACATCACCAAAAATTCTTCTTTCTCTCTTAAGGTTTATATGTATTCTCCCTTGCGATAATATATGAATCTCTTGTTCTTCCCATGGATGTAGGCAACTTGCCGAACCACGTAAATTCTCATCTCTTTTCTTCTTTAGTTTGTATTCTTGGCAATATTATAGAGTACCGTTTGTAGGTGTGCAAAATCGCTTCCGCAAGGTTTTAGCGCAACAATATAGACCTTCATATTTAACAATGGCAGTCCATGAAATCTGATACTACTACTAGACGGCTAAAAGAATGAACAAAAACTTAACTATTAATATTCTAACCTCCGATTTCTTGCCTGATTTATTTAGGATATATTTTTACAATCAATTGAAACTCTATCATAGGTGTATGCCACCTAATGTTGGGAGTAATGGGAGTAGGGATTTTGGGAGTCACAAATCATTTTTGCTTCTCTATTGACAACTTCCGGTGCGAAAATGATTTGTGACTCCCAAATTTCCTACTCCCATTGCTCCCAACATTAGGTGGCTATCCACGTAGATTTAAACTTCTATAAACTTTAAAAAGAAAATTAATTTGAATTCAGATCATCCCCTGAAACCGTAGGTGAGAGAAATAATGGTGAACATTTGATATGTGTATTGATCTCTCTGATACATGAATGAAATTATTGGAGCCATATATTTGATGGACTTCATCTCATTTTACTTAGTTAGGTGTTGGAAAACAATTATTAAAAAATGATTTTTAAGGTTTTAATAAAATTATAATTTATTGTTTTCTTTTGTGAATGAAAAACTTATTAGCCCCACATTGTGGAGTTTCCACTTTTTAGTTGTTTTAAGAGACTATATAATCTTTTTAGTCTCACATCGGGGAGTTCCTCTTCTTAAGTTGTTTAGTTCCATTATATAAACAAATTCACTACTTTTGTAAAATCAATGGGAAAGGGGATGCTCTATATTTTAGAGGGACCCCCAAGGGAAGATATTTTATATGTTTTCTCAAGTGTTCGCAATTTTCCTTTATGGTTTTTCGGAGTTTCCAAGCTCAAGATTGAGCATCTACTACATATGCTAGTAGTAGGTGTATTAGGGTGTTTTATCCTGGAGATATCCGTCCTGTGAGGGCTATAGCAACACTCCTGAGTGTATCCGGGCGCTAATGTCTTAAGGGAAACGTGTTGAACACGTGACTCACTCTGTTTTTCAAAGTTTTTCCTTGTTGCTGTTGTGGAGATATGAGAAGCTTGCTCGTTTCATCAAATCCATCACTTCCATTAAAAGGAGCTAAGTATCAATAACTTTTTTTGTTGTTGTGATCTTATTTGATTTTTCTTTGTTTTGATTATTTGGATCACCCAACAATCTTAAGACATTATAAGTTTGTAATAATCATGAATGTTAATTATGGAGTGAAAAACAAAAAACTCAATCGGTCAATTTTTTTAGGTCATCGAACTTATCTCTCAACCTAGAAGGGATTTAGATGAACCCTTTTTTACACAACGTGACTCACTCTGTTTTTCAAAGTTTTTCCTTGTTGCTGTTGTGGAGATATGAGAAGCTTGCTCGTTTCATCAAATCCATCACTTCCATTAAAAGGAGCTAAGTATCAATAACTTTTTCTTATTTGATTTTTCTTTGTTTTGATTATTTCACCCAACAATCTTAAGACATTATAAGTTTGTAATAATCATGAATGTTAATTATGGAGTGAAAAACAAAAAACGAATTTTTGGTCAGCGTTAGAGTTTCGAACTTATCTCTCAACCTAGAAGGGATTTAGATGAACCCTTTTTACACAACGTATTGGACATCCTGATAGTTAACCATTTAAAATTTCAGAATTTTCGGAGTTGTAAAAGTATTTTTTTGATATTTTACAAAACAAATAAACGTTCCTGAAAAATTCTGACAGGCAGAAATTTTGTTGTTAACTAAAGTAGTTTTTATGGGGTAACCATGAGTTTTTGATATGGTGGTTCAAACGAAGTTTGTAAATCTAGATATTATCCTCAAAACTCATATTTTATCTTCCATTTCGGAACTAAGGTTTGTGAGATGTGGTGTATTAGGTGATTGGGAAATTACCGTGTCCGTGGTCAGAGTATAAACGAAGATTGTGACATGAAATTGAAAAGGAACATGGCTACCAGGCGCATGTGGATGAACACAATTCTTCCAAAGATGACAAAAGAGAGAACAACAAACACAAATCTAAGCATAGTCTTCATAATAAGAAAGGTATGTTTCGTAAAACTGAATCTGGCATTACTTTAATTAAGGGTGATTGTTATGTTTGTAAAATTCATGGCCACACGGCAGTAAATTGTAGACAACATAAAAAAACCTTAATAAGTAGAAAGTTAATGCTAATTTAGTTGAAACAAACTAGAACAAGTTCAGTGGCATGATGTCGGAAGTTATTTTAATAACCAATGTGAGAGACCAGTAGGTGGACTCTGGAGCCACCAAGCATGTTTGTTGAAACAGAAACCTATTTACCTCCTATCAGAGGATAGGGGATGTTGAGAAACTCTTTATGAGTAACTCATATGCAACAGAGATTGCATAAAAGGGAAAAGGTCGAGCATAAGCTCATATCCGTAATATTCTCACATTGAATGAAGTTTTCATGTTCCGGGCATATGCAAAAATCTTGTATCTTGTTCTGTTGTAGTTGGTAAAAGATTTAAGATATTAATTGAATCTGGAAAACTTTTCTTTTCTATGGCAGTGATTTTTAGGCAACGATTATAATACTTAGGGTCTATATAGGCTTAATGAAAAAAATGATGAAGTGAACATAGTTGATTCTTGTGTTTTATTTTGTGTGATTGAATGTTTTTCATGGCGGACTTGGAACCATAAACTTATAAGTCAATGCATAAACTGGCTAACGTAGGCTGTGTACCCAAATTTAGTTTGGATATTGATCACAAAAGTGAAATCTGTGTAGAATCAAAATATGCTATAATTAAACCTTTTAGCAAAAATGTTTAGAGTAATTCTAAGCCGTTAGAATTAATTCAGTTTTGTCTAGTTGAAATGAGTTCAACCCAAACTAAGGTGGTAAAAGGTGGTTTGTAACTTTCATAGATGATTTTACGAGGTACTTTCTTGTATACTTGGTTAGGGGTAAGGATGATTCCTTAGAATCCTTAAGAGTATAAACTTGAAATTGAAAGCGAAGTATATGTTACCACTAAATTGGTTAGGTCTAAACATGATGGAAAGTATGAAATTCATATAGGAGATTTTACTAGTTAAATGGATTTATTCATGAGATCGCACCTCCTTATTCACCATAGTCTAATGGTATATTTGAACGTAAGAACAGAACTATTAAGGAGATGATTTATGCCATGTTGTTTAAAGGATAACCGCAAACTTGTGGGGGGAAGTCGTTCTCTAATTTTGTTATATCCTGAATTGAGTAACCTTTAAAGGATCAGATAAAAATCCATATGATTATGGAAAGATAGACAACCTTTTTATGCATACGTCAAAGTGTGGGGGTGTTTAGATAAGGTTTCTTGAGTACCCTACTGCATATAGTTTTTTGGTTGTGTGTTCTGATTTTTCAGACTTTGGTGTGATTTTTCTGACATTGGTGTGAAGATTATTACAGAATCTAGGGATGCTGAGTGCTTTGAACATGTTTATTTTGAAACATGTCTCTTCTTAGGAATGTTTTGTTGATCCCCTAAATGTCTTTCAACTAGTCAGAATATACCTTCGAAAGAAGATGAACTAATGTTGATCCTAGGAGAAGTAAAAGGATTATAACTGAGACCTCTTATGGACATGACTTCATAATTTTCCTAGCTTAGTCTGAGTTCCAGACTCGTAAATAAACCATAACATTTATTGAAATCCCATTCTGGTAAGAAGCTTCATTTAGTGAAATGGACTCAGTCCGTCAAACCAGACTTGGGAGATTGCTAGTTTACCTCTAGGGAGTAATACCATGTGATTAAATGAGTCTTTAAGAGGAAACATAAGGTAGATGGAACTGTGGAAAAATATGTGGCTAGGTGGATAGCTAAAGGCTATAAACTAAAAGAATAAAAAAAAAAAAAAAATTCTTCTTATTCTGCTGTGACGAGAATTAGTTCCTTTGAGATGCTAATTGATTTTGCTGCCATAAACAACTTGGAGATACATCATATGGATGTTAAGATAGCTTTCTAAAACTGTAAATTAGATAAAAAAATTTACATAGAACAACCTGAGGACTTTGTAGTGAAAGGTTATGAAAACAAAGTTTGTAAGTTTAACAAATATTTGTATGGTTCCAAATAAGCACGTAAATAGTGACATGGAAAATTTGATCATGTAATAATATGTAGTGGATTTAAGTTTATGAATCTGACAAGTATATTTACAAGTAACTTGTTAAGGATGCATGTGTGTTTGTATTCTTGTATGTTGATTATATGCTTATACTTGATACAAACATAGATGTGATTAATTCCACTAAAACATGCACTGAATGAGAACGTTGACTTGAAAGACTTAGGCCCTTTTGATGTAATCTTAGGGATGAGGATTAGAAGATAATTAAATATTTATAGTCTTAGTCATTCTCATTATGTTGAATTGTGCTTAAGATATACAATCAGTGTTATTGTAAGCCTGCTTGTACTCCGTACGATTATTCTTGTATACTCAAGAAAAATAAGGGTAGTGGAGTATCTTAACTTGAATACTCAAGAGTTATAGGATGTCTGATGAATGTTATGAACTTTAAGAGTCTAGACATTTCCTATATTGTGAGTAAGTTAAGTATATATAATTGTAGTCCAGATCAAGAGCATTCAGATGCACTGAGTAGAGTATTATGGTACCTAAAATACTCTATTACCTTTTATTTGATTTATGAAAGTTGTCTTGCTGTCCTTGAGGGACTTTATGATGCAAACTGGACAGTTGACTCATAGGAGTCTAAGTCTACGAGTGGATAGTTTCACTCTAGCATGAGGGTTTGTTTTTTGGAAGATTTCCAAACAGACATATACTGCTCAATTCATTATGGAATCTGAGAGTATTGCGTTAGATAAAGCACGAGAGGGGGCCGAGTGCCTAAGATGCTTTTTAGAAGACATTCCTCTCAGTCATAGGCTTGTTCCAGCTATATCTATACATTGTGTTAGCCAAGCTATAACGGCTAAAGCTAAAACTAACTAATCTCAATCAACGTTATTTCCATTGATTGGATAAAGTCCAAGGAGAATATCTCACAACCTTTGACGAAAGGTTTATCCAAAGAGATAGTTAGAAATGCATCGAGGGGGATGGGGCTTAAGCTCATAAATTAAACTTGCCATGAAGGATACTCAACCTTGCTGACTGGAGATCCTAAGATCAAGGTTTCGAATGAGACAACTAATTTATGGTGGGTAAAGGTAAACACTATCAGAGAATTTCATTCTTTGTCCCTTCCCTATGGTGTAGACGTGATAGTGTGACTGCATGTGAAGGATGACTTTTAAGAAGTCTTAATGAGTTCTATAGTTTCAATTTAAGATTGAAGTGGGGTGTAGCAGTAACACTCTTTATGGAAACTCACCTATCTGAATGAGTAAGTGGGGCCGCTTCCTATGAGAATATGAGCTTTGATTCTCTAGAGCATTCTGAGAAACAGGATATGTCCAGGGCCAAATTGGACAAACCGGCACGAGCTTGGCAGCACCCTGGGAGATATCATCCGTGGTCGTTATCGCGAATTACATCAAATGCTAGCAGTTCAAGACATAGTTCACTGTATCTAGCAAGTAATTCCGGTAATAGATCACTAAGCAAATGTTCAAAACCTCATGGACACCTCTACCTAAAAATGGTATTTCCTGCGCTTTTTATGTGATTATCGTTTTGATGGTTTTGGTATTACTGGAACTTAGGACCTAAGGGTCACTAAGGGTTCACTAGTTCATGCTTTTTTACTTTGGTGAAAGAACCTTTAGTCTCACTTGTGGGGAACTAAAGATGAAAGCTCTCTATACTATATGATTTTTCCAATCCATAGTATGACCCTGGGTCAACACACTGTTGTGTGAGGGAGATGACGTTGGAATGGCTAGTATGACTTCAACATGCACGATTTGTCTGTCTGTTCAGTCAGTTCGGGAGATTGGGTTGTTGATTTACCAAAATCTATCTGTGTTTTCGTGTTTTATTGAGTTTTCATTCATGTGGGGGATTGTTGGAAAACAATTATTAAAAAATGATTTTTAAGGTTTTAATAAAATTATAATTTATTGTTTTCTTTTGTGAATGAAAAACTTATTAGCCCCACATTGTGGAGTTTCCACTTTTTAGTTGTTTTAAGAGACTATATAAGCTTTTTAGTCCCACATCGGGGAGTTCCTCTTCTTAAGTTGTTTTGTTCCATTATATAAAAAAATTCACTACTTTTGTAAAATCAATGGGAAAGGGGTTGCTCTATATTTTAGAGGGACCCCCAAGGAAAGATATTTTATATGTTTTCTCAAGTGTTCGCAATTTTCCTTTATGGTTTTTCGGAGTTGCCAAGCTCAAGATTGAGCATCTACTACATATGCTAGTAGTAGGTGTATTAGGGTGTTTTATCCTGGAGATATCCGTCATGTGAGGGCTATAGCATCACTCCTGAGTGTAGCCGGGCGCTAATGTCTCAAGGGCAACGTGTTGAACACGTGACTCACTCTGTTTTTCAAAGTTTTGCCTTGTTGTTGTTGTGGAGATATGAGAAGCTTGCTCGTTTCGTCAAATCCATCACTTCCATTAAAAGGAGCTAAGTATCAATAACTTTTTCTTATTTGATTTTTCTTTGTTTTGATTATTGCACCCAACATTAGGTACCGTAATTTTTTGGGTGATGGCGTGGGGATTATATTGTATGGGCCGGTTTTCCTCTTTGGATATGATCAGGATCATTTCCAATTTATAATCCTTATGAATTCTAATTTTAAGATAAGCTCTTGATGTTTAAAGAAGCATTTTACTGCAACTTATTTTTAAGCCATAATATATCTGCTACTCAAACTTGAATATACAGATTTAGGTAGATGTAAGTGGTCCTCACGAATGAATCGAATGATCACTTACATATGAACAATAAGCTGGGAAGAAAGTTAGTTGCGTTTCATTCAATTTTCTATTTTATTTTCTTGCCCTTCCTATGACAAAACCAAAAACTGGGTGTTCATGCTCAATGGTGGCGTACGTGTTCATGCTTCATATTGGATCGACAACTAAAAAGTGCAGTTTTTAATAAACCATCTATAGTCTAGGATAGAGGTGTAAAACGTGCCGGCCCAGCACAGCACAGCCCATGAAATCACGTGCTTAGCGTGCTATGTGCCGTGTTGTGCTGTGCCGGAGATTATGACGTGATGTGTTATGTTAGAAGCCGTGCTGGGCTGGGTTGTGCCAGAAAAATAAAGGTGATGTGACGTGTTGTGTTGTGTCAGGCACACTTATTTTATATTTTCCAATATAAATGTTTTTCAAATATTTGGGTATTATATGTGTTATTATGGAAATAAGTTAACATAACGATAGTAAAATGTCAATAATTTGCTACAATAAAGGTTTTTTTGTGTGAAATAGACATACAGTGTGATGTATTATGCCATGTTTTGTAGTATTTTATTCATATTATGACGTGCTTTCTTAACGTGTTGTGATGTGCCGTGCCACGCGCTAATCTGTGCCGCGTGCTGTGCTGGGCTACTGTACCAATTAGTCAAACCTAACACGTCGGATTTAACTAACGTGATGTGTCGTGCTGGACTGGGTTGTGCTCAATTTTTAGTGTGCTGGGCTGGGCTGGGCTCGTGCTGGCACAGCCCAATTTACACCTCTAGTCTAGGATGTTATCCAAATTAAACTGATCAAACTTGATATTGTGATCACTCACCACAGTAATTATGATTTGAAATTCCTATAGTCATGGGGATATCAAATCATACAGTAGTACTTGTAATAAAGCTGCAGTTGCAGATGCGTAAACAGATTATTGATAACCTTATGTCCTAATAAAAATCAATAAAAGTTATCAAAATCCTACATAGTCTGGCTTAAAATCAAATGCTTCCGCCCCTGTAAGATTAATGACACTCAAATCTCAATGCATAGGGAGAATCAATATATCCAATTTTAATCTCAAATTTTAATTTATGGCTCAAAAATTATATCTCTCACCTCTTATTTTTCTGTAGGAAGACGTAATTATTATTCTTCCAGTTTTTGGAAATTTATTGAAATAAAATTACATGTAGACGCCACCTAATTTTGGGGGCAATGGGAGTAGTAAATTTGGGAGTCACAAATCATTTTCGAGAAAAAAATAAAATCCAAAGAGGTTAGAAGAGAATGGAGCTATCAAATGTTGAGGATGAGGAAGATAAGCTGGCCCCTCCTTGTAGTTGAAGGAAATCCCACAACCACATCCTTAGTAAAATCTATGAAAAATCTAAACAATCATCACAAGAATCATAAGAATTTTTATCAAAATCTTTTGATCAAATAAAAATCTATGAGAAAACTCTAACTTGGGGAGCAAATAATCTTTCTCTCTCCTAAATATCTTGCCTAAACTCTCAAAAAGATCCCTCCTCTATACAAGGTCGCTCGGCTCCTTATATAGGAGTTTATATAGTGGAGGACAACTAATAAAGCCCCTAATTTCGGATTTGAGGTGCGTCAATGTCGCATGGACTTAATTATTGATGCACGATTTCTATACTTTCACACGACTCTTCACACTTTACTCGTGATTTAGGTGACGTCATCTGATGCGTCATTCTAGGTATGTTGTATGCGGTTGTCTTCGCGTAGTCCTGGTGTTCTCCATTTCGCATATATGATAGGTGTGCGGTATTTTGTACCCATATTTTTCCTCTTCTCATATCGTTCTTTTGATAGAAGGAGCGGTATGAGGAACTCTACTTGTATGCCGACATATTCCCGTGGTTTCTTGAAAAACCTAATGTTAAAGGATAATTGACTCTAGTCGCAACTAGTATCACACAGGAGGTATGGGGATTAGGTTTCCCAGTTGCTAGAGTTCTCCTTTATATAGTCTTCAAATCAGTGTTTGCAATCAATGTTACCTTGGTAACAAAGCATTCAATATTCACTGTTAGATGAAAACCTTATTAGACTCAAGATAATATCTTTCAACCGTTAGATCGACGTACCTTCATTTAGATATGAGTAACCGTACCTAAACATGTACACCTTGTTGGCTCAACAATAGTGAACCGAAATTAGCCATATGAACACTTTCATATCAACCTCATTAATCCTAACCATAACTAGTTCAGATGACTCAAATGAAACTAGTTCTAGAGTTGTTTATTTTTTTATATTCTCATAGAAGTATACAAGACACAATTGAAGTAAAATCGATTTTGATTCACTCGAATCCAGTCATGAACATTATAGCCACGGTTTGCAAAAAATTGCATTTCTTATTATATAATTGTATTAGTTCATGAACAAACCGATTTTAGAACATCATCTACTTAGGTATGCGTACCTAAGTAGCCGGACCAAGTTTGGGTTTCGCCAGTACGTGAACTGGTATGCATACCATCCAAACTCAGCAGAAATTCTCGGACCTGAACCTTATGCCAGTACACGTACCAGTTTGCATACCAGGTTCCCGGACTTTCTCAAACCAACCAGTACGCATACGGGTATGCATACCATGGTTCCCGGACATGGATTACATATATGAAAGTACGCATACTATGCTTAAATTCATTTGTTCTAAACTCTCATTTCAACCATTGAAATATACTTGGAAGACGGGAATAGCTGTCTCACACAAAATATTAGATTAAAGCAATTTTTAAGTGATCGAATGATCAATACGAAGCATTCCGAGTCTACATCAAATGACTGTCTCACACAAATCATGTAAGATGTTACCAAGCGATCTTCACATGATCATCTTTTGACTTTCGTCAAGAATATAAGATGAACTTGGTTAAAGCGAAAGCTTACCAACACATATTTCAAGGAATATGTAAGCGAGTTAAACTCAGCTCGAAATATCAAATGTGTATAATAGAAGTCTATATAGCTATACGACTTTTTTCTCAAATAGGAGATAGAGTAGATATACTTTTGAGTGATAGATGAGTTCCAATCTCCACATGCCTTTTGTTGATGAAGTTCCGCAATCTCCCCTTAGTAGTTCTTCATCTTCAATCGATGAATGTCGTGAAGTCTAAAGCTCAACTACACTTTCTATCCTAATCCGAAACTTAGCTATAAGTAAACTAGAAATCAAGACTTATATTTTTGGCAATTAAACTTGACAACAAGATTGAGATAGCAACGCTTGCGAATTCGACCGAGCAGTGCTCTAACAGAGGGGTCTTTAAAGCCATAACATGCAACATACATCTCCGCACGCAACCACCTTCTCACATATACCAACCGCAAACCACCTTCTCACTCCACCACCAGCACAACAAAAAACCCCCAATACCAACAGCACCACCCAAAACCATCCTCCAACACCAATATACATACACACAACCAAAATAGAAGGACATAAGTACAAGGCACGATATAAAAACAAACCACGAATCTACTGAGAACTCCATGTGAACATGGCTTGCTTAATTTAACAATGGATCAAAACTTAGATACCATTGTACGAACAAGGCTGTGAACTGCAGGATACAATTTATAGCAAGTAGCCCATGATTGCAGCAAGTAGAAAACAGTTGTAAGGATTAAATTCAAAACAGCTATAAGTAGAAAACAATTGTAAGGTTCTGCACATACAATTCAAACTACCATATTAACACCACGGGAAATTATTAGGGTATATTAATAATTAAATACCCTTAGTTTTGGAATCCTTCAAAAATACCCCTATCACATTATAAATATATATACACCCTCTTCTTATATATAAAGCTCATCCTCTTAAAAATAAACTATTTTAATAATCTATTACACATATTTATTTATTTTTAATTTCAAAAAGCAATAATATTCTTTCTCAATCACTCCACCACCGCCTCCAACTCCACCGACGGCAATTCACCACCACCACCACTCCACAACTATCACCACCACCACCACCGCTTCACAACCATCACCAACATTCCACCATCACAACTCCACCACAACTCATGGTCACCACCGCCACCGCAATTGCGACCACCATCTCCTCTGAATCCACCACCATTGCCGCCAAGTTGATAACAAAATTGAAAATTTAGAAATAAGTTAGGTCCAAATTTTTGTATCAACAACTAAAGTTGATCCGGATTTTTATATCAACAACCAAAGTTGACACCAAATTTTGGTGTCAACAACCGAATTTGATATCATATCTGCTGTCAACAACCCAAGTTGTTACAAAAATTGAAAACTCGAAAATTAGTTAGGTAAAGATTACGTGTCAACAACCCAAGTTGACACCAAAATCTGGTATCAACAACAAAAAAAAGTTGATCCAAATCTGGTATTAACAACAAAAGTTGATCCCAAATATGGTGGCACCACAACCTCCATCGTCGGCATCACCACCACCACCACTTCCATCATGTGAGATAATAAATGAAATGATTTTCATCTCGATTTTTATTAATATTGAAAGGGTATTTATATGATTCAAAATTAGATGGATTACATTTTAGAAGATGAGGGATATAATTATTCATAGATAGGGGTATTTGTGAAAGAACTATTAATTGGGGGATATGGATTTTAATTGGGGGATATGAATTACTTCCCCCAACCATTTGTGGCTGATAAGGGGTGTCTTTTGGGTGCGAAAATACCAGAATATCCCTTCATTAATTAAAAAACATTATGAAATTACTGTAATGCCCTTTCCCTAAAACAATAAAATCTAAATACCAAATTCATATATCCCCCAATTCATTTTGTACCGGCATAGGGTTAGGTTTAGAAAAAAAAAAAAATTCTTCATCGTCTTCCTCATCGTTCATTCTTCATCGACGATTAATCGTTGAATCAAAAATTTCTTCGTTGACTAACCTACCATAACAATGCCTCCACGAAAGAAATCAAAAGCAAAACGGAACACTAAATCGATTGCTCAACAAACACATGAGCAACGAATCGAGAACATTGCTCAAGAACTAGAAGAGGAAGAAGCATCCAACTCGGATGATCAACCAATCATGGCTTCTCTGAGAAGGTAAGTGTTTTTTAGCTCATTTATGATTGTTTTAATCGATTTTTAGCCATGGGTTTAGGTTAGAATCGCCAAAATTGGTGAAACTGTGGAGTTGCAGAGAAATCGGCATTCAATCTTAGTTTGAACACCATGCCGGTTTAACTTCCTGAACCTGAAATATCAATACCGGCATACGATAGTAGTTGAACACCAAACCGGCTTGAGTTCCTGAAAATTAGATTTTAGGACCGGCATTCGAATTGGGTTGAAGGCTATTCCGGTAGTCAACTTAAAACACACAGGATTTTTTTTTTTACCGGCATTATATCTAGGTTTCGTCATTGCCGGTTTTGAAATACCGGCATCAGGTAGTTCAATGTGTATCTTAGTTTGACACTTGAAACATTCAGTAAGAAAAACTCAAAAACCGGCATGCTCGATATTTGTACATATATGCCGGTACATGTTACCGGCATTAGTTGTTTTAAGAATTTCAATGCCGGTTTACAAACTGTGATGACTTTTCTTATGTTTGTTTCGTTTGTTTATGTTATAGGTCAAAAGACAAAGTATCGAGGAAAAATAAAGGTCCTATTCTCACTAAAAAAGGAGAAAGGACGGTCTTGATACTCCCCAGTCCCTGCCTCCCCGGGGGATAGATGCGGGTCGCAAGAAGCGTTTGGGGTTTCAAACAAGAGGGTTAGATTGGGAGAGTGGTGGTGAACGTAATGCACTTAGAATCCGTGAAGGTACATTTGTGAACGATGAGAATGATGAAGGGGACAGTGAGGATAAAGATGATGAGGTTCCCCCAAGTCAATTAGCAATCCAAACCGGTTGGTGAGACTAGTCAACAACCAACACAAGGCAAGGGCAAGGGCAAACACAAAGTTAAAGGTTGTCACCTTCCTCACATTGATGACATGATACCCGACCGCGATGATGGTAAAATTTGGGGTCAAGCTCCGGAACCGAAAGTACTCTTTGGATACAAGAACTCTTGGGCTCGTACAATCTTTCAAACTTATGTAAGTATTTTTTATTTTGTGCATGTGCATTGTTTTATTTTTTACATTATCTCTTAATCGTATTATGTCTTATTTGTAGGATCATACTAAGGTTGTGCGTGTTTGCCGAAACCAAGCCGCGGCTGAGTAGAAATTGTCGTTGGAACATGAAGATGTCCAAACATTAGTAAGGAACTCGGGTTTGTATTCTTTGGTTGAAAATTACTTGAATCCAGATATCATCACCGTCAATTGCTTTGTCGAAAGGTATCATGGTGAAACCGATACAATGCACTTCCGTTCGGGAGATGACCTTGATTCCTAAAGATGCTTATGCCATTCTAGGCTTGAATGTTATCGGAAAATCAATTTCAGAAGGAGTTGAGTCTCGGGACCTAGATTGGCTGAAGTTGCACGATTTGACTGAAAAGTTGTTTGGTTGGGACTTCAAAACTTCTTCGGATAGCTTTTATGTAGCATCGAACGGAAGTAAGACGAAGACATTCAAGCTGACGATGCTTAAGAAGATGTTTGAAAATACAAAGGCTAGAAGCTTGGAGGCTGGATGGGACCCTTGCATTGTTCGTTATCATGCGCCGCCGCGCACTGTTATACCTCTTGGGCACTAGGGCATTCCCGACAAGTAATGGCAACCGGGTAAGTGCAAACTTTCTCCGGTACCTTGACCCGTTGGAAGGTGTGTGTGGCTATTCTTGGGGCACCGCGGTCATGGCACATTTGATGGCGGAGATGAGAAGGGCTTCATTGGCTAAAACAAACCAATTTCTCGGGAATTTCACTATACTCCAGGTACAATTTTTTTAATCTATGTTCACATGTATTTATTTAACTTTTGTTCACATGTATATTGTTCACATTAGATTAGGTGTGGTGTTATGAACACTTCCCAACCTTGTTCAAGGACTGCCCATTCTTGAAGATCAAAGACCTTCCTGAACCCGATATCCCTAGAGCTCAGAGGTTCGAGTTTCCACGATAATCCGAAGCCCGGTAACAAAGGTCGAGTCATCGATATGAGATTGGCTCTGGATGCTATGAGGAAGGAAGACGTTGTGTTCGACACTTATAAGGAGATTAGAGGATACCGTCAAATCCCAAGAGATGTTGCATTGTACCATGGGCCTTTGTACCACCCAAGAGGATACATCATGGCCGACCCATGCCGTGTGATGCGCCAACATGGATTTAAACAATTATCCAGTTTTTGGTCGACCTATGATGATAATTATCTTCTTTACTTTTCTCGGTGCAATTCAACTCCCAACAAGTTGCATGTAGTGTATGATCCAGAACCGGAACCAACACATTGGAGGGAAAGAGACCCACGTCGTTTGGTAGATATTAGTAAGTGGGAGCTTGCGGAAAATGGTTATGAAGTTGATGACAGCTATATGAGGGATTACCTGGAATGGTCACATCCTTATGTCGTGCGCCCTCCCTCCGTGGAAGCTCCACACCAAGAAAACCCTCCTGTTGAAATTCCTCCACCTCCACCACCTACGATGGCCCAACTTCTCAAGACTCTCGGAATGGTGGTAAGTTTTCTTAATTGGTTATAGTTATTAAATGTAAACATAATCATATATTAATATATATCCTGATTATGTATTTGATGTATTAAACTAGCGACGTCGACTTGGCAAGGTTACGAAGATGTTAGGTTGAAAGCATAAGGATGGAGTTGTGCTATATCTTCAAGAAATCAAGGAACTCGAGGAAAAGATTCATAAAATTGAAGAAACCGACCCTACTGTCAAAGCTATGTATGGGGAAACAAGGAAGGCGCCAACCCAAAAGAAACAAAAGACTAATTAGTGATGGTTAACTCTTTAGTTTTATGGTTACGTCAAAAACAATTTCAAACTTGTTTTGGTTTGTACTATGGGTTAACTCTTTATTTACTTTGGTTTATGTTGAACATGATTAGAGTTTTGGTTTGAAAGTTAAAATGTTCCGGCATAGGACAGCTCATTGTTTGAAATACCGTTACACATACCGCATTTACGAATTTATCGAGTTTCACAAACCGCATAGTAAAATTCAAAATCAGACATGTACCGGCATTGTTGTGTTTGCTAAGGTCTATGCCGGTATTCAAAATCTCCAAAAACTATTAAATAAGTGACAGAAAACCGGCATATGAATATTCATTTTAAGAATGCCGGTATTCAGAAACTCTTTAATTATCTCCTAATGGAACTGTTCCCAAAACCGGCATTGAATTTATTAAACATTGTATGCCGGTATAGTAGTTATATTTGGTTCCTCAACCTGAATGGAATTTCCTCAAAATCGGCATCATCGTTGTATTACGTTGAGTGCCGGAACATAGTACCGGCGTATTTTTACTTCATCCATTTTCTGCGGTTTCAGGCATTGAATAACTAACGGCTAGTTTTTTAAACCATACTCTAGAAAACATTAGTTCCGGCGTGGGATCTGAGTTTCTTATTGTGCCGTTACTAAAGTGGAAAAGAGCCGTTATGACTAAATCTATTTAAAGGAATGGATACACCCATTGCACTTGATACCTCACAGATATATCTCCAATGGATTATTACTCACACTTTGCCGCCAAGTTCATCAATTCCCTCGAAAAAGAAAAACGTTTGAGGAGCATATTGTCCACTCCGACAGGAATTCAATCATCAACCACGACCAACTCCATTGCCACAATACTAGAAAAACTAAGAAGGAAGGAAGAAACCACCAACTCAATTGTCGCAATGGAGGAAGAGATAAGTAAAAGGAAGAGAGAAGAAAAAGAGGAAGCAAAGATTGAACGTTATCGTCAAAAAATAGATAACATCATAGCGGAAGCTCTGGGAGAGGTTAAACATCAAAAAGAAGCTAAGATAGAAGAAGATGTTGAGGAGGAAACAGAATGGATTAGGAATTACTACTTAGTATTGGATTTGGCGGAGGATGAACGCCCGTCAGAAGTGTTTTGGGGCCTTGTAATGAATGGTTCTTACAAGCATTACACGGTTAACGGTAAAGAAACGCAAAAAGCTGAATACGCTGATCAAATAGTACGCATTCGAACAACTGCAGTCATCAAATCATGTCTCAAATACAACGAATTCCTATCAAGATACGGTGGTGATAGGTATAAAGCTCGGGATGCATATACGAAGTGGAGACAAGAGCCTTTTAGGCATTTCAAGCTGCTTTGCTTGTTCAATCTAATTCCAATAAATTATTTTAAATTGTATTACTATTGATATCTTTAATTCTATGTGTAACGTTATTCCCTTAAATGATGTTAGTTGGAAAATGCTTGAGATCTTATGTTTGTGGTTAATGATGTTTATTTCGTGAAATTTCGTTCAAATACCAAAGAACACTATGAGTTAAAAAAATAAGAAGTTATGAAATCTTAAAACCGGCATCATGTATATGTTTACGAAAGATGCCGGTTTACCACACTAAGAAGTTAAAAAAAAAATGAACTTGTAATGCCGGCATCACCGGTATGTAATTGTCAATGTCGGTATTCTGGCGTTTAAAATTTCATTCAACTTGGTTGATGGTTAGAATTTCATTCAACTTTTTTTACGGTTGGAAGACGTTCATAAGTATTCATGGGGCACCGCTTTCTTGGCACATTTTTTGGCAGAAATGCGTCGAGCTTCTAAGGCGAAAGGCCGTCAATTTAATGGGAATTTCACTGTGATTCAGGTATGGTGAATTACTTATTTTTTTATTGTTATCATTACATTTGTTAGTTTCCAAATATTAATTATCTTATAAATTTTATGGGCACAGGTGTGGGCTTACGAAAACTTCTGAGATTTGTTCATTGGGTATAGAGGATTGAAAATTTGGCATGACTATGAACCGAATATGGCTCTAGCTCAGAAATACTTCTTCGGCAATACCCCTACTCCTAACAAGAAACGATTTTTACAAATGAGAGAATCTTTGGACTCTTTTTCTGTGGAAGATGTTGTGTTTGACCCTTATAGGAATGTCATAGGAGTTCACCTTATGAGACATGATAATGTTTCATTTTACAACGGGCCGTTATTTCATCCAAAAGGATATGTTATGCATAACCCTCTCCGCGTGATACGCCAACTCGGTTACAAGCAGAAAGATCTCACAGATACATCATATCATAAATATTCTCATGACTTTACTAAATGCCAATCATATGAGAGCCATACTCTGGTATGCTACGACCCGAACCAATTCTTGCACATTGGATCGAAAGGGAAGAAGAAGAACTTGTGCTGGATATGGATGATTGGGAATTAGCTGAGAACGGTGTTGATAGTGAACCCACATTCCTAAGCGTACATCTACAGTACTCACATCCTTATGTTATACGCCGGGATACGGTAGCGGTCCCGCCACCACCACCACGTCCATCCACAACTCCGATCTGTACCCGCACTTATACACATTTCGTTACATTGTTGGTGCGTTCATTACTATTCTCTTAATCTAAATCTATCAAATTATAAAACTGTACATACTAAATACATTTTGAAAAATATCCATTAACAGCGTCAAGTGATTGGAAACTTGTCAAGGTTCTTTAAGAAGAAGACCAAGAAAGGAGAGTTCTTGACCAGAAAAGAAATGGATAACGTCGTCCAAAAGTTAGACCAAATAGAAGATACTGAGGTAAAAGACTTGTGGGGCGAAAATAAAAAGAGGGTATACAAGAGGCCAAGAACCGAGTGATCGTGTGGCCTTGATAGTACTGTTGTTGTTTATGTTTGTTTGTGTGGATTGGTAATCTGTGAACATCTTTGCTTCATTTGTTTTCGGTTTGGAACATCATAACTTTACATTTGCTTTGTCTAAACTTTGCTTATGTCATTTTATGGGATTAGATCTTTGCTTATGTTATTTTATGTGTCTTGCAATATCCAATTTCTAAGTTTATTTTTTTAAAACCGGCATAGTATTTATCCTGTGAACCATGCCGGTTTTCTTTTTAGTTCCATATTGAAAAAATAGAGTTCCGGCATAGTAGAGTTATCTTGTGTACTATGCCGGTACTCTAAAATTCCTATGTGAATAAACTTTCTATGTGTTCTACCGGTGGTGTTATGCATTTTTTTCCAATGACGGCACAAAAAAATAATATTTGTGAACTTATGGTGTTATTTCGGCACAAAAGAGAACATATATTGAAATGCCGGTACAAGTACTGGCATAGTAAAGTTTGAATCAAATCACATTGTACTTAGTGAAGAAACGTTCATCTTATCCTTTGCCTTGAAGGTTCGGAGAATCACTCTTGGTTTGATACATGCTTTTGTCATCATCTTGACATCCTCGAATTGATCAGGTTTTAGCTTCGCAACTAGGGAGTGACCTTCAAAATCTTTCGGATCGGGGTGGTTGTGACGGCCAAACCACACCTTACATTCCCATTCTTTTTCTTCTTTACTTTCTCCTCTTAGATAGAATACAAGCTTAAAGGGGCACTCATCCTTTCTCGTAACTGTTTTGTATACCCTCTTAGTCTTCTTTTCATATACATAACCCTTTCTCTTATGGATATTCTCCTTGTATTTTCCGCTTCTCTCACAAACCATCTCAAAATGAACATCTGAATGTTGACTATTCCTCACTAAGACACACATGTTCTTAAGAGCCGTCTCTTTTTCCCAAGCAATTACTTCCTTTTCATCTTTTATTCCCTACATAATAATGAGAGATTACAAGCAAATCCCAACATTAAATTGTAAAAACTAGGTGGAAGACTTGTTTGGTAACATACCCGAGGTATTTTATAGTGTTCCGACGTATCCCGATGGAGCGGTTTGGAGTTTGGTTGATCGTTGTACAGAATTATCTAAATGAAAATAAAATTGGATTAGTTAAAACCGCAGTTGTCGATAAGTAAATTAAAGTGCCGGTTTTCAAAACCGCATACAAGGTAATTGTCATTCTATGCCGATATTAAACCGGCATTTTTACAAATTAAGTTACTATGCCGGGATATAGTACCGCATACATAGATCAAAAAAAGGAATGCCGGTTTTTAAGTTCAAAATATAATTTGTTTCGTATGTTTTTCCTATTAAACCGGCACCATCGACATGCAAGGATCTATGCCGTATCACAAACCGCATGGTGTGTCATGTACGGTTAGTGCCGGTTTGAGTATTCCATACAATATTCGGTGGTTGGTAAAAAGTAAAAATTCAAACCGGCATACAATCTTGGTTTGAATGGTACGCCGGTATGTTCTTGAACTTGGGGATTTTTAAACCGGCATTCAAATTTGTATGAATACAATGCCGGTTATAGAGGTTCCGGCATGGTATTCATATAACGCGCATGCCGGTTTTCTTCTTTTTCGAACAGAAATGGCGGTTTCGAAAAAAAAAAACAAATTTTCGACCTCTTTGAAGCATTACCTGTGTGTTGGGGATGCTTGTATGTTGAACATGTTTACTTTCTTGAGTTGGTTCTTCACATAACTCCTCATGGTCACGAAAATCGTGATCCAAGGGTGTTGGTTCATCATATAACTCCAATTGGGAGGTGTTATCATTAACTGAAGATTGAAGATATGATTGTTGTTGTAGTTGAGCCAAGGATTCAGCAGCTGCAAGTCTCTCTTCAAATTCATCTTCCATTTTCAAAAAAAAAAAATTCTACTCTAAATTTTTTCCCCTCCTTCTACCCACAAAAATTTCAAATAAACTCAAAAACACTAAATATATCCCCCAAATCATTAAGATTTTACTAATCTTAATTAGTAACTAATCCTAATTAGGGAGGGTTAGATTAGGAAATAATAAATTAATTACATAAGGGGTAACCCAGCTAGGATATTCGGATCCCTATTTTGTCCTCTAGTGATATCCCCCAATTAATTGTTCTTGGTTCATACAATTGTTGTTATGAGAGGTATTTATACAATTTCCACAAGGTATAAAGAGTCTCTGACGTAGGCTACCTCTAGGTTATTGGCAAGCATTGTTGGGTGGAATTTTGATACGAATGTACCCAACAACAAAGTAAAGCCAAAATGAAACAGCTCCCCTCTAGCAATTGTTGTTATGCGTAGAAAGAAGATCACTGAATTAGCAACCACCAACTGGAAAGAAAAAAATCCATAAGAAAAATGCACTAGAATATATCAAATGGTAGTGTGAAATTCCTATCTTGTGGGTTAAAAACTACTATAGCAGTCTTGGAATCACAATTACATAACAAAACATGCATTCGTATTCATTAGCGAATAACAAAGTACAATTATCATTATACTATATAAATCTCACATTATAGAAAAGTAGTTTATCCTGATTCTGGTCTTGAGATTTAACTTACCGATAAATCATGGGTTCTATTCTGGGAAAATTAAGGAGAGACCCAAAAAAAAAAATATTCTCATTGTCAAGCCCACAATTAATTTTGGGTACTGTGACACCCATAATTATATGAAATTATTAATGAATCAATACATAACTCGTTATGCATACTATCTTTTTAGGCATAACTCGTTATGCAGCCTAATTTTTCAGGGGTATAATTGGAAGTGCAACTTGGACATAACATATCTAAAAATCTACGCCTTAGAATTTTACAAATTTTATATCGTTGGAAACTTTTTAAAAGAGCTACGCAACGAGTACAAACAAGAATATCAAATTTTTGTTTTTCACGAAAAAATCGGAGGTGATCCTCACTTTAGGCAAAATTTTCGAAAAATTGATACATAATCATTATGCAGCCACCAAAAAACGATGCATAACACATTCTGCAGACACATAAAAAATTATGCAACCATTTTCTCCACTGCATAACAAATTATGCATTTGGATAACAAAGTTATGCATCTATAACAAGTTATATTACCATTTTTTGGTTGATTTTAGCGCATACATATAAAAAATTGATGCATTATGCAATCATATTTTCGGATGCATAACAGGTTATGCATCAATTTTCTCGATGCATAAAAGATTATGCAACAATTTTCTCAATGCATAACGCATTATGCAGTCATATTTTTGCATAATGCATAACAGGTTATGCAACAAATTTTATAGATGCATAACATGTTATGCAGATATTATTGTAGGTGCATGACAAGTTATGCAGTCTTATTTTTTGTTGATTTCAATACTAAAGAAAAAAAAGTAGGTGCATAATGTGTTATGCAAACGTTTTCTAGACTGCATAATAAGTTATGCGAAGAAAAATAAAAGGCTAGAGCTTGATATAAAGGGATTCATTGAAATAACAAAAATTAAGAACATCCGATTCGTACCCCTTGATGATTCAATGAAACTTTACGATTCCCACTTTCATTTCCAACATCCGACACCCATAACTAGTACCACTTCTGCTGCCTTTTCGCATTGTTCATGAAGGCATTTCACCAAACACCTTGTCTGTTGGTGACTTGCTTCCAAATTTCTTAAATTCCAACATTCCCTGCAATCTCGGTGTTTGCGGCAATCCCCAATTAACCATTCAACCATTCATAAAATCAGTAACAATAGAAAACCCATGTTTTCCATTTTTATTGTTAGCAACAACAACTCCTTAACCTGTTTCCATTTTTACCGTCAGCAAACCCATGTTTTTCACTGTGAACCATAAATCCAATGGGGTCGGTAGTAAACTTGAATTGTATCTTATCTTTTTGTTTTCGTATTTCTGGTTATATAAATGGATTTGATTAATCTCACTGATTGTATCACCTCTGTTCGTTGTTAGTCAGGTATATCTCATTCTCTATCCATATACATGTCATCCTTCTTGCTCCATCATTCACATAGAACACTAATTTGAATCACCTAACACCACCAGTTCCTTCTCAAATACACCCTTATATAACTGATTTCCGCAATTAGCACACTCCATACCTTGAACACAACAGCACCACTAAGCATTGACACTGCTTATTTGCGAATAACTCCATCAAAAAACAATTAACAACAAATTCAGATCAAACCCACTAATCACAGCAAACCCATCTCTTATTGCTCCGGAAGCAACCAAAATCACTCACCAGATCCCCTTTTCATCTTTGTTTCTCAATTGCCATCTAATCCCAAATTCAAGCTACAGATTCATAAACTCATCCCACTTCTAAATCTCAATCAACCCTGATTCTACTCATACCCATTATTAATTTGATAATTGATTGAATCTTCATATTCAACTTTGATAAAGATTTTAATTGATTCTTCTACGTTGATTTACTGGAAATCGAAGTGAAAACAACTGTGAAGAAGAAACAAAAAAACGAAGAAACGAAAAAAATTTAATTTTGGGTTTGGGAATAATTTTTTCCCCAAAAATGGGTGCGCGCCTGCAGTTTTGGGAGCGTGGGTTTCACAGTGGAAAAATATGTGAGAATGGGTGTGGTTGTAGTTTTCACTTCTATTAAATGTAACCCACACATTTATTAACCATAGCCCATTCAAAATAAGTGCTTAAGCTAACCAAACACACCTTTGTAATCATTCCACATAGCCCACAAAATTATATATAATTATTATCTATAGCCGAAAACAATAACACAATTATTAAATCCTTAAATCAACATCAAAAAAAAAAAAACCTAATTTTCTGATTCAATTTTTGTACGATATTTGATATAATTAATGTTTTTGTAGAATAATTAATACCCTTAATCATAGGAAAAGATCAAACTCTTAGTTTATTCAATTTCGATTGATGTTGTTGTTTTAAGAGAGCTATTAGAATATACATCAATTTTATTGTAATCATGATTAAGAAATAATTATTTTAGAAAAATTAAGAGTTAGAATTAATTTTGTTTTGGGGAAAAGTAAGAATTAGAGTTTATATTTAATTGTTCAATTTGTGAGAATACGAAAGAACAATGATAATCAATTTTAAGTATGATTAACAAAATAAAATAGGGTTTATGTTGATTTTGAGTAAAAAAAGAGATTAAAATTGGATTGTTAGTAGAAAATTAAAAGTTGTTTGGTTTTTCATTTTAACTTTTGGCTTTTCACTTTAACTTAAACTTTTTGGGCTATGATTAATAAATGTGTGGGCTATATTTAAGAGAAGCCTAAATTATTACGGTCGATGTTTCTGGTAAATTATCCAGCGAATCAGATAAAGTGGCACTGAATAATGAACGTAGTATTCAAAGATTTGAGCATGCTTTGACCACCAAATCAATTTGCTTAACAAATCCAAGCTCGGATAGGTGTCAGACTTATCCGAGACAAGGTACGCCGCCCTGCAAAAAATCAACATAAGTTAGTGATTTCTGTTATTAGAGATATAAACATGAATATGCTATATTATTTTACCTAGCATAATTAGGGGCGACCCAAACGTAATTAGTGGCGACACAAAAGACAAAATAGGTTGAAAATACTTATATGCCCCTTCATAATCGGGAGGTTAATCCATAATCGGTAGTTTGGGGCAAATCTATATTCGGTAGTTATATGAACTATTTTGACTACCGATTATGGTAAGATTTCGCTAAATATTATACTGTATAATCTGAAGTCATGGTAACTTCATTTACTACCGATTATAGGCTCAACCAAATTAGAAAAATAGAGGATTTTGGAAAAATCTCATTTTGGGGAACTCTATATTCGGTAGTTATATGTGTTGGATATTTTCAAGATTGTTTGCTGCTATCCGGGGGGTCCGGGGAGCATAGCCCCTCCTGGATGTGTTCGACCTGACAGGTCAGGTCGTGGGAGTCATGGGGGCAACGCCCCCATGCAGAGTGTGAGACAACGTCTCGTGGAAATTTTTTCGGTTAATGAATTTGAAAACCTATTCGGTTTTCCAGAAATTTTCACAAAACGTGTCTGTTCCTATAGGGTTTCTTCAAGAGACACCATTGGTTGGATATTTTCAAAGAGAGCCGAGGTAATCGGAACTCAGGATAACTTCATTTACTACCGATTATAGGATCAACCAAAATTCAGAAAAACATGATTTTTTGCAAAATCTGATTTTGGGGCAACTCTAGATTCGGTAGTCATATGAACTATCTTGACTACCGAATATGGTAGGATATTTGCAAAAAGATCCACTGTATAATCGGAAGTCATGATAACACTTCATTTACTACCTATTATAGGCTCAATCAAAATTCAGAAAAAACCAAAATTTGATTTTGGGGCAACTCTATATTCGGTAGTCATATGAACTATCTTGACTACCGATTATGGTAGGATATTTGCAAAGAGATCCACAGTATAATCGGAAGTCATGATAACACTTCATTTACTACCGATTATAGGCTCAACCAAAATTCAGAAAAAACCAAAATTTGATTTTGGGGAAACTCTATATTCGGTAATCATATGAACTATCTTGACTACCGATTATGGTAGGATATTTGCAAAGAGATCCACTGTATAATCGGAAGTCATGATAACACTTAATTTACTACCGATTATAGGCTCAACCAAAATTCAGAAAAAAGAGGATTTTTGCAAAATTTGATTTTGGGGCAACTCTATATTCGGTAGTCATATGAACTATCTTAACTACCGATCGTTGTCGTAGGCATCAAAAATAAATTACACTTTCTTACTACTCAAAATATATAATGAAGCAAAGGCAAGAAAGGATCGTTCCCACAGAGAGGACTAAGTTTTCAAGTTGTTTCGGTTTCCTATATAAAACAATGGGGGGTTTTCTGATTTTTATATACTAAAATAAAATAAAAGCAAAACAAAACAAAGAAATACAACAAGAAATTCAAATATGTGAAAGTATTGGTTAAGGGTTTCGTTTTCATTCACTAACTTGCTCTTGTCATAATAACTAGAATTGATATTTAATCTCTCTTTTATCAATGGCCCTAGAATACCTTGATAGCAAGAATATCCCGTTAATTTCCTCTTGTCATCAACAAACACATTAAAATATGTGAATATGAATTCTATCAAAGAGAACAACCTAACGTGTAAAATCACTAATCAAGTTTAATTCCCAAGATGCATTAAGTTCTATGAAATCAGGCCAATCAAAGCAATCGAACGTGGAAAATGCACTAATCCGATTTAACAAAGGTTATGGTTCACATATGATCATAAGGATGCATCACTACAAGCTATAACCATATTCATGCTACTTTTAATCAGGAATCTATCACTTTTCCGTATAACAAACTCTAATCTAGCAATAGAGATGAAAACAAACTCAACCAATTCGCGACTCGATCAAACAAGCATTCAAATCATGTAACAATATAAATAGTGAATCATAATCGATAATATGGAGACAAAACTAATTTATCATATCAAAAAGCATATTATGTGAACTCCAACTAATCCATAACCAATAGAAAACTAGGTACTCATATTCATGGAGTTCATAACAAGGAGAAAAAGAACTTCTATCATGTTGTAAACCCTAAAAACCAAAAGTAGAAGATAGATTAAAGAGCTCCCCTTTTTATATGTTTCTATGCCTTTTAAGTCTCGCCCCAAAACCTACAGAACTCTCGGCCAAAGTTGTTCAGCCCATTATCACCATTCGGACCTCAAACAAAACTCATAAGACCATTAAATATTTGGCCTATGGTCTGTCAGTTCTAGAGAATTGACATCATATTCTCTTGTTCAACCACTTCCACCAACTTCCGGCTATCTCCCCTACAATTTCCATTCACATCCAAACACACAAACACCATTTCAGTGACTGTTGTCCTAACATACATCTAACTCATTCCATTGCACCACCAGATTCACCCAAGGAAATCACCAGCTGCTAGCTAACTCAGCCATACCTCTTTGCATCTCAAATCAACATCAGCAGCTTAGCTTCCTTGTTCACCATAGCATCAGAACTTGGCCATAACTCCACCTACAGGATTCCATTTCAGCTCCATATTTGCACACATATGCAGCTGTACCACCCTCTTCACTGCCATACTCCACGGCCAGCTTAACCTCCTTTGTTCATGTTGGAAATTAGTGATAATAATAATGAAAATAAATTGAATAATCACAAGTGATACTTAGCTTGATTTGCAGCAACTTGGTGGATGCATCACGTCGAGTAACATGTGGAGAAAAAAAAAATTGATAGACGCACATATATGATACGCTGAACTAAAGACAATATCGCCTGCTACTCCTCTAAATAGAGAGATGCTATAGCTTTCATTAGCGAGTTGCCTCCAGAATACAACTATCGTTAGCATTCCTTCTTGTAGCATACAAGAGAACGCCCTTAGAACTTGGCAGCGAAAAACGACTCATTGAAACCATCTTGTTTCACACAAAAACTCATAGAGAAAAAATGGACGAAATAAAACTTGTTTTTCTCAAACTCTATTTCTCTACTAAAAAACAGAGGAGTTAATGTTAAGTTGTTTTTCTCTCAAAAACATATGAAAACCAAAACCATGAAGGAGTTCATTTTGTTTGTTCATTTTCTCTACTGCTCTCTGCTACTCTAGACGGAGGAATTTTAGTTTAGTTGTTACTTACAACCACAAGACTAAAACTTAGTTTTTGTTAAGTAAAACAAGTAAGAGAAGAAGCGTCTATTTTTCTTTCTATCTCTACTCTCTCCTGGCTCCTGCTGCTCTTGCTACTCAAAACTCGCAAGATATAAAATTGATTACCAGTTGGAACGTCGATGCTAGTTTTTTAAAATGGGCACCGCACTTTTCAACCATTTTTCATTATTTTATTATTTCCATTTTTTTCCTCACATAATACCGTATGGTTCATTTCTTTATAATGAGTGGAAACTTTTTCTTTTGTTATATGACCAAACATTGGAAACCTTTTTTCAATTTGTCATTTGTGTATTATAAGTGAGAATGCAAAGAACCGAACATATGGATATCTTAAAAGGTAAAGATTCTTAAATAGAGAAAATTAATAAATGAAAAGCTTGGCTTTGTTATTCCTTCCCAGCTAGCTACACTATCTTTTCAACATTTATAAACATTAATAAGGACGGACCCGCCTTCTTATTGCTAGGATTTTTTTAATGTGTAAAGAGGGAAAGCCAAGTCTGTGTAATTATTAACATTACCATCATTGAGTTTATTTGGGATAAAACCCCATTTTGAATTCGTATTCTTTTACTTTTAAGGAGTGCAAATGCATGCGTTGTCGCATAAGAAGGGTTTTTGAATAAAGTGTTTGTTTTTAGAAACCACGCGTATGCCAGAACCCGATCCGCCCAACCGGAAGGACAGCGACGTGCTTTGGTGCGAAGCACCGCGCGTACGGGAAAAACAACCTTGTCATAGTATAGGTCTTTCCCCTCACACAAAAGTGTGTAGAGACCCAAAGGGGCAGCCTTATTTTCCTAAAACTCTTAAAATTTTAGTCTACATGGGACTATTGTTTTATCTATTCAAAAGAAAAAACAATTAGAGGGCAATAGGTCTAGGGATCAAATTATGGTCCAAGTTATTCAAAACCCCATTTTTTCTAACAATCCCCCACATGAATGATAAAACATATCGATAAAACGCGAGAAAACAAGAGGCATCAAAATAGGCTAAGGTGTCCCAAAAATTGAACCTTAGCTTAGTGAGAGGTTACCTGAACTTCTTGTTGTTACTGTGAACGCAATGTCTTGAACCGCCAACAATGAATGCAATTCAGAAATAATAGCCACACTTGATGTCTCCACCGAAAACTGCCAAGCTCTTGCGGTTGTGCCCGTTTTGGCCGTGGGCTAAATTCTGGACTTAATGAATGTCTCTAGAGAATCAGCTCAAATTCTCATAGGAAGCGGCCCCACTTCCAACATCCACAAAGGTGAGTCCATAGAGAGTGTCCTTCCACACCCCGCTTTAATCAAATCCATGGAACCCATTAAGATCTCAAAAGATCATCCTGTAATTCTGCAGGCAGAAGTATCACACGGTTACACCATAGGGAGGGACAAATATAGTGCTTTCACGATATCACCATAAATTAGTTGTCTCATTGAACCTTGATCTTGGAAATCGAGTCACAAGGTTGAGTATCCTTCATGGTGATTTAATCTATGAGCTTAAGTCCCATCCCCCTCGATGTAGAGATAACTACCTTTCTTTATAAACCTTTCATCAAAGGAACTGCAATATTATCCTTGACCTTACAAAGTCAAGAGAGATAATACCAGTAGAAAGTAGTTGCTTTACTATCTCATTCTTTCGCTGAAGCTATAGACTCTGACTCCATTGTGGATCGAGCTATACTTGTCTGTTTGTCTTCCATGACACAAACACATCTTCAAGCATGAAGATGTACCCACTTGTGGATTTTGACTCATCTGAGTCCTACATCCAGTTGGCATCACAACACCCTTCTGTCGCAGCAGGAATCCTCCAAAACTTAAGCAAAAGTCTGAAGTGCCTCTCAAGTAGTGCAAAACTCTGTTGAGAGAATTCATGTTATCTTGCTCAGGGTTGCAAGTATACCTGCTCAAACTACTCACAATGTAAGCAATACCAGGTCTTATACAATTAATCAATTACATAAGACTGCTGATTACGCAAAAATACTCAAGAGTGGAGTAACATCATCACCCTTGTTCTCACAATTTGAGAAACATCGTTACAAGGAGTAGAAGCAAGTTTAGACAAATCGTGATTAAATTTCTTTAATATGCTTTCAGCAAAATGAAATTGACTAAAACTATATTCATCAGACGTCTCTCTGATTTTCATCCCTAAGAATACATCGGTAGGGCTTAAGTCTTTTATGTCAATATTCTCATTTAGTATGCTTTTAGTGGTATTAATAAAATCAATGTTACTGCCTAATATGAGCACATCATCAACATACAGGAACACAGTAACATAAGCATCATCCTCATATTTAATGTAAACACATTAATAAGATTTATTAATCTTAAACCACTAGATATCATTACATGATCAAATTCTCATGCCTTCAAATAGGTTCTTGTTTCAAACCATACATAAATTTAATCAATTCGCATACTTTGTTCTCACAACAACAAAAAAAACCTTTTAGTTGGTACATATAAATTTCAACATTTAATTCACCATTTAAAATTGCAGTCTTAACATCCATCTGATGTATATATTCAAATCATGAATAAAAGCAATATTAATCATCATCCTAACAGAAGTGATTCTAGTGTCAGGTAAATATATGTCAAAGAAATTTATTCCTTAATTTTTGGTTATAACCCATAACCATGCTAGGTGTTTCTCTACAGTTTCATCTGTACCAAGGTTTCCTTTTGAAGACTATTCGGAAGAACATGTAACTTCCCTCGGTGTCCAAACTCTACCATAAATGTCACATAGAAAAGGCTAAAACTTATCTAAGTTCTAACTCTCTTACTTCTACTATGTCCAGTCTCAACATCTTGAGACGAGGTTGACTAGTCCAAGGAACATATGCGAAATTGTCATGGATCCTTTTTCGAGGTCCAATCCTCAAAGGAATTATATGATCAAAAACCAAAGCATCTCTAGAATTCACCACAGTGTTCATACCAATGTTATCAATGTCAAATTCAAATATTCTGACCATTAACCTATATGCACTAGCATGCTTAGAATAGGTTAGGAATACAAAATCCATAATCTTAGGTCAAAAATTTGACTTGCTTGGGAGGCGAAATAGCCAATACACCCCCCCACATTTTAGGTATACAGGTTAAGAACACAAAAATAGGTTATGCACCTTGCACAATCTTCTTGAGAGATTAAAATAAATATTTTTTATTTTACACCCCCACATTTATCAGGATTTCTCAACATGCTGCGATTTAGTGTCATTTAATACACGCCGCATACTCAAATTATGATTTAACATGTTCATGTATTCATTATCAATTAATAGCATACAAGTTTCACTTTGTCTATTAATTCCTCATGTTCTCTTATGTTAAGAGTTCAAAGCATTACATGAACTTATTTCCAAATAACATATATCATAGTAAAGTAGATAACCATTGGAAATTATATTAAAATCATAATGCACATGTGGAGAACGAAAGTTTCCATACCTGAAACCATTTTACCTATTTTCCGTCAACTGTTTTGATAGTTGAGTTTCTCAAAGAAATGCATTCATACCTTGGTGCTTTTGGTAGAAGACTCACACACTTCTTCTGAAGCTCGCATTCTAGCATCCCGAACATTAACCAACTATTCTTGTTGGATCAAATTATTGTACCTCAACATTAGGTTCAAGCAATCATTAGTAGGTCACAAAGATTGGTAATTAAACCATATGTTGTGTGTATTCACAAATCAATTTAAGCACAAACTTTTTGTTGCACCACAATTGTTAACCAAACATGTGATTTATGCAAATTGATTTTACACAAAACATATATCATCCAAGTGATTTTGAACATAAACAAAGTTGATATACAACTTATCAAAATCATATTATTCCTTGACAAAATAATACAAATTTATCTCTACAAATGATTATTACTCTTGTCAAAGGAAACGATTGCTAGCTACATGCTTAAGTTATCATGGAAATTAAATCTCAACTAAATATCCTCCAATTAATCACTGATACATGTTCTCATTATATTCCAAAGTGATTGCACATCACTAATCAATTGTTGCTAGACATAATCAAGAGATTACACACATTACACATTTTCTGGACAGACATGCACAACAATTTTCCAAATACCTTATCTCTCAAACCGCATATCCAAATTAGATGAATCAAAAGGGGGTTTAAAGATAAGATCCAGAACTAAATATCTTATTTAGATCAACATTTCCAAAAACTCATAGTTATGCCATAAAAATAAATTTTTCAGCAGAGGTTTTTTCTGTCTGTCAGAAATTTTCAGAAACGTATAACAGTTTTGTAAAATATCTAATAAATACTTTTACAACTCCAAAAAATCATGAAATTTGGTGGAGTTAACCACAAACATGTATATATCACTGTGTTAAAAGTATTCAGCAAATTTCGTCCTGGGTTAAGAAATAAACCCAAAATTATACAGCTCATACAAAACTTTTAATTGGTGTTTTTTCACTTTAGAAAAATATGAACATCTTTATTTTTCAAAAATTAATATCAACACCATTCATTCAATTTTTGATTATGTAAATCCCTTATTATACTTTCCATTAAACTTAGTTTAATTTGTCAACAATATATTTCTTTATTATTGTTACAAAAAATTAAACTAGCAGATATTGTCTTTAGATTGTTGGAAATTAGTGATAATAATAATGAAAATAAATTGAATAATCACAAGTGATACTTAGCTTGATTTGCAGCAACTTGGTGGATGCATCACGTCGAGTAACATGTGGAAAAAAAAAATTGATAGAGGCACGTATATGATACGCTGAACTAAAGACAATATCGCCTGCTACTCCTCTAAATAGAGAGATGCTATAGCTTTCATTAGCGAGTTGCCTCCAGAATACAACTATCGTTAGCATTCCTTCTTGTAGCATACAAGAGAACGCCCTTAGAACTTGGCAAATAAAAAAACGACTCATTGAAACCATCTTGTTTCACACAAAAACTCATAGAGAAAAAATGGACGAAATAAAACTTGTTTTTCTCAAACTCTATTTCTCTACTAAAAACAGAGGAGTTAATGTTAAGTTGTTTTTCTCTCAAAAACATATGAAAACCAAAACCATGAAGGAGTTCATTTTGTTTGTTCATTTTCTCTACTGCTCTCTGCTACTCTAGACGGAGGAATTTTAGTTTAGTTGTTACTTACAACCACAAGACTAAAACTTAGTTTTTGTTAAGTAAAACAAGTAATAGAAGAAGCGTCTATTTTTCTTTCTATCTCTACTCTCTCCTGGCTCCTGCTGCTCTTGCTACTCAAAACTCGCAAGATATAAAATTGATTACCAGTTGGAACGTCGATGCTAGTTTTTTAAAATGGGCACCGCACTTTTCAACCATTTTTCATTATTTTATTATTTCCATTTTCTTCCTCACATAATACCGTATGGTTCATTTCTTTATAATGAGTGGAAACTTTTTCTTTTGTTATATGACCAAACATTGGAAACCTTTTTTCAATTTGTCATTTGTGTATTATAAGTGAGAATGCAAAGAACCGAACATATGGATATCTTAAAAGGTAAAGATTCTTAAATAGAGAAAATTATTAAATGAAAAGCTTGGCTTTGTTATTCCTTCCCAACTAGCTATACTATCTTTTCAATATTTATAAACATTAATAAGGACGGACCCGCCTTCTTATTGCTAGGATTTTTTTAATGTGTAATGATGGAAAGCCAAGTCTGTGTAATTATTAACATTACCATCATTGAGTTTATTTGGGATAAAACCCCATTTTGAATTCGTATTCTTTTACTTTTAAGGAGTGCAAATGCATGTGTTGTCGCACAAGAAGGGTTTTTGAATAAAGTGTTTGTTTTTAGAAACCACGCGTATGCCAGAACCCGATCCGCCCAACCGGAAGGACATCGACGTGCTTTGGTGCGAAGCACCGCGCGTACGGGAAAAACAACCTTGTCATAGTCTAGGTCTTTCCCCTCACACAAAAGTGTGTAGAGACCCAAAGGGGCAGCCTTATTTGCCTAAAACTCTTAAAATTTTAGTCTACATGGGACTATTGTTTTATCTATTCAAAAGAAAAAACAATTAGAGGGCAATAGGTCTAGGGATCAAATCATGGTCCAAGTTATTCAAAACCCCGTTTTTTCTAACATTCCCTACAATCTCTGCCATTTCAAGTGCCAATTCAATTCCATTACCAGCATATATGTTACTCCTCTCGCTTGCAATCTCGTCATGTCCAGTTCAACGGCATCATACCCATCCGTAGTCCATCACCGGTTCCTCCTTGAACTTCGCCTGCAAATGACATTTCCCTGTAGTTTCATGTTCACACTCTCAGCTCAGTTTAACTAGCACCAAGACGGACTGAACAGCTCTCGGCTCCTCCTTGACTTGCAATTGGAAACAGCAACACCAGTTTCTCCTTAAACCATGTGTAAGCATCACTCGAATCATGGGCAGCAACATCGCCAGTTTCAGCACTGCCATCATATCCATCACAGACTCGTGCTCATTCCGTCTCTACCAGCGCAATGATTTCCCCTCGAACTCAACAATTAACTCGTCGTCCACCGTCATTAGGCATGGTGCAACATTGACTCCGCCGATCTCTGCCAAATCACACCTCTTCCAAGGCCAAACAAACTCGAGTTATCGCTGGCAGCAACTCATGTATATCAACATTCAAACATCAAACCCATTTCAGTCAACAGCAGTCACCAAATCTATCACCTGCTGCTCTTCTGATTCTCGATGCAAATGAAACCCAATCTTCCACTGTATTCATCTCAGTTCACATCTACCAACTTCAAACCAAGCCAAACTATCAGATTCGTCTCCTACAGTTGTCACAAATACCACCTGCAATATCCTTGGCAGCCATATCCATAGCCAGAATAACCAACAACTGCAAAACCCACTTCGAGCCTCAAAGCATCATCACTGCCATCTTCTGGATCTCCTCTTGTTATACTTTCGAGATCGTTCTCTCTGTTAACAGCCAACTGAAATCCATCCTTACTGATGAGCATAAGCATTATCAGCTCACCACCCATTACAGACTAAGCCCCACCTTCACATACATTGTCCCTTATAACTTCCAAAATCTCTCAGAACCTATGACAATCAACCACACCAAACATGGCAGCATGCGGTTAAACTTGCAGTCAAGAGCTGCTCATTCAGGAATTTCTACAAGCACATTGTGTGTGTTTCTGCTGGAGACCGGACATGAACTTGATGGTGATTTGTAATATCACTAAATCTCCTTCCCTGTATAAGACGATTGTAACACATTCAAGCACACACATTCATAATGCCTAACCTTTTTTATAACTCAATATCTCTTCCTCAATCATTACCAAATGCAGCAACAACAGTTCTTGTCCACCTATGATTTTAGATGAAATACATGAACCCAGAACCCTTATATCATGATTTGTATCATTCCTGCAATCGAATTCCTGAAACCCATCTTCGAATTCTTCTCATAGAACTCAAAGACTGCTTTTAATCTTCAGTGGCAGTAAACTCAACCTTCAACCTGTATTCTCGATTTTGAACTAACCCAAAACTTTATCAATTCTTATTTTGTGTGCTTCTTGCCTTTGTATACTTGTCTTAACTCTGAATCCCAATGAGCACATCCCATATGGCTGAGTTTGTAAGCGTGAAGGACTTGGTGCAGTCATCTGCTGTTGTGACAAGAAGAAATAGAATCTGTCTTGTTGGAGCTCGACCTAGGTTTGATGTAAAGCAGGAGGATTCGCCCCTTAATGAACTGTAGTCTGCACTTAACAACCCTCAGATGGTTGTCCCTTACCCTCTGCTGGCCTCCCGATAGCACTTGCCTTTAAAATGACATTCCTTTCCAGATTGCAACTTTTTCCTATTCTTTTACTCCAATTACTCCAAAACACCTATAAAATACAAATAAAGCATAATATACAAAAATACAAGAGAAATAGTTAAGAAAATCATACGAAATTGATACTCAAAAGATGTAATTTAGGCACCTATCAACTACCGAATATGGTAGTATATTTGCAAAGAGATCCACTGTATGATCGGAAGTCATGATATCACTTCATTTACTACCGATTATAGGCTCAACCAAAATTTGATTTGGGGCAACTCTATATTCGGTAGTCGTATGAACTATCTTGACTACCGATTATGGTAGGATATTTGCAAAGATATCCACTGTATGATCGGAAGTCATGATAACACTTCATTTACTACCGATTATAGGCTCAACCAAAATTCAGAAAAAGAGGATTTTTGCAAAATATGATTTTGGGACTACTCTATATTCGGTAGTTATATGAACTATCTTGATTATCGATTATGGTAGGATATTTGCAAAGAGAACCACTGTATAATCGGAAGTCATACAAACTAAATTTACTCCCGATTGTTGATTACCTACCGATTGTAAAGGGTAGTTTGGCCATTAAAAAAAATGCCCCGGAAATAACCTACCGATTATTTGCTATTTTGTCGTTTTGTGTCGCCCCTAATTCGGTGTTGGTCGCCCCTAAATGTGGAAGGTTATTTTAGCTACTATATTATTTTAGATATTTATGAGGATGCATCAGATGCTCAACTATTTTCATCATACTACATAGTCATTAGCCACACAAAATAAATAGATTCAAAACAATACCTGCTTAGATTAAGTCTTCTTTTCCGGACAGCAAACTGTAAGCGACAAGGTGTAGATACAAGAATGCCACTTCTATTTCGCGTTTCTCCGTGATGAGTTTTAGTGATTTATTTTGTATTCTCATAGCTTAAATTGTAATTTGAGGAAATGAATGCCAGAAACTATAATATGTCTGATATGGGTACCCATCTTGGAAGGAAACAACTTTACATGTTTTTTTAGCGGACTGAAAGTTTGAATAAGAAATTACGTATGCGGCCTTGGACTGCACTGGCCAATAACTTTGCATGCTTACACCCTTTCATATAAAGCTATTAGTCTTTGAATCCCATTAAGTTAGCCCAAATGACATGCTACAAAAGCTTTACTAGCCTATTATGTCATTTGATTCTCCTGGGGATTTTATTAAAAGTCACTTGCCTGATAAGAATTAACAAAATATTTATTTTGCTTAATTTATATTGCATTAATAACAAAACATAAATTGATCCACCAAACGAGTTATCAGAAGGATCCAGTTTTCTTATTGTAGTTAACAAATCTGAGTACTTGTCCTTTAAATATTAATGTGTGTAGTTCTTTCAGTTGGTTTTAGTCTTTGTTGGCCAGGAATTGCATTACTATCATATTGCCTTTTGTTGTAAACCATGTGCCTTACATCTGCTGCACTGACTATGCTTACACCTTTCCTTGAATTCTTCTGGTAGCATTTGATTTTTGCAAAGACCAGATCTGGCTAAGTTCCAAATCTTACTAAGCCTGGCAAAACAATGAGCACAACACTTTTTCATTTTTCCCATTTGATGAAAATGCCTGGTGCTAATGAATTTTATGGTTGCACCTAATAAATTTCAAATGAATTTATAGTTGCAGCTCAGATCATAAGTGGCCACTATAAATATGGACATATGTTTGGCTCAACTGTGTTACAGAGAATTTAAGAAACTATGAACGTATGTTTTGATCTTAAAATTCATTTAGATTTTTGTTAAAAAGCTAAGGAAATAACAATTATGACATGGATACGCACCCATCTAGTAGTTGGCCAGTCTCTCGAGCTGAATCTTTCGAGCGCCGACATGTTAATTGTAGTTGGCTAGGTAATTCTTTAGTCGCTAAATTTTGCAAGTCAATTTCGTTACATTTTTGAATTATAATGATAAGCCCATAAATTTGATTATTGATTGGTAATTTTTTTTATTAATAATATCTAACTCATCTGAATCATTTACTGTCAAAAATGTCCTATGTTTTAGTAATAAAATTTTTGTAATGACCTGGGCTTTTATATGTATCTGTGTGATGTGACTATCTTATACCAAAGTAGTGGTGAGCATTTTATCCATAATCCGCTGATTTAACCGGGACCAACCGTATTTTTGCGGATGGATGCCCGGACCGTTCGCTAATGGGTTGGACGCGGATGAGATTTTTGAAATCCAACGGATTACGGATTGGGTCCGGATGCAACCTTGAAAATCCGTTGGACATCCATATCCGTTAGATTAAGGGCATTTATATTGTTTCTAGAAAATATATAGATAGTTTTGGAATTTTTAAGGTGTTTGCTTGGAGTGTTGTCCATGGCACTTCTATATTTACATACATTTATAAAATATGTAGGTTCTATAAGAAGTCATCTATATTGACTTAATTGTTTTCATTATAAATTTTAACTAACATAAATCCATTAGATTATCCGCACCCAGTCGGTTCATCCGTGCATCCATTGGATGCAAATTCGTTGGATGTTGGATTGGATGTGGATGCCAAATTTGAAATCCATAGTGAATTGGATTGGATGCGGATGAGGTGAAAATCGGTCCATACCGGCCCAGTAACCAAAGTGCAAAAGGACGAATCAAAGTAGCACTTCCACTGGAGGTTGTATGGAACATGGACTATTGATTAATTGTGATCATAAGTAGTATCAACTAAGGTATTAATGAAGTTCTGGTTGCTTGGACCACCTTTTAGGCTAGACAAATATTGGTACTACCCTCATGGTCCATACTTCATACTCTCTCCATCCCACTATTAAGTGACCTATTTGATTTTATATTTTGTCCCACTAATAAGTGACTTATATCACTAAACAAAGAAATATTTCTAAAATTATCCTTTTAGCTAATTATAAAAAATATAAGAAATATGCATAATTCGATAAACATGTTTATATTCGTTGCGTAGGTGTTTTAAAATGTTTTTCAATGATATGAAATTTATGAACATCCGTGGAGTAGTTTGAGTGATAAATCATTTCTAAATTTCACTAGTTATTATCCATAAGGTTATAATTGTACAAAATGCTTAAAAGTACTATTTTCCTTGCTTGTCTTAAAAATTGTGCAAACTTAAACTATGTCATTTAATAGTGGATTGAGGGAGTACAACTTTAAAACCCAAAACTCAATTTTAAAACCCCAATACAGTGGCACATTGCATTGAAACTTAAATAGTCTTTTGTGATTCTCCATAAATTTTCCTGGCGAATTTAGGGGCCAGGAAAAAGGAT
This sequence comes from Papaver bracteatum, assembly GCA_023529315.1. Taxonomy (NCBI): domain Eukaryota; kingdom Viridiplantae; phylum Streptophyta; class Magnoliopsida; order Ranunculales; family Papaveraceae; genus Papaver; species Papaver bracteatum. Next base: position 809,721 of record JAJJWX010002732.1, on the reverse strand, counting down.
TTAGGGGCCAGACTAAAAGACAAAAAAGGTCACCCGAACGTAAAAAGGGGTCATCCCTTAACCGATTAAGCCGTATTGGCGAAACTACCCTTATACATTCGGAAGTTAATGACCACAATTATCTTCCGAATGTAGTGGTTCAGGAGCATATTGCTGCCACTGTCCGGGGGGTTCGCCAATACGGTAGCAGCAATATGCTCATGAACCACTACATTCGGAAGATAATTTTGGTCATTAACTTCCGAATGTATAAGGGTAGCTTCGCCAATACGGCTTAATCGGTTAAGGGATGACTCATTTTTACGTTTGGGTGACTTTTTTGTCTTTTAGTGTTGGCCCCTAAATCCGTTTGCCTGGCCCCTAAATTCGCCAGGTAAATTTTGTAGTAGTAAGTTTTTCTTTTCACTTTTTCGAGATCAAATGCTACATGCATAATACCCAAATCCTTTTCACTTTTTTCTTTTCTTTTTACCAGCATCCATTCCAAAACAGATGTTGCCTAGTTGGTTTGTGAACTAGTCTGAACTGAAAAGAATTTTATAGGTGCACCTAATGAATTTCAGATGAATTTATAGTAGCGTCTCAGATCACAGCATTAAATCCCAATAACTTTGGGTTTGTCTTCTTCTGCTCAGCCAACTCAGCTAACTTTATTATATAAACCCTCCAATCCATCCTCTCTTTTCCTCTCATCTTCAAAGTAATATCAAATCTCTTCTTCATTCTATCTCCATACTTTTAGTTAGGCTTTCATTTCATATAGTTCTGATTCTGTTTTCCTACTCATCTTTATGTGTTTTCATCTGATTTTGTCTTTCAGTTTTGATATATGATAGGTGTCTAAAACACCTAATATTATATTTAGTATTTATGCTTTCTTTGCTATTTTTCGTGTGAATTATGTATCTTATGTTCGCTTTTGAGTTATTAAGTACTCTGGAGTCGCACGGACGAAAAGAAGGAGAAACTACTCATTTAGAGCGGAAAGGACAAAGTCGTCATTTCATGGGCGAACACTATCCGGAGTCGAGCCGAGGTTAAGGGGCAAATCTTTTTTGGAGAAGTGTTAAAGACAGCCAGCTCACGGTTAAGGGGTAACTCTTTTGGAGGTGTACTAAACACAGAACGGATGAGGTTAAGGGGCTGCCATTTGGGTGACCCTTATCTCAAGAGCTGGGGTGGCAGAATCCGCCCTAGTTTACAAACCCAACCCTGAATCGAGAGAAGAAATTCTCTCAACCATTTTGTCCCTGAAACAGAAATTGAGACACAAAACCATAATTGTGAGATTCGGACGAACTCAGAGATGAAGAAGATCGTGGTGCTGTGTAAACAGGGAGGAGGAAGATAGTTATGGAGATTGATGGGATGAACTCAAGACCAGAAAACAACCAAGAAGTGGAATCTGTGTAGGGTTTGGTGAGATTGAAATCAGGGATGATATTGGGCGTTAATAATGTCAGAATCTTAGAGATGGGTTTTTCCCAGTTGAAGATTTAACAGCTGTAGATGGTGAAATTGGTGGATGTTTCTGAATTGAGGATGAAATCGAAATTGATGGATGTTTCTGAATTGAGGATGAAATCGAAATTGGGGGTTTCTTCTGAATTTGAGTAGGATAGATGAAAAGGGTTCTGTGTTGGTGGTGTTTGTTGCTGGATTTCAGGTAAAGTTATGTTGCTGCTTCAGATTCGAGGAGCTGTGAATGATTACATGTGGTTATTTGCGAACTGTATGTGGTTGGTTCTGTGAGTTTGAAGAAGAAATGAAGAGTGGGTCGAGATTGGGTACCAGTTTGCAGTGACTTGAGTGGAGGTTGGAAGTACTCAGGTTGTGTACAGGAAGTTCTGGGTGGTGAATCCGCTTAATGATACTCAGCTAGGTGTATGCTAGGAGTTAACAGTGCAGGCTGGAATTACAGGGAAGTTGATCAAGAGTGTTTGGCTAGAGGAATGATGTTGCAGGTGAAGTTTGGTGCAGCTGGTGGAGATTCAAATGCAAGGAATGGTGAAATGTATTGCTACTGTAACTGAGGTTGATTTGGTGTTGAGAGGAGGCAGTCATATCAAGAAGAAAATGGGTCTGAGTCTGTTGCTATGAGTACAACGGGTTAGTGATGCTGCTATTGGCAATAAGGAATGGTTTGATAGAGTCTGTTGGTGTTGTGAACTGAAATGTTGCTGCAGTAGGATGGTAGCTGTTGGCTGAATTGGTGGAGTTGTTGATGTGTTCATGGTACTGATGCAGGTGCAGTAGGTGGAACAAGTCAGTGTGGCTGAAGTGTTGGTGTTGGAGGCATTGCAGGTGGAGTTACATCTCAAATGGAGCTTTTGATGTGGATGGTTGAGCTGACGCAGGTGCAGTGTGTTGACTATGAAGTGCTATGAAGAGATGGTGGAGGCTTGAGTTATTGAGTTGGATATGCAAGGCATGATTGCCATTGGCAGGGACTCAGGTGAATGGGCATGAAGAGCAAGGAAATGAATGTTGCATATTGGTGATTGCAGTTGAGGTAGTAGTTAGCAGGAGTGTGTTGTAGATGTGAACCGAAGAGGTGGTGCCTGCAATGGAAGTTGGTGATCAGGTACTTGTGCAATGGAATTGAGCTGCAGAGAGGAGCTCGGAATTAAAGCTGAAATGGTCATGGATGCTTATAAGGGATTTTGCAGGGAATGAGATTGGATGATTTTGATTCAGGTGGACAAGGTGTTGGTAATAGGCTGTGTTGCAGAGAAAAAATGGAACTATGCATTGGTGGAATTGCAGGAATGGATTGCACAGCCATCATGGCTGGGTGTGCAGGGGAGGCATGTCCATTGTGGCTGGAAATGATTGCAACTGAGTTGGCTTGGAAACTCAATGGATTGCTTGATCATCATGGTCACGGCGAGTTTGACCCGAGCTGACTCAGTAATTTGACTCGGTGACTAACGGAAGACCGTTAGGTCAATGGTTATCTCTAACGGTGCCGTGACGGAATATTCCGTCAACGGGGAAGAATCTTCAGGTATCCGGCGTCGAATTTTCTAGCCGGATTCCGGGCAACTTCCGGGCAAAAACCCAGTTTTCCGGTGACGAATTTTGGGACATATTTTCTACACGGGTTTTCACAACATGCGCTTGGTGGAACAATTGAAGATGGACTTTGAAGACAAAACCTAATATTGGAAGGAGTATCCTTTATGGAAATTGAAGAAACTTATAAAAGAGGAGACTTTTTCTAAACCTAAGATCTTTTTGGTCATATATCATATATCTACTACTTTTGTTTCTAGGGTTTGTGAACATGATAGGGTTTCTCTTTCTTCTTGTTATGAACTCCATTAACATGAGTACTTAAGTTTATTATTGGTTATGGAATAATTGGATTTCACATAATATGGTTTTTGATATGATAAATTAGTTTTGTCTCCATACTTTATCGTTTATGATTCACTGTTTATATTGTTACATGATTTGAATGCTTGTTTGATCGAGTCATGAATCGGTTGAGTTTGTTTTCATGTCTATTGCTAGATTAGGGTTTGTTTTACGTAAAAGTGATAGATTCCTGATTACAAGTATCATGAATATGGTTATAGCTTGTAGTGATGCATCCTTATAATTATATGTGAACCATAACCTTTGTTAAATCGGATTAGTGCGTTTTCCACGTTCGATTGCTTTGATTGGACTGATTTCATAGAACTTAATGCATCTAGGGAATTAAACTTGATTAGTGCTTTTACACGTTAGGTTGTTCTCTTAGATAGAACTCATACTCGCATCTTTTAATGTGTTTGTTGATGACAAAAGGAGATTAGCGGGATATTCTTGCGATCAAGATATTCGAGGGCTTTTGATAAATTGAGATTAAATATCAATTCTACTTATTGTTTTGAAAACATATTTGTGAATGAAGATGAATCCTTAACCAATATTCTCAATACTTTGATTTGTTTGCTTATTTCTTTATTTGCTTTTATTTTATTTTAGTATATAAAAATCAGAAAACCCCTGGTGTTATTTATATAGGAAACCGAAACAACGAAACAACCAAGACCTCTCTGTGGGATCGATCCTTTCTTGCCCTTGCCATATTTATATTTTGAGTAGTAAGAAAGTGTAAATTATTTTTGACGCATACGACAGCGATCAATATATTTTCTTTAACATTTTCAGTTCAATCTCTTAGATAATATTACTGAAAAAGATGGTATGACTGGGAAAAATAGAGTACTAACTTAGATGAGAGGAAAAATCACTATGTGTTGGGAATACTAACAAATGGGGCATGGTTTGGTTCAAGATTAGTGAAGTTAAGATAATTTGATGTTTCCCCCCAATCTCTTTGGTTTGTTTTTTCTGGTTTTATTTGATTTTTTCCGTAATCTTATCTTCTTGGTCATGTTTATGAGTTTTCACGGTTGATGATTGTTTTAAGTCTTGCATATGATATGATGATATCTTTGGAAATGAGTACCAAACTAGATGATAGGAGAAATGATTGTGCTTTGTGAGTATGAACAAACTCAACAGCAGCATAGATCAGGATTGAAGTTACGGTAATTTCATGATTATATTCACCGTGCATAATCATTGTCCCCTCATCTGACTAGGTATGTTTCTAGATTATCTGATCGTGTAGTCATCTGTTTAGTTAAGATTTTTGCACAAAAACTTTCTTTCACAGGTCGGAGCAAACCAGTTATGTTTGTAGCCATTTGTAAACTTCGTAGAAAAAACTTAAGGTGTTGATGGTCGAAAGATCTCCATATCTCAGGTGGTCTTATATTCCATTGGGACTGGCCATGAGATATATACATTTTTTCATGTTTTTTTTCATTTTGCATGCATGTTTTGGTATATGCAACAAGCCTATGAGGATACCGAATTACAAACAACATCATCCTTCGGTTAAATTGTTCAACAACAAATTCTATGTGCTCTACCAACGACAGTTAGTCGTTGCCGAAAAATTATGCCGACCGCAGCTTGAGTCGCTTTGTTATAGTTGAAAGATACCTATTCCAGCAACATGGTTGACACATATCTTTAGAAAATAAAGCTTCAGCAACAGAGCCTATCTGTTTCCATGTCGGTTTCTATAGATCTCCAGACACCAAAAAAGGCCATGTACCGACTGAATCCGGGTAGTCACTAAAGACGAATTTTCTTGTAGTGACAACTTGAACCTTTACGTAGTGTTAATAGGCTCTCTTAAAATCTAACCATAGAGTGAACATAAGTCTTGAACTCTAGGAGATGAAAAGATTGATTAACACACATGACTACACTAGTGTAAAGTCTAAAGCCAGCACATTACGGCCTTGTGCTTGTATCCCAGTTTTAGTGAATGATGTATAGAACTACCCATATTATCATAGAAAGCGGCCATACTTTCATATTCATATAGGTGAGTTTATCAAGAGTACTCCTGAAGGTACCCCACTCTAAATAGAGAATTAAACATCATCAAGATTTTAAAAATTAAAAATCAAAAATAAACAGAAGAGACTTCATCTTAATCCCTCATCTGAAGAGACTTCATCTTTGCAATAAGGAAAGGAAGGAGGCTCTACAGCAAGCCATACGATGTGATTTAGATATCTTTACTGGCCTAGAGAATATTTTTAAAACCTTGAATAAGTGGCTGTGTTTCTATTGCATGTCCATTCAGGCTTGGAGCATAGAATGTAAGCATCAAGGGGACAATGAGGTACGTCCTGTAACATGTGAAGGGGATGTGGATGAAGTTATTGTTGGTATACCTCGTCCCTACTGACAGGAAGTTGCATTTCAGTTGGCCAAAGACAATTTTGAACTTAATATTGAGACACTGGATGCAGTCTTTCTGTCTACAATCTGCACTGTGAAGAGTATTCCCAGGGGTTGTAGACTTGCATTTTCGCACACCCTAAAGGCGGCACTTCATAAAGTTGTGGCAGAACCTAAGTCCGTTACGAACTGGGTAAAACTGTTGCTACTCCCTCGCTTGACGTTGAGGGTTTTTCGGCCTAAAGGGATATCTGAATGTAGGTATGGGAGTCGCAAAACGATGCAGCAAAGACAAATTCTCAAGGCTTTGGAAACCTAGGGTAAATCTGGTGGGATACACAAGCTGGTAAGGGAGGTTCTAAGCATGCCTGAGACAAGGTATGTTAGACTTGAGGAGGATGACATGGTAGAAAAAAAGGACAAGTCATGTACTAATGTCACAACCTATTTGCGCAAGGTTGCATATGGACATTTTACAGCTACGGTTAAAGTTATAAGCTCACCAAGGGTGGCACCAAACAATGAGAATACAAGAAAATCCCTTGAGGATAAACATCCAACTGTGCCCCCGCCATAGAAACCAACCATACCATTGCATGAAACTCCTTTGGTAGCAGTAGAAGGGACTGTTCTAAGTTGTATTAAATCTTTCCCTAAGGGAACATCGTGTGGTAGGGATGGCCTTCGGGAACAACACCTCTTGGATTCCTTATGTGTGGAAGGTTCAACTGTTTCTGCAGATTTCGTTGCGGCGATAACAATGGTTATCAATTTGTGGCTATGTGGGAGATGTCCACTCAACCTTGCAGAGTAAATTACATCATCTCCCCTAACGCCTCTTCTTAAAACGGACAAGAGCATCCGTCCCATTGCTGTTGGAACGATTTGGCGTCGCCTTGTGTCCAAAGTGGCTATGAAAGGGGTAGGCAAGGACATGGCAGAATACCTACAGGACTTTCAGTTCGAGGTAGGTGTTTCTGGGGGAACGGAGGCAATCCTTCATGTTGTGAACTGGTATGTCAATAAACACCACATGGATGATAGGCTTACTATGTTAACAGTAGACTTCACCAATGCTTTCAACCTTGTTGATCGTACGACTATGCTTTTCGAGGTGTGTAAGTCATTCCCATCCATATATTCATGGGTATAATACCTATACGGGAAGTCTTCAAGGTTGTATGTGGGGGATTACTACATCTACTCTTCTTCAGGGGTACAACAAGGTGATCTCCTAGGGAAATTACTATTTTCTTTGGTGCTCCACCAGCTGGTAAGGAAAATAAATGAGCAATGTACATTAAACTTACAAGCTTGGTACCTTGATGATGGCATTATTATTGGTGACACGGCAGAGGTAGAAAAAGCTCTTACTATTGTTCAGACGGAAGGGCCAGCATTAGGGATTATTATGAATATTAAGAAAACTGAAATTTTCTGGCCCTCTTGCGATGGACAAAAGCTAAGGGATATAGTGTTTCCTGCCAAAATTTCAAGACCAAAGAATGGGGTCAAATTATTGGGAGGAGCAGTCAGTTTGGATGATGGGTTTGTGAAGGGCCTTGCCATTAAGAGAGCTGAAAAGCAATAGAGCTGATGAAGGTTTTATCAATAACTCCGTGATCCTCAGAGTGAATTATTGCTTTTACGTGCTTGCATGGGTATTTCCAAGCTGTTATTTGGACTTCGTATTTGCCATCCAGAATACATTTTGGAGGCAGTAGATATTTTTGATAAAGGCTTGCGAGAGTTGATAGAGGGTATAGTGGTTTGTGGGGGTCTGTTTTTTGGAGATCTGTAGTGGAAGTTATCTACACTACCAATTATATACGGAGGGCTTGGCATATATACTACTAGTGAGGCATCTCAATATGCCTTCATAGAATCACGTGTCCAAACTTGGGGGTTACATGATCATATATTTAGGAGTGGGAAGGTAGATGGCATGGATAAAAAATTCAACAAGTCTTTAAGGATGTTGCAAGCAACTCTCCCTGATTTTGACTTTAGCAGCTTTACCAACAAAGACACCGCCCCCTCCCCCCCCCTAAAGCCCAAAGTACTTTGGCGACTGCTCTTTTTGGTAAAGTAGTTAAAGACATGGACAAAGTTTATGATTTGTCGGACAGACAAAAAGCTGTTATGGGTTGTCTACAAGCAGGGCATGCACATGATTTCCTCCTCGCTCTTCCGATTGAAGGCCTTGGACAGAAGATGTCACCCGTGGAGTAACGTACCATCCTTAAATATAGGTTGATGATCCCTCTATACCCATCGGACACCCGTTGTCCTTCTTGTATCACTGGGTATTTATACACTTACGGGGAACATGTTGTTCAGTGGAGAGCCGGTATTTCAGCGAAGAAACAAGCGCCTGTCAATTTTTTGACTGATCCACTCGAGGGGAGATCAACACTTAGGCCAGCGGATGTTTTAATTTTTGGGTGGGTTAATGGAAAACACGTATGTGTTGACCTCAATGTGGTTTCTCCATTAGTTGGCATTGGGCATGGCACGTTTACAGTCGGGCAAGCAACACTGAGGGTTGCCTCTGGTAAGATAGCGAAACATGAGAAAGCATATCATGATAATGGGCACGCTTTTATTCCTTTCTCTTTTGATACATTTGGTTTTTTGGCTCCAAAAGCTGTTGGACTCCTTAAGAGAGTTCAGAAAGTTATGCACAGTAATGTCATGACTCCCGGTTCGAGAGAGTTTGTTTTTAAAAGGATAGGAGTTGCTATTCAAAAAGGGCTTGCGGCGCAGCTTGTTGCGCGTTTGACTTTGTCGTCGTTGTAATTATTATTGTTTTTTTTTTTGAAGATAGATTTTATATTTTAATTCATTTCCGTTTAAATAAACTCAACCTCTACTCGATTCAGTATATCATGACGTGGGATGAATTCTTCAAAAGCATGATTCTCGTATCTCCATATTATTTATGACTTGGTGTCCCATTTGAACCTATATTTTGGGATCTCACTCCATAGGTAAGGGTTACCCTTTTGAACCTACTTCTGAGAGCTTGAGTTATAGATTGGTAATTGTATCATAAATAACTCAATCTCAATGATGTTATCATCTATGACTTCGTCTAGTCCCTTTGAACCTATTTCTAGGTTGGGTATCCATCACAGATGACTCAATCTCAATGGGCATCAACCTCATCCCTAAGATGTATTTACATATTCTTATCAATCCTTTCGTTAAATGACTAACGAAAACTCTTTTCAGACACTATATAATCTATTCTCATAATATCAACTCTTATCATTGTCGTTACGTTCTCAATTCTTGCAATAGTCGCGGTACTATCACATTGGATTAATATGTCTTTTCCTCTATCTATTAGAGGATCGAATCGCTCTATCCCTTAGAGGATTCATTTGAGATGATATCTCAATCATCATCACAATATCCTTAAAGGATTGTGATAAACATTTTTAGATAGTGTATTTCTAGGTTTGAGGTTCTTTTCAGACACCTCATAACCTTCTCAAAATTTTACCAATTTTCCATACTAGGATTGGTAAATCTGAATGTAAAATCCCCATTGCAGAAGTAATATATCAAACCCCCACTACAAAAAATACTTATACATAGTCAATCACGTAGCAAAGAAACATACTAAGCTACCATACTCATGTCTAGTGCAATCATACACAATCTCAAAATCATTAGCACTAAACCAAATGAGTGAAAACTAGTTTAGATTCAGACTATATATATTTTTTAAATTCTATTTTCATGGAAATGAAATAGATCCAAAGAAATAAAGAAAAATTTATTTCAAAAACAAACACCACCTTCACTCAAGTCTTTCATGTCGAATAGTAAACTAAGCATGTTCTCAATTTCATTTTCATCCTTTAAGTTAGAATTAAAATTTCAACAAATCACTTATGCATACAAAACAAAGTGTATTGTGCATTTCACTTTCATCAATTCTGAAATCATTCGGATGAATCAAAAATTATTTTAAAATTGTTTTCAGAATATAAATGATAACTTATCTAGCTTATACATTTTCTTTTATTGTAGAAACTACACAGTTTTCCATGCTCGGTTTACATAGATTCTCATCTTTAACTTACACAAAAGTATATATTTCTACTTATGACTATCAAAAATCATACATCGTAGAAACAACATCAACAAAACAAGCATGTAAGTTAATTTAGCGACATGAATGCAAGTGTCGACGATTTTCTGTTCGCTTCTAAAAAAAATAGGCTCACGAATTTATTTTTCCAAAGATTAACTTTTTAAGAACAAAGTTACTTTCTATGAGAAGTTATCTTCAAAATTATAAGCAATGACTGAATTTTAATCTCACTATAATTATGCATTTATAGGTTCATTCTTAGTGAATTACTTGTCACCTTCATTTTTCTAATTCTTCTAATTTAAATCAAAGTTTGTAAAACATAGGGTATGGAACCCCCACTATTTTTTTTGACTCAAACAAGAATTTCAAAACAACATCCAAAGATCCCAAAAATTGTGAAAAACTAATGAACCAATGATCTAAACCCAAAATGTTTTTCACAATATAGAGAAAAATTCAAACAATTTTCGTAAAGTCAATATCGCCTAATTCACGACTCAAAAGATCATATTTAATACAAGCTACTAGAAGCATCAAGCAAGTATTTATAAAATTCTCAAATATTTTATTTCATTAAAAAACATTGCAAGTCGCGTAAGATTTCAAGGTGTACATGCTTTTATGAGTTAGGTAAGATTACATACATGTTACACAAAAATTCACCAAGTTTATAAGAAACTATAACATGCTCTCATTCGTTACTAACTCATTCATTTCTTAAAAGCATGACAAAATCTAATATTTCAAATATTCAAAATTTAATTCATGTTATGATAAAATTATACTATTATATTCAAACATTTTATCCATAACATATTATTTGTAGTAGCGCAATGATCAAATTCAACAAATTTCTAATCTCAATCCTTTTTTTGTATAACAAGATATGCGAAAACTATATTCTCGCTCATTTCGAAAGTATGAACATCTTTAACAAGAGTGTTCTACCCAAAGTAAACTTTGAGATCGTACCAGTACCGAAAATCCTAGTGATGTGAGTGTATCTCAACACCACTTTCTTTCAAATGATTCGGTTCAACTTTTGAACCTTTAACCTATCAAAACAAACACGTGTAAAATACCAATATAGACCAACCTCTCACCGTATCCACAATTAACTTAGCTTGAAAAACGTTGTTAATAAAACTTGATATCCTTACAATGCCGTGCAAGAATATCAAACAAATTCATAATCAATATTATGTTCATTTCTTGGTGAGAGTTGATATTCACATTAGTTTTGACTAGGTTTCTAATTATTCGGGTTTGGGTTCGTATAAAATTCCATCTCATAAGTTCCAAACATATATGAGTCACATGTTTATTATCATACACAATAATTGTCATTATATTGTTTCCCCTAAAAAAATTCTAAGATTGAACAATCAGTTTATTCAATTATTTGATCACTACAAATAGTTCATCAAACATACCTCAATTTCTTTTAAAGCTCAATTGGTTATAAACCATTGTCCATTCGTTGCGCACCAACAAAGAAATCATAAACCCAATTGCTCCTCACATCGATTAATTTCCCGCAATTTTTATTTCATTGGAAATTAAAAACTTGCTCAAGTAAGTGAATTTTCACCTGTCACAATCATGTACATGTGAGCATTTGAAACCAAAAAAATAAGTAAGGTATGCACTTACATAATTACTTGAGAATCAACTAATATAATACTCCAAGTTTCTCTCAATTGTCAAACAAAGATTCAAAGTTATATAGTTATAACATCATACATATACTTATAACTTTCTATTAAGCATATTACCAAACATATGGGGTGCATTAGTTTGATTGCTATCAATGATAATATTTTTCATTAGCAAAACAAGAGTATGAAGTATAAAATAAAAATATGATTTTTAATATAGTTTCTTACATCTCTAATCTCAAGTATCACGTCTCTTATTTTGGACAAACATACACAACGATTCTGAAATTACCAATTCTCGCAAACTAAATATCCAAATAGGAAATTTCAAAATAGGGTTTGAAGATAAGTTCCTGATATACAAGTTTCTTGTGACATACGGATTCAAATTTTCTACACAAAGATAAGGAAAAATTGATTTAATCAGGACTAATTTTCTTCCCGTCAGAATTTTTCTAAATATAGTTTATGGATTCCAAATATTCTGAAAATTTACAGGGATGATCCCCATGATGTATAATATACTCGGTTAAAATTTCAAGACCCAATTCGGTTTCCTTAAAGAGATGCACATAAAACTCTATAACATGTCAAAAACGTTCGTGTATGTTCAACAATATTTTTCTATGCTAAAAATCCATGGAAAGATATCAACCATTTTACAATCCTAGTCCATAACATAAAATTATTCTAGGTATCAGGTTACCAAAAAGCTCAAGCATCATTTTCAATCGTCAAAGAAAAATTATACCGATTATAGTTCTACAAAACGAAATGAAACAATGATACTTATCGCGTTTCAGCAATCGTTTTCTTTTGATATCTGTGGCAGAATATACGTCTTAAAATTGTTGGAACAATTGTTGAATTACGTCTGCACAACAAATAAAATCAAACACGAAATAAATAACGTTAAGGCTGAGTCGCGGACTAGATCGCTTTCTTTAAGACGTTTCGCGGCTCTGCCCAAGATTGTGCAAGCAGTTCTTCAATGGCGCGTCGTCCCTAGGATAAAACAGCTGAGATCAATCTCTTACACAATCACTCTTGCACGGTGAGAGGATGTGAAACTTCTACACTTCATTCTTGCTCAGAAACTCTTTAGAAAAACCAAGGATGATCACACACTTGTTTTTGTTTCTCACAAAAAATTAATTTTTCTTTGAAAACCCAAGAGACATAAAAGAAAAACTCTCTCACTAAAAAATATTTCAACAACTCCTCAAAAAACACAATATTAAAATTCTGATATTTATTTTTAATTTCCATGAATAAAATAAATATAGATTAAATGAAAGACATTATTAAGATGTTAATTAGCATCATTAATTCGTTCAACAAAAACGGTTTTGACATTAACACAAAATATTTATTTTCTAAGAGAGAGAATAATTATCACACTTAAACCATTTAAATGAAATCAATAATGTTTTTGAAATGAAATCAATAATATTTTTCTTTTGGAAATCAATAATGTTTTTAAAACATATATTCCCAACAATTTCTAATTTCCTATAGCAGTTTTCTACGTCATCTCAGTTTTTAAAAAGAAAAACATTTATTTTTCACAATGCAACCCCATCTCGTTACACCAACCATTTTAATCATTTTGTATTGAATAAAACATGAGGCAGTTGTACTTACTCTTTGATATTGGCAGAAATAGCTGATGTTATTTATTGAACCTAAATTATGTACCCTAGTAATTAAAATAGTCTCAGAAAAACATGTTTTTTTGCTTCTGTTCCACATAAATTGAATTTGTTGTATTTTGTGTAAAATTGTTGTTTTGAATCTTAACAATTTACACCATCATATCAATTGTTAACTAATTTGTATTCATCTAATCGCTTCTTCTTCAACACACTTTAGTCTTTACAATTCTTGCATATAATGTAACTATGGAAAATCCCACAGTCACACCCAAGTAATAATTTAAAGAAGATCTAAGACATGATAAAAATTCTCTAAGTTATTTTCATTAAGAACATGGACATAAAACCAAATGCAATATAAGAAAACCCTAACTTGGAAAACAATCAACTTTCTGTCTCCTAAATTCCTTATACAAACTCTCAAAAATGGTCCCTCTCTCATACAATGGCCTCTAGTGCCTTTTATAGGGGTTGTTCACAGTGGAGGACAGCTAATAAAGCCTCTTAAATCAGATTTGAGAGGGCAATAGGATCGCCATATCTTCTAGCTGTTGCGTTGATATCGCGCTGACCCTCACATGTTTTGTGTGATTTTTGTGACATCATCGCATACATCATGAGTGAGGTAGTGAACCTATTAACTTCGCCTGTGGCTATGGGTCTTCGTTATCTTCTCCTTTAACTGCCTGTTGACAAATGACTTTCTCGCATTCCTATAGGTTGTGCGATATTTTGTATCCACATTTTGACTCTTCTCGCATTGATTTTATCTGAAGGAGAGAACAATAAGAGAAGTCTTAATTTATCGCATCAACCTTATGTTTTCGTATTCTTCAGGTCTGCTAACATAATATCGTATTTTCTGTATGACCTTCTACACGTGTTAACTACCCTTCTTTTCGACCGACACATCCTCGATAATCTTCCCTTTTCGACCGGTGAATCTTTTTGACGGTTTTCTTACTTTAATGTTAGAGCACTTCTCGGTCAAACTTGGAAGCGTTTCTATCTCAAGCTTGTTGTCAAGTTTAGTTGCCAAAAATTATAAGTATTGATTTCTAGTCTACTTATAACTAAGTCTCGGATTAGGATATAAAGTGTAGTTGAGCATTAGACTTCACGGCGTTCATCGATTGAAGATGAAGAACTACTAAGGGGAGCTTGTGGAACTTCATCAAGTAAAGGTATGTAGAGACTTGAACTCATCTATCACTCAAAAGTCTATCTACTTTATCTCCTATTTGAGACAAAAGTCGTATATCTATATAGACTTCTTGATATTTCTACCTGAGTTTAACTCACTTACATATTTCCCGAAATATATGTTGGCAAGCTTTCACTTTAACCAAGTTCATCTTATATTCTTGACAAAAGTCAAAAGATGATCATGTGAAAATCGCCTGATAACATCTTACGTGATTTATGTGAGACAATCATTTGACGTAGACTCAGAATATTTCGTACTGATCATTCAATCACTTAAAAATTGCTTTAAAGCTAATAGTTTGTGTGAGACAACTATTCCCGTCTTACAAGAATGTTTTAATAGTTGAAAAGAGAGTTCAGAACAATTGTATTTAAGCATAGTATGCGTACTTGCATATATGTAATCCATGTCCGAGAACCATGGTACGCATACCTGTATGCGTACAAGTTGGTTTATGAATTCCTGGAACCTGGTATGCGTACCGGTACGCGTACTGGCGTAAGGTTCAGGTACGGTTATTTTTTCTGAGTTTGGAAGGTATGCATACCAGTTCGTGTACTGGCGAAACCCAAACTTGGTCCGTCTACTTAGGTACGCATACCCGTATGCATATCTAAGTGGATGATGTTCTAAAATCGGTTTGTTCATGAACTAATACATTTATATATTAAGGAATGCAATCTTTTGCAAGCCGTGGCTATAATGTTCATGACTTGATTCGAGTGAATCAAAATTGATTTTACTTCAATTGTGTCTTGTATACTTATATGAGAATATAAAAGATTGAACAACTCTAGAACTAGTTTCATTTATGTCATTTGAACTAGTTATGGTTATGATGAATGAGGTTGATATGAAAGTGTTCATATGGCTAACTTCAACTAACTATTGTTGAGCCAACAATGTTTACATGTTTAGGTACGGTTACTCAAATCTAAATGAAGTCACTTTTCATTTGTGTGTAACAAGCTAAGTTCGATCTAACGGTTGATAGATATTAGCTAAGTTCGATCTAACGGTGAATATTGAATTCTTTGTTACCAAGGTAACATTAATTGCAAACCTTGATTTGAAGACTATATAAAGGAGAACTCTAGCAACTGGGAAACCTAATCCCCATACCTCATGTATGATACTAGTTGCGACTAGAGTCGATTCTCCTTTAACCTTAGGTTTTTCACGAAACCCTGTAGGTTAACGACTTAAAGACTTAATTGGGATTGTGAAGCTAGACCCAACAATTTTCTTTATAGTTGCGTGATATGATCTTGCTATTTCTATCATGATTGAGTATTATCTTCTGTAATATTGGCTCAAGATTTAATCTCCGATAGGAAAGATAAAAAGTAGTCACAAACATCTTCGTCTCACCGTTTGTGATTCCACAATATCTTTTTTCGCTACCATACGATTAAGATTATTGTGAGGTGATTGATATTTCTATGATGTTCTTCAGGAATATAAATTTGGTATATCAATTGTTTCCTGTTCACCTTGATTTATCTAAAGATGGAACAAAACTCACAGGTTTATCTGTGGGCGACCGATTTATCTATACAATAGACTTTTCTATGTGAGACAGATTTGTTTATCAAGTCTTCGACTTTGGGTCGTATCAAATCTTAGTTGTGGGTTAGATCAGCTAAGGGAATCAAGTGTGTAGAGTCCTTCTGGGATTGAGAGACGTAAGGAGCGCAACTGTACCTTGATCAGTGTGATATTGGTTAGGGCTCAGCTATATTCCAGTCCGATGTTAGCTTGGAGTAGGCTAGTATATATAGAGACTTAATACAATGTTGTGTTCAAATCTAGACTAGGTCCCGGGGTTTTTCTGTATTTGTGGTTTCCTCGTTAACAAAATTTCTGGTGTCTGTGTTATTTCTTTTCTGCATTATATTTTGTTATATAATAGAAATATCGCAGGTTGTGCGTAGTTCAATCAATTAGAGAATCCAACCTTTGGTTGTTGATTATATTGATTGACACTTAAACATTGGTCTTTGGTACCGTTCAAGTTGTTTCACATAATAATCAAGCTCATAGATTCTATCTGTTTCATTTGCTGATTACATTATAAAACAGAGATATAACTCTTGGATATATTTCCATTGATTGAGTTTGACTGTCTACTTTATTCTCTTGGAATTATATTGGAGTTTGTCGATAAAGATTGTTAAGCGAAATATTGGTTTTGGTTGTTAGACCCCCTCTTTTTCAATTGGTATCAAAGAAGGCAAACACATTTAAGACCTTATAAGTCTGTGTTGGTAGAAATATGACTCTATGGACAGAAATTTTATCTCAATAAATGCACCACCAGATACAGGGATTTTAGAATTCTCTTCTATGACTAATTTAGTAAAATTTGTAGACGAAATTATTTCTAAACCTCCACCAGGTTTAAAATCCCTAGAAGTGTTTTCAGGGCTTGAGATATTTTCTCTTGATGTTGAGGTAAATCTCCAGACTAAATCAAGTGATGATGAATAATATTCATGTTGGCGTTGATATTGATCTTCTTATCAACAAGGGTAATTCCTCAGGCTCTTGTATCTCAGAAAAAATTGGATATAATACAAGAAGTACCCAAAACTCATCTATCAGTCAGTTCTTTCCCTGAACTTGACTCTGTTAATATGTCCCTGATACACCTCCTCAAGATAATGGTATTTCCCTCTTCTGTGAGAAAGTCAGAATGTCTTTTTTGATTAAAAGAGTTTCTATGTGCAGTAATGAACATTATCTACAAAGACTGTGTGTTAAAAGTTGGAAACGAAGAAATCAGGAACACAAATTATCTTGTGATCTTTTTAAGATCTTTGAAAAACTTGTAAAAATAGTTTTTTGGGTTTCTCTCAATACTTGAAGTTGTAACAGTTGTTTGAAAGAAACTCTCTCTTGGTGTCATGAAGTGCAAGAAATCTTTTGTACTGGGTCATCTTGACCAAAAAAAATTTCTCAAAAAAAGGGGGGAATAATTGTTGATTTGCTACTCCATTTTTTTTGTTTGTGTTTATTAATTGTTTAAACAAACAAGCCCTTACTTGCATGCATATGGTTCACATACCTTGAACCCGAAACCTTTGACATGGAAGAATCTCATTCCAGAATGTGTTCGGCTATTTCTTATTCCATCAATTGATACATAAAAAGGGGGAGAATCACTTCGTTCTCTTCACCCTCTCCTTCTATTCTCCAATTCGTGTACAAAAGAGAAACCTAACAGTTCATGTATCAATTCCTCTCATTAATTTCTTTCGTTTCTTAAGCAATTCTTGTTTGGTTTACACCATTGAATTCAGGAGAAGCTTGTGCATATTGGGTCAAGAACCTTTTTCGTTTTGATCATCGTTTTGGAACTCCACCATTAACGATAGTTCGTATACCAAGTAAGTTTCTCAACTTTTCCTTGCGTATTAATTCTCCATTATGAGTTCTATGAAGAGGCCAAGTCATGGTGAAAGTTCGGGTACTCAAAATCATGAAGATACTTTTTATGACCCAAGCTTGAGAATTAGGTTCGTTGACACTAAGGCTCGTGATTACTATGTGCAATATAGTACAGAGAAACCTACTATTGAAAGGATTTATAAACCCTCTGAACTTAGGGTAGATGGTCTTCCTAGGTAATTTTAGAATCATGAATGGGGAATTAGTCACCGTCCCATGGGAACAGCCTATATTGAGTTGACATCCCAATTTTATGCAACCTGCATGAGCATGATACTGTCAACTGCACCTTCAAAACCATTGTTGAAGGAATAATTCTTCTTGTGAATCGACAATTCATTGTTGAACTGCTGAACTTGTCTCGTGATGGTGATTTTCTGTTAACAACCCTGAGTATTTGAGACGTTCTCCGAATGTGCTCTTAAATTTCCTTCTTGCAAAGGATGTCTCCTGGTATGAAGGTAAGATTGATATTCATGATGATGCATTGTTCCTCAAAGTTGCTATAAATCTACTAGTGGCCAACTTGATGCCTAGCACGATTGACAGATAATTATGGACCAGACCTCTTGCAGAACTGGTTTATTACGTTGTTGAAGGGAGGAAGATTGACTTATGTGGCCTTATTATTCGCCAGATGATAAGTGTCAGACAGATTTAGAAGAAGACTCTTGGATTCCCTTGTCTCATCTCAAGGATTTGTAGTCAATTTGGAAAAATGTCCATAACTCCTGCAGCATCAAACTCTGAACTCATCCGTCTCAAGCAAGAGGTTGAGGTTCTAAAAGAGCAAGTGCATTATGCCGAGACAGCTTATCCTGAACTAAGTGAGAAGTTTTATGAGATTACTAGGGACTATTATGAGATGAGTGATTAATCTATGTTTGAGCAATACTTTTATTTGATTTGTTTGTTTAAATTCTTATGTTGATCTTCTTAAAACTATTATTTTTAATAGTTGTAAAATTTGGAATCAAAAAACAATAAACCAATATATCACCAATACCAATCAATAGATTAGCAGATAACACTGATAACATTGTTAACATAAACACTATTGCCCAAAAACATATTTTAATCTTCTCTAATGGACTCTGTCCACCACCCATGGATGCTAATACAAAACTTCAAATCACAGAACTAAACATAAAAAATAATAAAAAAACCTTTGATAATCAGATAACCTAGAAGAATAAAAGAAGGGTTTTTTTCTGTTTAAGCAACATCAAATGTTGAAACCCTTACCAACTCCCTTGAATCATGTCCATCCACATCAAATCAAATTTAAAACATCAATTAATGATAACCAATTGTTCTATATCTATCATCAAATCACATAAACATGGAACCTTGGGGTCCCGCTGAAAGAAATTGAAGATTGACTACAAAAATCAAACCAAATTAGAAAAATCAGGCCATCAAAAAAAAATTAAAAAAGAAATCATGGCTAACCAAAACCCAAATCAAAAGAGAGATTGATTACCTGTTGTTGTTTAATCAAACATGTAATTAAAAAGAACCCTAAAAAATTAATCTTCTTTATCCAAAATCATATTGAGATGTTGATTACTAAAAAATAAGATGTGAAGAACAAGGTGGTGGTTGTTATCATAGAGTTGTCTGCAGAATCAGGAAGAACAAGGTGGTGGTTGTTCACCTGTAAATTATGGTTGGTTAGGAAGAAATGAAGAATAAACAAGAAGAAGAGAATGACGGAGAATGATTAAAAAAGAACTAGGATTATTTTTATGTGTAATATAGATACCTAAAATGAACAACTAGGATTGGACACAATGAAGGGATAGGATGAACCGGGTTTTGGGTACCGGGACTGACGATAATTGGTTCATAACCGTTATATTACCCACTCATATACCGGTTCTGATTGTCATTTGCATTCCCTGTACCGCCTTTACCAGTTCCGATACGATACCAGTCCGGGTTTTCCGGTTCCGAGCCGGGACACTGGTTCCGTTCCGGGTCTTGTGCAACCCTAGTTATACACTTATACTCCTATTCAAAAAATTATGAATCAATTTTTTTTGTTATATGCAATCAAAATCCCCATCCAAATTAAAATCATGAACCATTTTTAAAAAACAAAAAACCTAGACCTTAATTGAAATAATATTGATGAGATTGGGAATTGATTGAGATTTCTATTTTGGTTTATAAGATTTGAAATGGGGTTTGGGATTGAGAAAGAAGAAGAAACGCTAACTCTAAAAAAGATCTTGTTTTAGTTTTGTAAGAAATGGGTTTTTCCCTGTTTGTTCTTGAAACCATGGTTTAAATGGTTCATCTTCATATCCAGTAAAGGTAAAGAAACTTGATTATATCTTAAAAGTAATCAAGTTAAAAGTGAAATACTTCATACATTAAAAGTGAAACAACCCAGTTGCAGGAAAATGAAACAAAAGTTGAATTTGGAAGATCTTTTCTGGAATTCAAGGAAAGATATCCTTAATTCTCTGTTACAGTGTTGTTGAAGTAAAGAACATACAAGGATGAAAGATAAAAAACAGATTAAAGATAATCAGTTATGTATGGAGTGTTTTTTCCATCTTTTGACAGTTATAACGCCACAGGGGAGGACACATAATCAGGGAGGAGAGTAGGGAGGAGAAAGGGGTAGCGGAATAGCACCGTCGGTTAGTTATAGAGGATTCATTGTAGCCACCATAATACTTGCACTCAACGTATATTTTGGTGGGCTGGTCACTCCTTATGCCCAATAGTGTCCCTTAACTAATAAGGAGGAGCTAACTAGGAGCTTCCAAGTTAGGCAAGGAAAAGGAAACGAGATTTATGTATACCTATTGTAACTTGTTCGTGAAACAAGAGGAGGAGAGAGCAAAATAAATAGAGAGGTGTAAGTCTGGTGTCGTGGGAAAAAAAGGAAGAAAAAGAGAAATAAAGGTAGAGCCAAGTTGTGTCTTGGTAATGATTTGAGAATTTATAGAAGAAGAAGTATGTTCTAGTGAATGATTGGTTTGGTTGGTAAAGATTTATCCACCACATCCTACATCCCTTTAAAGTGGTAATTCTATGTTTGTTCAAATTCTTGTAGTAAGTTTCTCATCTTTTTTGTTTTGTTATTGGTTGAATATTCCTAAGCATTTGGTAATAAATTAGTTATCCACCATTAGTGGTGAGTAGAGAAAGGGGATATTGTTATCCAAGCGTTATATGCTATATGCATCTTGAAGTTGTGTAAAACCCTAATTTGGGAGATATCGTTGTAACTCACTATTTGTCATAGTGGAAGTTTTCCCTTAATCTTTAGTGTTGTGTTATCGATATCATTTTCATCACATTGGTCGTCATGGCATGGTCTTCATCCCTAAAGCTTTGACGACTAGTGATGTAGTATATATGAATAGTCGTCAGGTTTTGAAAATCTACACCATGACGATTAATAACTCTTAGAAAATAAGTTTTCATATGCCTAATTTTGTTATTGGTCGTCATTATTTTGTAAAAATAATATGACGACTAATAGACAGTTATCATTGTGTTGTATTTTCGACCATGACGACTGCAAATGCGAAAAACCAAACCAATGTTTGGTCAGCATGCTTCGTTTCAGTCGAGCATGCCGACTAAGTTTGGTCGGAAGGCTTCGTTTGAGTCGATCATGTCGACTAAGTTTGGTCGGCATACTTCGTTTCAGTCGAGCATGTCAACTAAGTTTGGTCGGCATGATCTTTTCAGTCGAGCATGTCGACTAAGTTTGGTCGACGTGCTCGTTTCAGTCGAGCATGCCTACTAAGTTTGGTCGGCATGCTTTCTTTCAGTGGAGCATGTTGACTTTTCATGGACTAAATTATGAAAGTACTTAGTCGGCATGCTTATTCTCTGTCGAACATGACGACTTTTCATGGACTAGATTCTGAAAGTCTGAAATCCTACAATCATTTGGAAAATTATTTGACTAGATTAATCCATTTTCGTTACAAAATTCTCAAAAACCAATTTTTTTCCAAAACAAGATTCATAAGTTAAATCTAATAAAAACAATAATCAAAATGTGTACTTAGCAATTTAAATTGATTTTATAGATTAGTGTTAACCAATCAGGGGGCATATAAGGCATTACAAAAAATATATGGATAATGGGATTTGGATTTTACTCTCAAATGATCATACTTTGTCCTATCACCTAGCCCCCAATTAGTTTGAGTATATCTCAATCCGGCGAGTTTATAAAAGAAGGGTTTCTTTACACTTTTATTCTCACACTATTTTACTCTTTGGATGTCTTTTTTATGAACTATTAATTGGGGGATATGGATTTTAATTGGGGGATATGAATTACTTCCCCCAACCATTTGTGGCTGATAAGGGGTGTCTTTTGGGTGTGAAAATACCAGAATATCCCTTCATTAATTAAAAAACATTATGAAATTACTGTAATGCCCTTTCCCTAAAACAATAAAATCTAAATACCAAATTCATATATCCCCCAATTCATTTTGTACCGGCATAGGGTTAGGTTTAGAAAAAAAAAATTCTTCATCGTCTTCCTCATCGTTCATTCTTCATCGACGATTAATCGTTGAATCAAAAATTTCTTCGTTGACTAACCTACCATAACCATGCCTCCACGAAAGAAATCAAAATCAAAACGGAACACTAAATCGATTGCTCAACAAACACATGAGCAACGAATCGAGAACATTGCTCAAGAACTAGAAGAGGAAGAAGCATCCAACTCGGATGATCAACCAATCATGGCTTCTCTGAGAAGGTAAGTGTTTTTTAGCTCATTTATGATTGTTTTAATCGATTTTTAGCCATGGGTTTAGGTTAGAATCGCCAAAATTGGTGAAACTGTGGAGTTGCAGAGAAAACCGGCATTCAATCTTAGTTTGAACACCATGCCGGTTTAAATTCCCAACTCAAATATCAATACCGGCATACGATAGTAGTTGAACACCAAACCGCTTGAGTTCCTGAAAATTAGATTTTAGGACCGCATTCGAATTAGGTTGAAGGCTATTCCGGTAGTCAACTTAAAACACACAGAATTTTTTTTTTTTTTTACCGCATTATATCTAGGTTTCACATTGCCGCTTTGAAATACCGGCATCGTGTAGTTCAATTCGTGTATGCCGGTTTGACACTTGAAACATTCAAGAAGAAAAACTCAAAAACCGGCATGCTCGATATTTGAACATATATGCCGGTACATGTTACCGGCATTAGTTGTTTTAAGAATTTCAATGCCGGTTTACAAACTGTGATGACTTTTCTTATGTTTGTTTCGTTTGTTTATGTTATAGGTCAAAAGCCAAAGTATCGAGGAAAAATAAAGGTCCTATTCTCACTAAAAAAAGGAGAAAGGACGGTCTTGATACTCCCAAGTCCCTGCCTCCCCGGGGGATAGATGCGGGTCGCAAGAAGCGTTTGGGGTTATGATGACCTTCGGACCACGATTTTCCGGGAACAATAATTTCAATTGTCGCAATGCCCAATGATAATTGTAATCCCTCTCGTTTTCCATTAAACACCAAGCCAATGTGAATGTTACCTTGTCCGATGTCTGCCCCACGATGTTGAACAACGGCATGTTGTATTTGTTTGTCTTGTACGTGCAGTCCATCATAAGAACATCACAACACGTATGAGCCAATTGTGAAAGCAAAGGATGCGAAATGAATATTTGAAGCGGCTTCTTGTCCGTACCTCTTTTAATGATACGCGTGTAGTTGTGATCCCAAACTATCTTCTCAAATTCTTGCATAACATTCCTCCCTTCCCATTCCAACCTTTTAATAGTTGCTTGTGCGCTATAAATTGTACTTAGTGAAGAAACGTTCATCTTATCCTTTGCCTTGAAGGTTCGGAGAATCACTCTTGGTTTGATACATGCTTTTGTCATCATCTTGACATCCTCGAATTGATCAGGTTTTAGCTTTGCAACTAGGGAGTGACCTTCAAAATCTTTCGGATCGGGGTGGTTGTGACGGCCAAACCACACCTTACATTCCCATTCTTTTTCTTCTTTACTTTCTCCTCTTAGATAGAATACAAGCTTAAAGGGGCACTCATCCTTTCTCGTAACTGTTTTGTATACCCTCTTAGTCTTCTTTTCATATACATAACCCTTTCTCTTATGGATATTCTCCTTGTATTTTCCGCTTCTCTCACAAACCATCTCAAAACGAACATCTGAATGTTGACTATTCCTCACTAAGACACACATGTTCTTAAGAGCCGTCTCTTTTGCCCAAGCAATTACTTCCTTTTCATCTTTTATTCCCTACATAATAATGAGAGATTACAAGCAAATCCCAACATTAAATTGTAAAAACTAGGTGGAAGACTTGTTTGGTAACATACCCGAGGTATTTTATAGTGTTCCGACGTATCCCGATGGAGCGGTTTGGAGTTTGGTTGATCGTTGTACAAACTTATCTAAATGAAAATAAAATTGGATTAGTTAAAACCGGCAGTGTCGATACGTAAATTAAAGTGCCGGTTTTCAAAAACGGCATACAAGGTAATTGTCATTCTATGCCAGTATTAAAACCGGCATTTTTACAAATTAAGTTACTATGCTTGGATATCGCATCGGCATACATATATCAAAAAAAGGAATGCCGGTTTTTAAGTTCAAAATATAATTTGTTTCTGTATGTTTTTCCTATTAAACCTAAGACCATCGACATGCAAGGATCTATGCTTTATCACAAACCGGCATGGTGTGTCATGTACGGTCAGTGCCGGTTTGAGTATTCCATACAATATTCGGTGGTTGGTAAAAGTAAAATTCAAACCGCATACAATCTTGGTTTGAATGGTACGCCGTATGTTCTTGAACTTGGGGATATTTTAAACCGGCATTCAAATTTGTATGAATACAATGCTTATTATAGAGGTTCCGGAATGGTATTCATATAACGAGCATGCCGGTTTTCTGCTTTTTCAGAAATGGCGGTTTCGAAAAAAAAAACAAATTTTCGACCTCTTTGAAGCATTACCTCGTGTGTTGGGGATGCTTGTATGTTGAACATGTTTACTTTCTTGAGTTGGTTCTTCACATAATTCCTCATGGTCACGAAAATCGTGATCCAAGGGTGTTGCTTCATCATATAACTCCAATTGGGAGGTGTTATCATTAAATGAAGATTGAAGATATGATTGTTGTTGTAGTTGAGCCAAGGATTCAAAGAATTTTCAAGTAGTCTCTCTTCAAATTCATCTTCCATTTTCAAAAAAAAAAAATTCTACTCTAAATTTTTTCCCCTCCTTCTACCCACAAAAAATTCAAATAAATTCAAAAACACTAAATATATCCCCCAAATCATTAAGATTTTACTAATCTTAATTAGTAACTAATCCTAATTAGTGAGGGTTAGATTAGGAATTAATAATTTAATTACATAAGGGGTAACCCAGCTAGGATATTCGGATCCCTATTTTGTCCTCTAGTGATATCCCCCAATTAAAATCCATATCCCCCAATTAATTGTTCTTTTTTATGAATAAAAATAAAATAATATTGAATTTGGAGCCAATATTTTACAAATCTCTGCATAACTACAAAAGAATGAGTGCTTATCGAAATGAGAAAATTAGAAAAATGCCACAAAATTGAAGACAACTCTAGAAAAATGCTATATTATGGCAGGGTGAGAAAATGTCCCATTCTGTTAATTTGTCCATCCGATTCCAAACTAGTTAAGTCACATGTACCGGTAGGGAAAATGTCTGGTTCTCCCTTTATTATCCTGGCTTGATTGGGGTATACCCAGATTAATTGGGGTATACCCAATTTCAAGGGGATATGGTGTGTCATTATTTAAAAAGGTGATTTTACTTTAATACCCTTGAACTAATTAAATCTTAAAAATAAACCCATTTCTTAATTTCATTAACCCTAAAATTAAAAAACTAACCAACTCTTAATCTTCTCTTCTTCTTCTTCACCTTCATCTTTCATCAAACAAAACCATATAAAAAATTTCAACATTGATTTTCCAAAAAAAATATCGATTTTACGGGCGAAAAGAAGACTATAAATGATGTTTAAACTCAAACCCATCATTGTGTTGTGTGATTTGACTGTTATATTAGGTTAGAAATCGAAAATTGTGATTTCTGTGTTTTTAGCCGGCAAAGTCGTAACATGCATATCTTGCCGACTTTTCATAACAATGACCATGACGTCGATCAGTAAATTTTTTTCAACAAATTTATTGTGGTATTTTTGAATACCTTTTTAAATACCTTGCCAAAAAACAGCCTGAAGGGTACTTTTTAAATACCTTGCTAGCCAAAAAAAAAACAAATTTTAAGGGTATTTTCTAAATACCTTTTTACTAATATTTTTTTTCAAGAAATTCTATGGTTTTTTTTTTGTTGACCTTGCCGACTAATATTTTTCAATAGCCATCTCTTGTGTGTCAAAAAAATAAAGTCGGATGTTCTTCATTTAAATACCTTGCGCCAAAAAAATGGCTTCGCGTTTTGTTCATCCAAGGACCATGTCTTGCTAAACCCTTCGAAGATCTTATTCAAACGTATACCATGCCATGCTTAATTATAGCCTAAGACCTTATTCCAACGTCGACCTTGTCGACCTATCACATTTTTGAAAACCAATTTTTTTTGATCTTAATCGAACTCATAAGACGGATTAAAGGTTTAACCTACTGAATTTTCATTTTCAAAATTTTAATCTAAACTCAATTAATTAGCCTAATCAGTTTTTTTTGTGTTAATTAAATAAGAGAACTTTTGACATTTTGAAAATATTTAGTTAAGGGGTGACCAATTTTACTTCAAAATGACCATATTTTATCTCATTTAGTATACCCCAATTAATCTGGGCATGCCCCAATCTCGCCAGGTTTATTATGTATAAAATGTTTTTTTAGACAACCCGAAAGTGACAATTTGTTATTTGTGTACGTGAGCAATGACGAGGCATAATGAACATGGGCACAAAATATCAAGAATCATGCTCCTTTTCCAGACCAGACAAGAAGACATTATTATCTACTAATTGAAAAAAACACCATATTTATTATTATCGTTGAAATTTTTGATTGATATTGTTTTTGTTTTTTTGCTCTGAAAAAGTGAATCTAGTGTGGGTTTTACTGGTAAGTCAAACCTCTTTGTCTGGATTGAGATTCAGACTCCCATTTCTGTAAAGAAACTTCTCTGGATATTTATGGTGAGTTTTTGGTTTCCAGTTCTCTTTATACATAGTCTTTGTTTCTCAATATATGTTTAAACTGAAACTTTTTAGGGAATTATTGATGGGTTTTTACTTAAATCATGTAGAAGAATTGTGTTTTGGGTATCTGATTGGTTACTAGGATTGTTTCCATGGTTGTGAGTATAAAATTCTGATATATTTTTTTTTGTAAACAGAAGAAGAATTTGTAAACTTAATCATGGAGAATCTCTGGAATTCATTTTGTGGAGATTCTGATTGTACATACAATGGAGAACCATGTGGTTTTTTTGAATTGTTATATCCTTCTTCTTGTGTACATAATGGCATTGTCATTTGCTTAGATGCCCTGCTGTTGTTTGTGTTATTGTCAACTGTTATTTCGAAGCCTACGTCTGCGAGGACAGTTCATAATGCTTCGCGTCGGTGTACTTCGTTGGAGATTGTGTCTGCTGTTTATAATGGGTGTGTTGGATTGGTTTACTTGGGTTTGGGGATTTGGATTCTTCGTAAACAGACGGGTGGTTTGCCTTTGCATCGATGGTTTGTAGGATTGTTTCAGGGATTCACATGGTTGATTCTAAGTTTAAATGTTAGCATAAGGGGAAAGAAATTTGGAAAAGGGATGTTGAGGCTTTGTTCTGTTGTTACATGCTTGATTGCGGGGCTTCTTTGTTTATCGGCGTTGTTGGTCCTTATTGTTGACAAGAAAATTTCAGTTAACATTGTTCTGGACATACTAATACTTCCTGGAGCAGTGCTTCTGTTGTTATGCACTTCTAGGGGTAACCAATTGGAAGATAGCAATTCTCTTTGCGCACCTTTGAATGGTGGATCTAATGGACATAGTGAAGCAGATATGGGAAGTGAAACACCTTTTGCAAAGGCAGGATTTCTTAGTAAAATGACATTTTGGTGGTTGAATTCGTTGATGAAGGCCGGTAAGGAGAAAACCCTTAACGATGCAGATATACCACAGTTGCGGAAGGTAGATCGGGCAGAGAGTTGTTACTTGTTGTTTATGGACCGATTAAATACACGGAAGCAAACTAATGCATCTGAACCACCATCAGTTTTATGGACGCTGGTTTTATGTTATCGGAAAGAGATTCTAGTATCTGGATTTTTCGCATTGCTCAAGGTACTCACTCTCTCTGCTGGTCCTCTGCTTCTTAATGCCTTCATTGAGGTTGCAGAAGGGAAACAAGCTTTTAAATATGAAGGATACGTATTGGTTGTCTCATTATTCTTCACAAAATGCTTAGAGTCGTTGGCGCAAAGGCAATGGTATTTCCGTAGTAATTTGATAGGCATTCAAATCAGATCAATTCTCTCAGCAGCTATTTATAAAAAGCAATTAAGGCTTTCAAATTCTGCTAAGTTGGTGCATTCAGCTGGTGAGATAACAAATTATGTCACTGTAGATGCTTATAGAATTGGTCAATTCCCTTATTGGTTTCATCAGACATGGACAACAAGTCTCCAACTTTGCATTGCACTAGTCATTCTTTTTCATGCTGTGGGGCTTGCTACACTTGCAGCATTGGCTGTAATAGTATTGACTGTGTTATGCAATACTCCCGTGGCTAAACTACAGCATAAATTCCAGAGTAACCTCATGGTTGCGCAGGATGAGAGATTAAAGGCTATCTCAGAGGCCCTTGCAAACATGAAGATTTTGAAGTTGTATGCTTGGGAGACACATTTCAAGAGTGTTATCGAAAGATTGAGGGAAGAGGAACTGAAGTGGTTGTCCGCAGTGCAGCTGCGGAGGGCTTATAATGGAATTCTTTTTTGGTCATCCCCAGTATTGGTTTCTGCAGCTACTTTTGGGGCATGTTACTTTCTTGGTATTCCGCTCTATGCTAGTAATGCTTTTACTTTTCTAGCCACTTTACGTCTTGTTCAGGAACCTGTTCGAGCAATCCCTGAGGTTATTGGTGTGGTTATTCAAGCAAAGGTTGCGTTATCACGGATCATAAGGTTCCTTGCTGCACCGGAGCTACAGGTTGGGATTTCCAAGGAAAAGAAAATTACAGACCAACTTAGTCCTGCCATTTCTATCAAATTGGGCAACTTTTCATGGGAAGAGAATCCGTTAAAGCCTACACTAAGCAGTATAAACCTGGAGGTTCAACCTGGTGAGAAGGTTGCTATCTGTGGTGAGGTTGGTGCAGGAAAATCAACCATGTTAGCTGCAATTCTTGGAGAAGTTTTGAACACTCAGGGAATGGTTAGTTCTTATACATAAGGATACCTTTCCGGTGTTTGGTTGCTTAGATTGTCATGCTTATCTACGAAATAACCTTTGTTATGAAATATTCATAAATAACTAATGTTTTTCATTTTCTCCCCTTACTTCACAGGTTCAAACTTGTGGTAAGATTGCATATGTTTCACAGACAGCATGGATTCAAACTGGAAGTATACAAGATAATATTGTTTTCGGATGCAACATGGACAGAATAAGATACCAAGAAACACTGGAGAAGTGTTCACTTTTAAAGGACCTGGAAATGCTCCCCTTTGGTGATTTGACTGAAATTGGAGAAAGGGGAGTTAATCTGAGTGGTGGTCAGAAACAGCGCATTCAACTTGCCCGTGCGCTCTATCAGGATGCTGATATATACTTGTTGGATGATCCATTTAGCGCAGTTGATGCTCACACTGCTACAAACCTATTTAATGTCAGTTGGTGATTCTTCCTCGAAACAGTTTTCTTCCTTCTTTCTATAGTTTATTCAGTTAGTTTGGTTGTGCAGGAGTATGTAATGGGAGCTCTATCAGCAAAGACAGTCTTACTTGTGACACATCAAGTCGACTTCCTTCCCAAATTTGATTCTATTTTGGTTAGATTGCCTTTCTGATCCTTTTGACTACTCTATTCGTTATACTCAATTCTAATATTGAAAACCGAAATAATGAATTTTTAATTCAAAGTGAACCATGAAACAATTTTGTTTCCATTACAGCTGATGTCAGAGGGGCAAATCTTACGTGCTGCTCCTTATCATGTGTTGCTGGCTTCTTGTCCAGAGTTCTCTGAACTTGTAAATGCGCACAAAGACACCTCTGGTTCTGAAAGTTTTTCAGAAGTATCCTCATCTCCGAGTTCTGGAACCTCCTTAAAAGAAATCTCTAAATCTTATAGTGAGAAACAATTGAAATCAGTTGGTCATCAGTTGATTAAGCTTGAAGAGAGGGAATCTGGAGACACCGGTCTAAAACCATACCTGCAGTATCTGAATCAGAGCAAAGGATTCATCTACTTCTCTATAGCAATGCTGGCGCACCTCATGTTTGTGGGTGCACAAGTACTTCAGAACTCCTGGATGGCTGCGAATGTTGAGAACCCTGAAGTCACTAAATTACGGCTGATCGTAGTTTACTTAATTATTGGCTGTAGCACGATAGTGCTTTTACTTGTTAGATTGCTTGCTACAGTTGCCATGGGTCTTCAATCATCGAAGTCTGTATTTTACCAGTTATTGAGCTCTCTTTTTCATGCGCCGATGTCTTTCTTTGACTCCACACCTTTGGGAAGGATACTGAGTCGGGTAAGAGCATTAAAACAAGAATTTATCTCTTTGTTGATATTTATGTAGTAAACCTTATACCCATGTTTCTTCTGTAGGTCTCTTCTGATTTGAGTATTGTAGACCTTGATATTCCATTCAGCTTAACACTTTCTGTCGTTGCAACCATGGGTACATATGCTAATCTTGCGGTATTAGCGGTTATTACTTGGCCAGTGTTATTTGTCTCCATACCCATGATACTAATGGCAATCTGCTTACAGGTATTGAACCAGGCTTGCTTGTTAATTTTGAATTGCCTCTTTTGATATGCTTTTAACTTTGTGGAATTTTCTTGTCCCATAGAAATACTACTTCGCTTCCGCAAAAGAATTCATGAGAATCAATGGAACAACTAAGTCTATGATAGCAAACCATCTTGCAGAATCCATTGCAGGTGCAATGACAATCAGAGCATTTGAAGAGGAAGGCAGATTCTTTGCCGAGAATCTTGACCTCATAGACAAAAATTCAAGTCCATTTTTTCATACTTTCTCTGCAAACGAGTGGTTGATTCAACGTTTGGAAACACTAAGTGCTGTTGTCCTTTCCACTTCAGCACTTGTGATGGTTTTGCTTCCTCCGGGAACATTCAATTCTGGTAGGTGTCGTCTTTTCTGTTCTTGCAAGTTACATTCTTTTCTATGCTTGGATAGATACTAAATTCTCAGACTACTAATTTCTTTCTGCAGGATTTGTTGGAATGGCATTGTCGTATGGTCTTTCTTTGAACATGTCCCTCGTATTCTCTATCCAGAACCAGTGCACATTAGCAAATCATATAATTTCTGTTGAAAGACTGAATCAATATTTGCACATTCCCAGTGAAGCCCCAAAAGTCATTGAAGGGAACCGACCCTTGCCTAGTTGGCCCTCTATCGGCAGAGTGGAGATTCTTGATTTAAAGGTAAACCTTTGTGGAATATATGCATGCATTGTGATGTTTAATTTAATAAATATTAATGAATTTGATGGATTGGTCCCAAGCAGATCAGATATAGGTCCAATACCCCACTTGTTCTACAAGGAATCAGTTGCACATTTGAAGGAGGACACAAGATTGGGATTGTTGGCAGGACTGGTAGTGGGAAGACAACTATGATTGGTGCTCTGTTCCGTTTGGTAGAGCCAGTAGGGGGAAAAGTCGTCATAGATAGCATTGACATCTCTACCATCGGACTTCATGATCTGAGATCACGGTTAGGAATTATACCTCAGGATCCTATTCTCTTTAATGGTACTGTGAGATACAATCTGGATCCTCTGTCACAGCACTCTGACCAGGAAATTTGGGAGGTATAGTTTTTACTGACATGCAATTCAAGGAAATTACAATTTGGATCCTTTACCGTACTAACAAGGATGATTTGTCATGTATGCTCCTAAGGTTCTCGGAAAGTGTCAGCTTGAAGAAGCAGTGCATGAGAAAGGAGATGGACTGGATTCATTAGGTACTCTTGCAAGTTATTGATTGTCGTTCCATTGTCTTAGTAGTCCTAGTTGCTAATGTATCAATTTGATGTTACAGTGGCAGATGATGGATCAAATTGGAGCATGGGACAACGCCAGCTGTTCTGTTTAGGTCGTGCACTGTTGAGGAGATGCCGAATTCTAGTGCTGGATGAAGCCACTGCATCCATTGACAATGCAACAGATTCTATTCTACAGAAAACCATAAGGGTTGAGTTTGCAGACTGCACCGTGATCACTGTGGCTCACAGAATTCCAACTGTGATGGACTGCACAATGGTGCTTGCCCTCAGTGATGGTAAGCTTTATTTACCAAACAAAAACTTGTCCGAGTGTTCTTTGAAACCAGTCTGCATTTTCATTAAACTAATGTGTTTCTCATGTTTGTCAGGAAAAATAATGGAATATGATGAGCCTATGAAATTGATGAATAGGGAAGGATCTTTGTTTGCGAAGCTCGTTAAGGAATACTGGTCTCATAGTCACTCTGCAGATTCTTTTTGAGGTAATAGCCATTAGAGAAAACTAAAGAGTAAGAACTGACCTGAGGATGAAATCCATAATAAGACGGCCACAACCCACAAGGTTTTCACATTAGGGTGAAGAAGTATCAAGCACCATTAGCGCGATACGTTCTGTATAAGGTTTTCACATTCTTGTAGTTGTAGGTTTCACGATCTGTACGATTTCTTAAACCGTAAAGCTGTAAATACTCAAATGTAAACTAATAAAGTAGACAGAATTTCAAAATGTCTTGCGACTCAAAAATGTACTTTTATTTTTCCTGAAGAAAGAATTTGTGTCTCGACTGCTGTCCATGACAATAACATCTTCAAAGCACCATTAAGCAAAAACAAAACACAATATTTTGGGTGAATGATTCCACACTTAACTTGGTGGAAGATAAATCATTTATATACAGATTATTACATTACTTAAAATAGAGTTTGATTTACAATGAATGAGGATAAATGGAATACGGTGATTGAGGAATTGAGTAAGGCATGGCAGAGATAATATCTTGCAGCTGAAATATAGGAGAATCAGCAACAATCACGCCATTGATTGATACTTTGCAGCTGTATCCTTAACATTCCTGACATCCCCCCTCAAGTTGTGCATGAGTGGTCGAATGCTCAACTTGTCTCTGAGAAATTCATATCTGACAAAAGCAAGACCCTTTGTAAAAATGTCAGCTATTTGATCTTTTGATGAAATGAACTTTACCAGTAGCCTTTTGTTTTCAATTCTTTCTCGTACAAAATGATAATCTATTTCAATGTGTTTCATTCGTGCATGAAAGACCGGATTTGCTGTCAGATAAGTCGCACCTAGATTGTCACACCACAATGTTGGAGCTTGTACTGCAATGCCCAGTTCATGCAATAGAGACTGAAGCCATATCAATTCTGATGTTGCTATGGCTATGCCCCTGTATTCAGCTTCAGTACTTGATTTAGAGACCGTTTTTTGCTTGCGTGCACTCCACGAAATAAGATTACTGCCAAAGTAAATACCATAGCCACTAGTTGATCTTCTATCATCTAAACTACCAGCCCAATCTGAGTCTGAGTAGGCATGAAGTGTTTTATCTGTTGAAGAACGTAAAACTAAACCACTAATGCACCGTATATTCGAGATATCGTAAAATTCTCTTAACTAGATCCCAATGTTCAATAAAAGGGTTATGCATATACTGACAAACTTTATTGACTGCTACTGTAATATCTGGTCTGGTGAGATGAAGATATTGTAACGCTCCACAAAAACTACGATACAGCGTAGGGTCCTCAAATTTTACACTTCCATGTTTACTGATGTTGGCATTTACTGGAAGTGGTGTAGAAACTGGTTTAGCAGCATCCATTTTTGTTCGTTTGAGAAGATCAACCACATACTTCTGCTGACTGAGTATCACTGAAGTGCCTTGATGAATTACTTCTATGCCTAAGAAGTAACTTAGGTTTCCCAGATCCTTTAGTGCAAAGACAGAGCTCAAATCAGTGATAAGATTGGTTATAAGATTAAAGTTTGAGCCTGTGATGATAATGTCATCAACATAGATGAGTACATATGTAACCCCTTGTGATGCTTGTTGTATAAAGAGAGAACTGTCAGAGATAGAGCCTTTGAATCCCAGTGCAATGAGAAAATTACTTAATTTAGAGAACCATGTTCTTGGAGCTTGTTTCAACCCATAAATCGATTTGTTGAGCTTGCAAACATGATTGGGATAGTCCGGATTAACATATCCTGGTGGTTGCTTCATATATACAGATTCAGTTAACTCACCATGCAGAAACGCATTTTGGACATCTAATTGTTTCATCGACCAGTTTTGAGACACATCAATCGAGAGAACAAGCCTTATTGTGCTAGGTTTTATCACCGGGCTAAATGTTTCATAGTAATCAAGTCATTCACGCTGATTGTATCCTTGTGCTACCAATCTAGCTTTGCGTTTGTCAATTGACCCATCAACTTTTTCTTTGAAACGAAACACCCATTTTGAACCAATTAGATTCATCCATTTTTCATATGGAACATAACTCCAAGTGCCATTGCGAATGTGAGCATTAATTTCATCATCCATGGGTGGTCTCCATGTTGAATCTTTTGATGCTTCGGTATAGGATGTTGGAGCAGTAACATGAGTCGTCTGCAGTGGGTATTTAGTTGCATACATACACAACTTTTGCACCGGCTTTCTAATTCCATCTCGAGCTCGTGTGACCATGTGATGCTGCTGAACTCGTGGGTGAGTCTGAGAAACAGTTCTTTCAGATGTTGCAGATGAAGTACCAGGTGTGGTATTATCGGTGGGTTGATCAATGACCAGATATGATGGTTCTGGCAGACTAGAGGGCAATGGAGAAGATGTTACAGCTTCAACTTCAACAGATGGTGACGATGGTTGATCATCTTCAAGTGATGCATTAGGAGATGGAACTGATAAAACAGAAGAGCTTAAAAGCTTTGTAGTGAGTGATTTCTGTATGGAGTTATGAGAATTTACATGTTGCCCGGCAGCAAATGGGAAGCTTGTTTCCACAAATTTGACATGTAGAGAAATATATAACCTGTTGGTTGAAACATGAAGACATAAATAGCCTTTGTGAGCACTGTTGTATCCTATAAAAACACACGGTAAAGACCTTGGTTCAAGTTTGTTTGAGACATATGGTCTAAGACATGGATAGCATAAACATCCAAAAACTCTAAGAGAGGAGTATTCAGGAGTCTTATTGAACAGTAACTCTAAAGGAGATTTAGACTCAGTTTTTGAAGCTGGAGTTCTATTGATAAGGTAACATGCAGTAGAAAAAGCATCAAACCAGTAGGATTTGGACATTGAGGCATGAAAAAGAAGAGATAAACCTGACTCTGTTATATGTCTAATTCTACGTTCTGCAAGACCGTTTTGAACGGATGTATGAGGACATGAAAACCTATGAATCACTCATGAGTTATTGAGAAAGGCAGTGAACTTTCTAAATTCTCCTCCATTGTCTGACTGAAAAACTTTAATCTTGAGATCAGTTTGATTCTCAATTAGTTTTTTGAATTGAATGAACACTGGAAATGCGTCTGATTTACGAGTTAGTGGGTAAATCCATGTGTAATGTGAGAAAGCATCCATAAGCAGAAGATAATATCGATAACCATGTCTAGATAAATAAATATATGTCCATAAATCAGACACAAGTAAGCTTAATGGCTTATCTATTACAGTACTACTATCTGGAAATGGAAGTTTATGACTCTTGCTCATATGACAAGAATGACAGAATTCAAACTTTTTATTTGAAACTGGAAGGGTAAGATTTTTAATGACTCGAAAAACCGTGCGAAGCATTGGGTGACCAAGACGTTGATGCCATAATGGAATCATGTCGGTTACTAGAGCAGCTGGAGTTGGATTGCTAATCTCTCGAACATTGTCAAATATGTAGAGCCCATTTTTACTCCTGGCTTGCAACAGTGTTGTCCTGGTTTTGAGATCCTTTACAACAAAGAAATTGGAGTGAAATTAAAAATATACATTATTATCTTTGCAGAATTTTGAAACAGAAAGAATATTTTTTTTTACACATGAAGTATATTTTTGAGATGAAAGGATCGATTATTATGTGTAAAACACGCATTACCAATATTTTCAATGTGTAGAGCATTTCCATTTCCCACACGAACTTGTTCAGTTCCATCATATTCATGATTGATGTGCAGATTATTGAGATGTGCAGTCAGGTGATGAGTTGCTCCTGTGTCAGTTACCCAATTGTTATCAGCAGGACCACCAGGGAAAGATAGATAAGAAGTTGGTTCTTCCCTTTTTGGTGGATTGTTATCTTTGCGAAACTAGCAGAAACTTGCATTGTGATTTTTACGATTGTAGATGCGACATGGCCCTTGACCTTGATCCCTCCTAGGCTGACGATTATATTGGTTTTGATTACGAAAGCCTTGATTATTTGGAGATCGATTTGGTTGAAAGTTTTCTGACTGTTGTCTTTGATATGATCGTGTAGCAGATGAGGAGGCAATGTTTGCCAATGTTTGTTGAAGTGTTTCCATCTGTTTTTCTAGTCGCAGATCATATGAGAGAAGATGCGCATAGAATGCATCCATATCAATCTTTTCAACAATGCCAATAGAGGTAACAATAACATCATATGCTTGATCTAGTCCACTGAGTATGGATTCCTGCATATCAGCCTCTTCAAGTGGACTTATGATAGGTGTAGAATACACCTAATTTACTATCTAGTAGTTTATGCTTTCTTTGCTATTTTTCTTGTAAATTATGTATTTTACCCGTGTTTTTGAGTTATTAGGTACTCTGGAGTCGCACGGAAGAAAAGAAGAAGAAATCACCCAATTTGAGCAAAAAGGGCAAAAATTGTCATTGCATGAAATCTACTACGGGCAGTCACGTAGGCGTATCAAACTCTAGAAGCTCGTGTCAATGAATTCACTAGTTCAAAGGCCAAAAGAGGCACTGACCATATGAAATTTATGTCATGGGCTTACACCGGCCCGGTTTACAGGTGATGGGCCTTAAACTCACCAACTAGGTGCAGCATGTGCAACTGGGCTGAAATAGAGCTCGACACAGAGTTTTCTGCGAATGAGCAATTACAGAGATGAAGGATGGAAAGAGGCTGATAACTTGTACGCGGAAAGCAGATGGAGGTCGATGGCGTGAGCTGTGTTCAACATCTCGGGTTGCCATGGATGTTAGTCAGCTACGGAATGCAGTAAGGCAACTGGTGGTTATGAAGTACGGTTGCAGGTGAAGGAGAAGTGCTCATTTTCGATAGAATGGAGTTTGTTGTCACGGTGATTGTAGCTCAAAGAGAAGAACAAGGTAGAGTTTGCTGTGATGAGACTGTCGGATGAAGAAACTCAAACTGCTGCCGTACTTTAATGCAGCGAGCTAATGGAGGAGGCTAAAAAGAGATGGTTTTACTCTCTGGAAGAAGGTGCAGTGATAAGTTGCATGGCTTTGATGATTCTCGGTGAGTTAGAAGCCGAGAACATCACAGGAGAAAGTGGAATAAAGCCATGTTGAGTGATCTATGGCAGTGTTGCTGCTGCCGATGGGTCTGTATGGTCATGCATGGACGTGAAGATGGAATGGCGTTGTGGTGAACTCCCTGTCGAGTGTTTGGGCTTAAAGAATGAGCTGCAGGTGATGGCAGGGACAAGCTTGGTGGGTTTTTGAATCCTTATGGGTTTGAGTTAGCACGTTTTTGGGACTGAAGTCACGGAAGATTAGAATTTGTTGCTGATGGTTTTGGTCATGGACGATGGAGTTGAACAGAAAGGAGAGAAGAATATAGCCACGGACAGAGCTTGGCAGTGGTGTTGGAGCTGTAACCATTGGTTGGCAATGCGAAGAGAATGGCTGGTGTTGGCAGGGAATTATGGAAACGAGAGAGGAAGTTGAGCTCGAGATAATTCGAGATTAGCTGTGACGATGGCGAGAGAAACTGGAAAAGCTGTGCTGCATGGTATATAGGGCTTTGGCAGAGGTCGTAAGAGCTGCAAACAATGGGCTAAGGCGTTGTTAGAGATGAGAATTAAATGGCTTGCTGCCACCGTGACGGAATACGGAGATGGATGGTTCTGTGGTTGTTGCACTCGAGATGAATTAGTAAACTACGGATTGATGGACAGCTCGAGAGTGGGTGCTACCATTTGGAGATGGTGGTTAACAGTTGGCAGTGATGAGAATGTGATGGAAGTTAAGGCTTGTACTGCTTTGGAGTGTTGCTTCCATTGTGGAACTGGATTCAGGGAATGTCGAGCTGGGAAGATGGCAGTGGATAACAATGAATGGCAGTTGAGCTGTTGCTCGGTAAGGCAGCAAAGATGGTGATTGAGGCAATAAATGGCTGAGATGAGAACAAAGTGATCAGAGCTCGATCCTGAGGTGGTATGAAGATGAGAAGATACGGTTGTCTGTGAAGTGAAACTGAAGATAAGGTTGTCAGTTCCACGGAACTGACAAGCCATTGACAAGGAATGGGCTGGATTGTTGCAGGCCCATTGGACTGTTTAGAGACTATCACGAGCAAGACTTGGATGTGAACGTAGTTGGTGTTTTGTCTAGGTTTTGGCAAGTTATTTGCACGGGGTTTGATGCACGGGACATAATTCTAAGGAGGTGCACTTTCCTATTTTTATTAGGT
The DNA here is from genome assembly GCA_023529315.1 of Papaver bracteatum. Classification (NCBI taxonomy): domain Eukaryota; kingdom Viridiplantae; phylum Streptophyta; class Magnoliopsida; order Ranunculales; family Papaveraceae; genus Papaver; species Papaver bracteatum. The sequence continues at coordinate 770,956 of JAJJWX010002732.1, read as the reverse complement.
TTCCTAGTTTTCTTAAAGAAGAGGTTACAAAACTCTATATATAGGGAAGCCTAGGCATATATCTCTGATATATCATATCCTCTTCTACTACTTTGTTCTAGGGTTTAGAAACATGTTAGGGTTTCTCTTTCTTCTTGTTATGAACTCCTTGAATATGAGTACTTAATTCTATTATTGGTTATGGAATAATTGGATTTCACATAATATGGTTTTTGATATGATAAATTAGTTTTGTCTCCATATTTTATCGATTATGATTCACAATTAATATTGTTATATGATTTGAATGCTTGTTTGATCGAGTCGCGAATCGGTTGAGTTTGTTTTCATTTATATTGCTAGATTAGGGTTTGTTATACGTAAAAGTGATAGATTCCTGATTGCAAGTAGCATAAATATGATTATAGTTTGTAGTGATATATTCTTATGATCATATGAGAATTATAACCTTTGTTAAATTGAATTAGTGCGTTTTCCACGTTCGATTGCTTTGATTGGCCTCATTTCAAAGAACTTAATGCATCTAGGGAATTAAACTTGATTAGTGCTTTACACGTTAGGTTGTTCTTTAAGATATAACTCATATTCGCATCTTTTAATGTGTTTGTTGATGACAAAAGGAGATTAGCGGGATATTCTTGCGATCAAGATATTCTAGGGCTTTTGATAAAAGTTGAGATTAAATATCAATTCTACTTATTGTGAAGAAAACATATTTGTGAATGAAGATGAATCCTTAACCAATATTCTCACTACCTTGATTTGTGTGCTTTACTTTTTATTGTTTTGCTTTTATTTTATCTTAGTATATAAAAATCAGAAAAATACCTGGTGTTTTATATAAGGAACCGAAAATATATTGACAACCTAGACCTCTCTGTGGGATCGATCCTTTCTTGCCCTTGCTATATTTATATTTTGAGTAGTAAGAAAGTGTAAATTATTTTTGACGCATACGACAGCGATCAAGTTCCTGATGCTGCAAGGGCATCAAAAATTTGTTTAGATTTTGAAAAATATTCATGCATAGAGCTATTACCTTTCTTAAGATCATTAAGATGCCTTTTTAGATTTCTCAGATGTTCTCTTGTTTTTGGAGCATATCGTTTTTCCAAAGCATCCCATACCTCTTTTGATGAGGTTAAACCAGAGACTCGACCTATAAATCCTTCAGTAAGGGATGATAATATCCATCCTAAGAGGATCTGATCTTGTTCTTCAAACTTGGCATATGCAGGATTTGGGGTTTCTGGTGAATCCGGTGCTGCACCAGGGACAGTTGGTGTTGGTTTTTTGTAATCTCCATTTACATAACCTTCTAGTCTATAACCCTTCAGCAGTGGCATAAACTGGGTTTTCCAAAGGATATAGTTGGTGTCTGTGAGTTTCATGTTAATCAGATGATTAACATGAATGGTATGAAGAGTTAAAGTTTCTGGTGCTGCCATTGAAAATTTTTTTTTAGAAGAAGCGCGGATATGGATCTTTCTGGCTGATACCAAAACAGAACACAATATTTTGGGTGAATGATTCCATACTTAACTTGGTGGAAGATAAATCATTTATATACAGATTATTACATTACTTAAAATAGAGTTTGATTTACAATGAATGAGGATAAATGGAATACGGTGATTGAGGCATTGAGTAAGGCATGGCAGAAATAATATCTTGCAGCTGAAATATAGGAGAATAAGCAACAATCACGCCATTAATTGATACTTTGCAGCTGTATCCTTAACATTTCTGACAAGCAATCTCTTTCTAGAATGATTTTTTGATAGCGTTGTTTTCTTTTGCCAGTTTTAGGCCTAAAAAAGCTCCTGAACCCTTGGTACTGTCCATGTTACAGCCGACCAAGCAGTCTCATATGTCGAGTTAAGGAAAGCACCATCTATGGGTCTAAAAATTGGACCCATTAGCAATCGCCACCGGACGGTTAGAGCCATTACCAACAATATTTTGGGTCCTAATGGGTATTATGTTGTGTTTTTCTTTTCGTCTAGTTTTTCTTAAATTCTCTACATTTTTCATTTATTTTCTTAGATTTAATCTTAAATACAACATTTGCATGGATATGATAACAACTTTATATGAAAAAAATATTAGATTCAAGCCAACATGACGAATATAAAAGAAAATTAGCAGAAAATACCCGTTCGACAGGTATTTAATGCTTTTATCAGGTCTGGTTCAGGGTCCTCTAAATTAGGATCCATACTGTTTTTTTCTTCTTTTTGGGTCTGGTTTCGAATCCTACGATATTAGGGAGGAACCACGCCCATTCACAACCCTACCTCAAACCACCTTATGCAGACATTTTTATTCCCCACTTATGTTCACAACCAGATAGATCGAATCGTTAAGAATTTTTTTCCATGATTCACTAGTTAGGATGGACCAAACTAAACAAACCAATAGCAAAAGGGGGTCTTGTCATAAGGAAGTAGTAATCACAATAAATCCTTTCTCATGAAAAGAATCTGAAACATACACGACCAACCTAATTCCATTGGTACCAAAATATATACAATAAGAAATATCTACAAAGTCAACCGATCTTTCAGGAAAACACACTCATTCCCTCCTTCATCCCATAATGGGAAGAAATGGCCTCCCTCATACCTACACTACAACAACACATCTTATATCACATCAGAAACGGTTTAGACACACTTATTCAAGCAAATTGGATACCTCAATATCAAAACCTTGACGCGCCCCAATGCTACCTAATCCAATCAGTAGCTATTCTCATTGACCCTCTCACCAATAACTGGAATCATGAAAAACTGAATCACCTCCCACCTGATGTTGTACAACACATAATAAACATCCATCTTCCCCTAGACAGGCCTCCGACCACATTCAAAGTCCGAAAAATACACCACTTCCACCGACTACAATTGTCTAATACAACAAGACAACCATTACCTCATAAACCCCATGTCACCCACCAACTTCTTGTGGAATTTACCCTGTCCACTAAAAATTTAGATTTTCTTGTCGAAAGCTATAAATAAAGGTCTTCCCACATTTTCTATTTTACACCACATCAACCTCACCAATTTCGACCAATGCCCCCAGTGCAACGCTGAACCAGAAACAGCAGAGAACATGCTTATTCACTGCTCAATAGCAGCATCTACTTGAAAAAAATTGTTATCTTGTCTATCAATAAACCAAAACAACCTCAACTCACATATCACTATAAAAGAATCAAACAACCATTTCACAAATTATGAAAGACTCTAGCTATACCCCCAAGGTATCAACTTTCTGTTTTCTTTTCTGGAACCTTTGGACGTCCAGAAATAAATTAGTTTTCAAACAACAACATACACCACCGGACAACATCCTAGCATAAACCTTGAAGAAACAACATGAATTCGAATGGGAAAAAATGTTCTGCCCCAGTTTTACCTGGAGACCCAGCCACCCCAACAAATATCAGAGAAACAACAACACTATTAGTAGGCTATACCAGAATGGAACCAGATTAGAAAAAGATCAACACAGATGGGGATGCTAGGGTGCATCCAGGAATTTCAGCAGTAGGTTTTATTTGCAAGGATTTGATTTCTCAAGATCTGATGGCTCTCGCGCAGCCTCTTGGAATAATGACGGCATTAATAGCTGAAACGTGGGCAACTATATTTGCATCAAGGATAGCAACAGAGAGACAATAGCCAAAAGTTACCTTTGAGATGGATTTAGAAAATCTTATGCGCTTCATAAAACAGAGAATATGGGACCATGCAATCCTACATTTTCTCAACAAAATTCTATCAAACAACTCTGTGGGCACAAGATACCTACATGTAATAGCTATCTAGGCCGCTCTTTCTATTTTTCATGTTTCAAAAAAAAACATTGGGACCACAAAATTACTCTTATTGTTAGAGCACTACTCGGTCGAACTCTCAAGCGATGCTATCTCAAGCTTGTTGCCAAGTTTAGTTATCAAAACTATAAGTCTTGATTTCTAGTCTACTTATATCTAAGTCTCGGATTAGGATAGAAAGTGTAGTTGAGTATTAGACTTCACGACGCTCTTCAATTGAAGACGAATAACTACTAAGGGGAGCTTGTGGAACTTCTGGTAGAGCATTGCTCGGTCGAACTCGCATGCGTTGCTATCTCAAGCATGTTTGTCAATATTAGTGATCAAAACTATACGTCTTGATTTCTAGTTTACTAATGACTAAGTCTCGGTCTAGGATAGTTAAGTATAGTTGAGCTCCAGACTCCATGGCGATTATCTTACGAAGACGAAGAACTACTCAAGGAACTAGTGGAACTTTATCCGACCAAAAAGGTATGTGGATACTTGAACTTATCTAGCACTCAAAAGTCTATCTATCTCCTACTCTCGAGACAACAATCGTATAAGTATGATAGTTTTCATACATACACATTTTCTATTTCGAGCCGAGTTTACTCGCCTATCTTTTTCTCGAAATATGTGTTGGTAAGCTTTCGATTTAACCACCTTTCATCTTTACCCGTGACGAAAGTCATGATGATGTTTCAATCTTGAAAATAACTTTGATGACGATAGTCGATTCTTTATGTCTAAAGACTATTATAACATTACAGAAGAATGTTTTAATGAATGAAATGTAGAGTTGAGATTACGTAACCACCTATGGATATAAGCATATATAGTGTGTTCGCACATTAGTGTATAAATCCATGTACCGGAAACCAAGTGCGTGCATATGTGTGCATTCGGTATTGGTGAAGGAGATAGGTTGGGTACGCGTACCCGTACGTGTACTGGCAGAAGTTTTCAACCAAAAATTTCTGTTGAAGTTTGTAGTTTGTGAACTAGTAAACCAGTCACCTTTGGTACGTGCACCCACGGAAGTTTTCAAACCGAAAATTTCTGCTGAGTTTGGAACTAAAACCAACTCAAATCCGATAGCTAAGGTACACGTGCCCGTACGCGTGCTCAAGATGATTATATTTCTCAAATTGATTGTTCATGAAATTAAACAATAAATCAATAAGGAATGCAATCTTTGCAAACCGTGTCTATATTGTTCATGAATTGATTTGAGTGAATCAAAACGATTTTTTTTTCAATTGTGTCTATGTATAAAGAACTAAGCAATTGAACAACTCTTGAACTAGTTCTTATGAGTCATTTGAACTAGTTATGAAGAAGATGAATATGGTTGATATCAAAGTGCTCACATGGCTAACCATTGGTTAACTATTTGTGAACCAACTAAATGTACACGTTTAGGTACGTTTACTCAAACCAAAATGAAATAAATTTCATCTATGTGTGTGACAAGCTTAGTTTCGATCTAACGGTTGAAAGATATTAGCTTGGATAAATAAGGTTTTTCATCTAACGGTGAATCTTGAATGCTTTGTTACTAAGGTAGCAAACCCTGATTTGAAAACTATATAAGGGAGACGTCTAGCAACTGGAAAAACTAATCCCCACACCTTCTGTGTGATACTAGTTGGTTTTGCTAGAGTCGATTCTCCTTTAACCATAGGTTTCTTCTCGAGACCCTGTCGGTTAACGACTTAAAGACTTCATTGGGATTGTGAAGCCAGACGAAACTACTTCTCTTATAGTTGAGCGATCTGATCTTTCCATTTTCTATCGTACGAGTTCAATTGAATAATTGGCTTGAGATTATATCTCCGATAGGGAAATATAAAAATAAGTCACAAGCATCTTCGTCTCATCGTTTGTGATGAAGATGTTTGTGATTCCGCAATATCTAGTTTCACTACCGTAAGATTTAGATTATTGCGAGGTGATCAATAATTCTAGGATGTTCTTCGAGAATATAATTCAGGGTTATTGATTGGTTCATGTTCACCTTGATTTTATCAATATACGGAACAAAACTCGTAGGTTTATCTGTGGGAGATAGATTTATCTATTATCGTAGACTTTTCTGTGTAATACAGATTTGTTTATTCAAGTCTTCGACTTTGGGTCATAGCAACTCTTGGTTGTGGGTGAGATCAGCTAAGGGAATCAAGTGCATAGTATCCTGTTGGGATCAAAGACTTAAGGAACGCAACTGTACCTTGAATCAGTGTGATGTTGATTAGGGTTCAACTACAGTCCAGACCAAAGTTAGTTTGTAGTAGGCTAGTTTCTGTAGCGGATTAACAATTGTGAAATCTGGACTAGGTCCTGGTGTTTTTCTGCATTTTCGGTTTCCTCATTAACAAAATTTCTGGTGTCTGTGTTATTTCTATTCCGCATTATATTTTGTTATATTATTAAAATATTACAGGTTGTGCGTTGTATCGATCAATTGTGAAATCCAACCTTTGGTTATTGATTGTAATTGATTGATCCTTGGATTTTGATCTTTGGTACCATCCAAGTTTATATCTTGTATTTGATAAAGACTCGCAGATTTCTATTTGCTTGAGTATAGATCAAATCGAGAGATAGAGATATTAACTCCTTGATATACTTTTTATTAAGATTGAGTCTGACTGTCTAGTTGATTCTCTTAAAAGTATATTAGAGTTAGTCCATACTGATTGCTAGTCGAAATATTGGGTGAGGTTGTTAGATCCCCGCTTTTTCAATTGTTATCATAGCATGAAAACACGTTTAAGACCTCAAAAGTCTGTAGGTAATGTTAATGTTCCCAATGGCTCTAATTACTTATAGTGGAAAATTGCGATGCGATCTTTTCTTCAAGCGCGTGATTTTCAATCATGGGTATATGTTGTTAATAGCTATGATGCTCCCGTTGTTGCAGTAGGTAATGTTAATGTTCCAAAAAATATTGGCGAATACGATGCTGCTGAGATACTTGCTGCAAAGCAAAACTCCAACGATTTGAATGCCATCATACATGCCATTACCCCAAATCTTCAGCACCATGTGTCAAATTTCACTAGGTATAAAGATGCATGGGATATCTTAGAAACCGTATTCGAAGGTAATACCCAGGCTTCAAAACCTAAATTCCGATTGGGAAAACCTTCATATGGTAGATGAAGATTCATTTGATGAGTTTAATCACAAAGTGTCTGAAATTGTTAATGCATCTTTTGCATTGGGTAAGACTATTCCTGAAAAGGACATTGTGATGAAAATTCTCAGATCACTTCCATCTAGATACAATTCTAAGAAGCATTCCATCGTTGAGGGAAATAACCTTGATAATTTATCCAGAAAAACGCTGGTTGGGAAGCTTAAAATCTTTGATCATGAACATTCATCCAAATCTAAGGATGTTGCGTTCAAAGCACTGAAAGACACAAAATTACTTGATAAAAGTAAAAAAGTGTACATCTCTGAAGACGATCACTCTAAGACTGATTCATCATATGAAGATCTTGACAAATCGGTCTCGATGATCACAAGACAGTTTAGGGACCTTCTATTGAAGAGAAGTAAAAGGTTCACCAGATATAAGCCAAAAGCACCAGTAAAACCTCATAAGCGTATTCCTCCTAAAAACAGGGACACAGATGAAACTGATGACGAGGATATGCCTCAGTGCTTTAAGTATAAAGGGTTTTGTCATTTTTCAAACAAGTTCCCAAATCGTAGAAAAAATACACTAGGAACAAAGGTCTTTCTGCGACAATTGATGAGATGTATGACGATTATGATTCAGATGAAGACAAAAAATCAAGTGTTGCTCTTCTATGTGAAAATATTAATTTTGATAATTGTAGCAATACATATATCAATCTTGATAATCTTTTAGAAGAGAACCCAATCAAGATGGAAGAATCAATTGACCCTTCATTTGGAAACTATATGATAAATGTTTCAAGATTGTGCCTAGCAGCTTGCATCTCACAGACGCCTGAATCATCTTATGCGTTGACATGATCCTATTGTTCTCTTAAGGGTCATGAACTTTCAAAGTGTTTTAAGTACAAACACAAGATGAGATATGTCAACAAGCTTCAACGGAGAGCATATCATCTAGCTACCAAGCTCAAACTCGCGGAGAAAACAGTTGAGATATGTAAGATCTTATCCTCCTCAAAGATAGTGGTTTCCAAAGTTGAGGTATGTAAGATCTTATCCTCCTCAACGGAAATCATGGTCTAAACATAAGGAAAGGCAATGTTCCATGAATTCCAACCAAAAGGATCATGGTGGACAGATTATTGTTCACCACAACACAACTTGATTGTGTTGTCCTTGTGCATCTTGTCTCATGTGCATGTTTAAAAGATACAAGATCTTGCACACCCCAGGCTTTAAAATTAAAAAAAAATTGTTTTTTTTTTAGCTTTGTGTAGTTTGGTTTTTGGAATTCCTTCATATCACTGTTGATATTGGAAAATACCTGTTTGCCAAAAGAATATGGTTATTTACGATAATTCCACTCTTTATATGGTTGTAATATGTGCATACACAAACCTTTTGTAGGTACCCTACATTCCTTTTTCCTTTTCTAATATTCTTTATATCCTTAGACTTCTTGTTGAAGTTTATTTGTGAACTCCTCTCACAAAACCGTATCACATAGAAACTCCAAGCACCATGTCTTCTGATGGAAAAGATATCAATATGATTGTTAAGCCATCAATCACTAAGGAAAAATAGAAATCTCAATTGCCTCCAACTTTGAAAAGAAAAGGAAAGAATGTGAGGAATTGTTCCTTCAAACTCTCAGAAGTTTTATGATGTTCTTGAAGAGTTGAAGCTGGCAAGAAAAGAGATTCAACAAATAAAGGCTTGTGTTTTAAGATCAATGGAAATTCAGAAGGCCCTAGTTCAACATCATCAGCCAAGAAGGTGTATTGGTATTGACTCCTTCCTCCATGAACCATATGTTCCAATGGATGTTGACGACAAGGAGTTCGGGGACGACATGGAATTTTTCAAAGATCTTAATATCTAGGAAGTCTTCTTATGAGAATTTTATTCTTGTGTTTTAGGAAGAATAACTAGAGTTTGGAATAGCCATTATTGTGATTACACAAAGCTATGTCCATTTATTTTCATCTTTGATTTTAGATTTATTTATTTAAACTCTAAAATTGTTCGGAAGATGATTTTTGCAGTATTAATCTTTATGGTTTTATATATTGTAATATGTTATGGGATATGTGTGTTTGCGTCCGTGAACTATTATTGTCCCATACGATGTCAAAAGTTATCTCTTTTGTATGTCGATATGCAAGTATTGACACAAGATCGATGAACTTTTGATAAATAAAAATTGAACCTATTAAGTCATTATGCAAATAATTGATGGAAGATAGGATGAATTTTTGTTTACGAGGATTATGTTTATTGTATGTCATTGTGAAAACAGTGATGTAAAATAGGATGAATCCTTGTTTATGTCGCAGTATTGATCTTTCCCTGATCCATATTTTATGTGTACTGCAATGCTCCATAAGTTTTTCTTGTGTTGAGCATAAAATGATTGAGTTAATCATTATTTTATGGTTAACATATTCGTAGATCCGTAAGTTCTCTTATGTCGAGCATGTTCAATTAAATTGATCAATTTTGTGTTTAATTTGATTGTGTATTCCAATTAAATTAATCATGGGTTCTCTTGTGGTTAGTTTAATTGAGAATTTTTGGATAGAAAATCATTTTTGTGGTTTTTGATGTCCAAAGAAATCCTTCATTTCTTGTAAAAGTAAGGTCGCTCTTGTTGTTCTCTCAGGAATGACATCAAATGGGGGAGAGTTCTTTTGAACCTCCGCTTAATTTCCATATGTTTGTGGGGAGTGCGGCTGTTGAATTTTTAGGGGTTATGTTGTATCTTTATAAACTCCTTGATGAATGAATTTAGCTTCTGCTTTATGATTGCATCTAAACAAAGTTGATATGTCCTTTTCTTTGGTCTTGAAGAGTCTCCGTGAAAATTTCATTAGGATCCCGTTTGCGTACCTTTGCCAATTTTATTGACAAAAAGGGGGAGAATTAATATGTAGTTCACACTACAAATACATATGGTTTTCGGATCATTATGTAAGGAGGAGTGGTTTTCGTATTGAGACGAAAGTATTGACTAAGGGGGAGTGATACATATCACCATAGTATTTTTATCGAAGTTGTCATATAAGAACTTTGATGCTGTGTAATAATATTATGACATTGTATAACAATGATCGAGAGCTTTTGTTTTCTCATTGTTATGGCTACCAAACTTCAACAACTATGATGATGAACTGAACATCTATGGAATCATGGGAGTACTTGGAAAAGACGAAGTTTTAGGGTAATATTGAAGCACTAAGGATATCAAGCATGTGGACGAGAAGCTACAAAGTTTTATCTATTTTGTAATCCATATGTATTGATAGTTTTGTCACTAAAATTGACAAATGGGGAGATTGTTAGACCATTGCTCGGTCGAACTCGCATGCATTTCTATCTCAAGCATGTTTGTCAATTTTAGTGATCAAAACTATACGTCTTGATTTCTAGCTTACTTATGACTAAGTCTCGGTCTAGGATAGTTAAGTATAGTTGAGCTCCAGATTCCATGGCGATTATCTTACTAAGACGAAGAACTACTCAAGGAACCAGTGGAACTTCATCCGACCAAAAAGGTATGTGGATACTTGAACTTATCTAGCACTGAAAAGTCTATTTATCTCCTACTCTTGAGACAACAGTCGTATAAGTATGATAGTTTTCATACATACACATTTGCTATTTCGAGCCGAGTTTACTCTCCTATCTTTTTATCGAAATATGTATTAGTAATCTTTCGATTTAACCACCTTTCATCTTTACCCGTGACGAAATCATGATGACGTTTCAATCTTGAAAATATCTTTGATGACGATAGTCGATTCTTTATGTCTAACGACTATTATAACATTATAGAATAATGTTTCAATGATTGAAATGTAGAGTTGAGATTACGTAACCACCTATGGATATAAGCATATATAGTGTGTTCGCACATTAGTGTATAAATACATGTACTAGAAACCAAGTGCATGCATATGTGTGCATGCGGTATTGGTGAAGGAGATAGGTTAGGTACGCGTACTGGCGGAAGTTTTCAACCGAAAATTTCTGCTGAAGTTTGTATTTTGCAAACTAGTAAACCAGTCACCTTAGGTATGTGCACCCACAGAAGTTTTCAAACCGAAAATTTCTGCTGAGTTTGAAACTAAAACCAACTCAAATTCGATAGCTAAGGTACACGTACCCGTACGCGTGCTTAAGATGGTTATATTTCTCAAATCGGTTGTTCATGAACTTAAACAATAAATCAATAAGGAATGCAATCTTTGCAAACCGTGTCTATATTGTTCATGAATTGATTTGAGTGAATCAAACCGATTTTTTTTTTAATTGTGTTTATGTATAAAGAACTAAGCAATTGAACAACTCTTGAACTAGTTCTTATGAGTCATTTGAACTAGTTATGAAGAAGATGAATATGGTTGATATGAAAGTGCTCACATGGCTAACCATTGGTTAACTATTTGTGAACCAACTAAATGTACACGTTTAGGTACGTTTACTCAAAACAAAATGAAATAAATTTCATTTTTGTGTGTGACAAGCTAAGTTTCGATCTAACGGTTGAAAGATATTAGCTTGGATAAATCGGGTTTTTCATCTAACGGTGAATCTTGAATGCTTTGTTACTAAGGTAGCAAACCCTGATTTGAAAACTATATAATGGAGACATCTAGCAACTGGAAAAACTAATCCCCACACCTTCTGTGTGATACTAGTTGGTTTTTCTAGAGTCGATTCTCCTTTAACCATAGGTTTCTTCTCGAGACCCTGTAGGTTAACGACTTAAAGACTTCATTGGGATTGTGAAGCCAGACGAAACTACTTCTCTTATAGTTGAGCGATCTGATCTTGCCATTTTCTATCGTACGAGTTCAATTGAATAATTGGCTTGAGATTATATCTCCGATAGGGCAAGATAAAAATAAATAACAAACGTCTTCGTCTCATCGTTTGTTATTCCGCAATATCTAGTTTCGCTACTATACGATTTAGATTATTATGAGGTGATTAATAATTCTCGGCTGTTCTTCGAGAATATAAGTCAGGGTTATTGATTGGTTCATGTTCATGTTTATTTTATCAATAGACAGAACAAAACTCATAGGTTTATCTGTGAGAGACAGATTTATCTATTATCGTAGACTTTTCTGTGTGATACAGATTTGTTTATTCAAGTCTTCGACTTTGGGTCGTATCAACTCTTGGTTGTGGGTGAGATCAACTAAGGGAATCAAGTGCATAGTATCATGTTAGGATCAGAGACGTAAGGAGCGCAATTGTACCTTGAATCAGTGTGATATTAATTAGGGTTCAACTATAGTCCAGACCAAAGTTAGTTTTTAGTAGGCTAGTGTTTGTAGCGGCTTAATACAGTGTGGTGTTAAATCTGGACTAGGTCCCAGGATTTTTCTGCATTTGTGGTTTCCTCGTTAACAAAATTTCTGGTGTCTGCGTTATTTTTATTCTGCATTATATTTTGTTATATAATTAAAATATCACAGGTTGTGCGTTGTATCGATCAATTGTGAAATCCAACCTTTGGTTTTTGATTGGAAATTAATTGATCCTTGGATATTGGTCTTTAGTACAATCCAAGTTTATGTCTCTTGTATTTGATAAAGACTCGCAGATTTCTATTTTCTTGAGTATACATCAAATCGAGAGATAGAGATATTAACTCCTTGATATGCTTTTTATTAAGATTGAGTCTGACTTTCTAGTTGATTCTCTTAAAAGTATATTAGAGTTAGTCCATATAGATTTCTAATCGAAATATTGGGTGAGGTTGTTAGACCCCCACTATTTCAACTTCATCAACAAAAGGTATGTGGAGACTTGAAATCATCTATCTACTCTATCTCCTATTTGAGATAAAAGTCGTATAGCTATATAAACTTCATTTATACACATTTGATATTTCGAGCTGAGTTTAACTCGCTTACATATGTATTTCTCGAAATATGTGTTAGTAAGCTTTCTCTTTATCCAATTTCATCTTATATTCTTGACGAAAGTCAGAATATGGTCATGTGAAAATCGTCTGGTAACATCTTACATTATTTTTGTAAGACAGTCATTTGATGTAAACTCGAAATATTTTGTATTCATCATTCGATTACTTGAAAATTGCTTTGAACCTAATAGTTTGTATGAGACATCTATTCCCGTCTTCCGAGAAATTTTCAATGGTTGAACTGAGAGTTTAGAGCAATTGGATTTAAGCATAGTATGCGTACTCGCATATATGTAATTCATGTTCGGGAACCATGGTATGCATACCCGTATGCGTACCTGTTTTTGAGAAAGTACGGGAAACTGGTTTGCAAACCGGTATGCGTACTGGCATAAGGTTCAGGTCTGGGAATTTTTGCTGAGTATAGAAGTTGCATTGGTATGCGTACTAGGTCACGTACTTGCGAAACCCAAAATTGGTCCGGCAACTTAGGTATGCATATCCGTATGCATACCTAAGTAGATAATGTTCTAAAATCAGTTTCCTCATGAACTAATACATTTATATATTAAGGAGTGCAATCTTTTGCAAACCATGGATATAATGTTCATGACTTGATTCATGTGAATCAAAATCGATTTTTCTTCAATTGTATCTTGTATACTTCTATGAGAATATAAACAATTGAACAACTCTAGAACTAGTTTCATTTGAGTCATTTGAACTAGTTATGGTTAGGATGAATGAGGTTGATATGAAAGTGTTCATATGGCTAACTTTGGTTAACTATTGTTGAGCCAACAAGGTGTACACGTTTAAGTACGGTTACTCAAACCTAAATGAAGGTACATTTCATTTGTGTGTAACAAGCTAAGTTCGATCTATCGGTTGAAAGATATTAGATTGAGTCAAATCAGGTTTTCATATAATAGTGAATATTGAATTCTTTGTTACCAATGTAGCATTGATTGCAAATCCTGATTTGAAGATTATATAAAGGAGAACTCTAGCAACTGGGAAACCTAATCCCCACACCTCAAGTGTGATACTAGTTGCGACTAGAGTCAATTATCCTTTAACCTTAGGTTTTTCACAAAACCCTGTAGGTTAACGACTTGAAGACTTCATTGGGATTGTGAATCCAGACCCAACTATTTTCTTTGTAGTTGTGTGATCTGATCTTGCATCTTATATCGTGATTGAGTACTATCTTCTTTAAGATTGGCTCGAGATTTATTCTCCGATAGGCAAGATAAAAAGTAATCACAAACATCTTCGTCTCATCGTTTGTGATTCCACAATATCTTGTTTCGCTACCATATGATTAAGATTATTGTCAGGTGATTGATATTTCTAGGCTGTTTTTCGGGAATATAAGTCCGATATATCAATTGGTTCCTGTTCACCTTGATTTATCAAAAGACGGAACAAAACTCATAGGTTTATCTATGCGAGACAAATTTATCTATTCAATAGACTTTTCTATGTGAGACATATTAGTTTATCAAGTCTTCGACTTTGGGTCGTAGCAACTCTTAGTTGTAGGTGAGATCAACTAAGGGAATCAAGTGCGTAGAGTCCTGCTGGGATTCGGAGACGTAAGGAGCGTAACTGTACATTGATCAGTGTGAGATTAGTTAGGGCTCAACTACATTCCAGTCTGAAGTTAACTTGGAGTAGGCTAGTGTCTGTAGCGGCTTAATATAATGTGGTGTTCAAATCTGGACTAGGTCCAGGGGTTTTTCTGCATTTGCGGTTTCCTCGTTAACAAAATTTCTGGTGTCTGTGTTATTTCTTTTCCGCATTATATTTTGTTATATAATATAAATATCATAGGTTGTGCGTAGTTTGATCAATTAGAGAATCCAACCTTTGGTTGTTGATTATATTGATTGACACTTGAACATTGGTCTTTGGTACCATCCAAGTTGTTTTACATAATAATCAGGCTCATGGATTTCTATCTGATTGATTTGCTGATTACGTTGTGAAACAGAGATACGAACTCTTAGATATATTTTCATTGATTGAGTCTGACTGTCTAGTTGATTCTCTTGGAATTATATTGGAGTTTGTCCATACAAATTGCTAAGCGAAATATTATTTGTGGTTGTTGTACCCCTCTTTTTGAATTGGTATAAGAGCAAGCAAACACGTTTAAGACCTCATAAGTCTGTGTTTGTAGCGATCTGACTATATGGACAGAGGAGCTATCTCCATAAACGTACCACCAGTCTTCGATGGCTCGAATTATTTATGGTGGAAAATTGTTATGCGTGCCTTTCTCCAAGCGCGTGATTTTCAATCATGGGTTTATGTAGTTAATGGCTGTGATCCTCCGGAAGTTACAGAATGCGATGTAATCGTTCCAAAGTATATTGGTTAATATGATGCTGCCGAGATTCTTGCTGGAAAGAAAAATTCTGACGGATTAAAGGCTATCATCCATGCCATCACCCTAGAGCTTCAACACCATGTGACTACGTGCACTAAATCTAAAAAAGCTTGGGATATCTTAGAAACCGTATTCGAAGGGAATACCTATGAAAAGGAAGATAGGCTTCAAAACCTATGTTCCAATTGGGAAAACCTTCGTATGGATGATGAAGATTCATTTGATGAGTTTAATCACAAAGTGTATGAAATTGTTAATGCATCTTTTGCTTTGGGTAAGACTATTCCTGAAAAGGACATTGTGATGAAAATTCTCAGATCGTTGCCAGCCAAATGCGATTCTTAGAAGCATGCCATCGTTGAAGGAAATAATCTCAACACTCTTTCCAGAAACACCTTAGTTGGTAATTTAAAGATATTTGATCATGAGCATACAAACAAATATGGAAAGGATGTTGCATTCAAAGCACAAAAGAACACTAAATTACTTGCAAAAGTAAAAGTGTTGGCATCTCTGAAGATGATCCCTCTGAGACTGATTCATCAGATGAAGATCTTGAAAAGTCAGTATCGTTGATCACAAGGCAGTTTAGAGATCTTCTTTTGAAGAAGTAAATTGTAACAAACGGTGAAAATTAATTTGGGTTATGGGCTTGAGCCCAACCCGTTCGTGTGACGCTGGGATCCGGTGCACCAATCTTAGCATTTTTGTGTAGAATGATGGGTGAGTGCCTTAGTCTTTAAGTAGGGTGTTATTAACCAATTTTTCCCACCCCCTATACAAAGAGTAGTCGATTTAGTGTTGCCATGGAGTTGACTGAGACTTATGTTGACTAGATGACATCTAGTTGGGTATGTGTCAAAAGAGGTAGTGACAAGGGAGATTCTGTCATTTCTAGAGAAACAAATTTTTAACACTTTTTTCCCTTTGTTCTTTCCGTCTTTCTTTCTATTGTTCTCCCACTTCTTCATCTCCTTGTGAAACCAGAAATTAAGGGAAGGATTTTTGCGTTTTTTAAGAAAAATCAAGTAAACCCATTTGTGAGATTGTTATTTGGATTTCTATCTTGATTCAAGGTAAGATTTTCTTCCACTTTTCTTTTCTTGACAAACCAATTTCAGTTGTGGTTAAGTATGAAATGTGTTTGGTTTGATGTTTCAGAAATTTTCTTTTGATCACACGAAACTTGAGCTCGGATTCTCAATGGTTTATGTAGTTTTTCGTTTCAAGGTAGGGGTTTTTCTTTCTCTTGAATTTCTTGTTTTACTTGTATTAATCAAACTGATTTGGTGGATTCCTCCTTGTTTGCATAATTATTGAAATTCACTGAATGGGTATTTGACAATCATCTTTGTATCATGATTTACCATTTTGCATTATGATAATTTCAATTTTCTTAGTAACCTTACTTGAATCTGCCGAGGGGGTGATTTCTGTTATTGTTAAGTGTATTTTATTATTTTATCTTGTTTTATGAACTTTGGAAGATTCTTATCTTAAATCAAGTGTTGTAACTTATTTTCCGAAGTAGCCTATTACATGTTTGTGGAAACGACTTAATGAGCTATGTTTTTGAAACACGCAATGCAACCTGATTTGAGTTTATTCTTGTTAAATCCTAATTCTTGTCTTTCCATTAAATGTATATTTTAAAATCTCCCTTCAACCCTGATTTTTGTGATTCATGATTGTGAAATTAAGCTAGTCCTCCATATTGTTGATTTAAACCCACAAAAACTGATAATTTAAAGTGTTCCTGCCCTCTTTTATTGGGACTTTTCGAAACACCTATGTACCCTGTTACTTTTGTTTATCAATTTTATGTTAAAGAGGGATTTCATGTATTTCCAACAGTACCAAATTTTCCGAAATCCAACACCAAATGAATTTTAAACAAATTTTCTAATAGGGACTTGCGAAACTGAAATATTCTGAACATGATGCTGCTGTCCTGTTTTGTCAAGATTTTTATGCACAACTATGTAACTAGATACTTCTTCTTATCATTTTTGTTTTAAAGAAGACTCTCAGTTTTCCAATGACAACAAACTTGTCCAATTTTGTATCGATTTTTGATTGGAGACTCTCGAATCTGAATTTTTTCTGAAAATGTTTGTCCCTGTCCCGTTTATCTGAGACTTTTCGACTCAGATATATACATAATTCCCTTTGGCTATCATTTTTATGTTAAATATAGCTTTCTCATCTTTCTAATGAGATCAAACTTGCTGAATTCCATTGCTTAATGAATTTTGGACGAATTTTTGATCATAAACTACCAAAACTGCAATTTTCTGAAAGCGTGACTACTGTATTGTTTTTTGGACACTCTTAGGCATATCTATACACCCTGATACCTTCTTCTTTTATTTTTGTGTCAAATATGACTCTTTCATCTTTACAAAGAGACCAAAATTTCCAAATTCCGCTGTCTAATGAATTTTATACGGATTTTTGACTTTAGGCCACCGAAACTATAATTTTCTGACAACGTGATTGCTGTCCTGTCTTTCCAAGACGTTTTAGACCTGTAAGGTTTCTGACGAGTCTGAATTTGCTTCGTTTCATCGTGCAATCAATTTTAAATGATTTTTGGAAGTTGGGTATGCAAACTGAAAATTTCTGTGAAACTCCTGCTTCTCTAGTTTTGTCGAGTCTCTTTATAATTTTCTTTGTTATTTATGCATCTAACATAGCTTTACAAGTTCCATTATCAAAATAATTTCAACGACCAGGTTTGAATCGAATTCCATTTGCTTTTGAGCTAAAACTTGTTTAAGAACATAGTTGCACTTGCATAATGATGGGGTGGGTTGTTTTATTATTTGATTTTCAATTGATTTCTTTTCTTGTTCCTCTAGGCAGAAAATGGTAAGTTGGTTTCTGTTACGTTTCAATAATATGAGAATCTTTCATAATTTGTGAATTTTGCAATGCATGCTATACTGAGCTTACTCGTGTCTTTGCATATTGTTTGCATGTTGAGTTATCATAACATAGTAAGAACTTATTTGCGAATGCTGCCAATGCTTATACTTGTGTAAGCTTTTCATTATGGATTTACGAGGTTCTTCAGAACTTGGTTTGATGTTTCCCTTGTAACAATTGGATTTGGAAACTAGTGGACTCTACTTTAGGAACGTTGGGCCTAAGTGGCACCCCACCAACTCGGTGGAAACTCGGAAGATCGTTGCGGCAACGATGGGTGGTAACCAGAACTATCCTGACGGTGGAAGTGGCCATGGGAAGAGTAGAGTAAATTTTATTTGAAGTTCAATGAATGACATCTTACAAATGTTTATGAACAAATGCTTTACATTTACTTATGAATTCCGGATTCTAGTTTTATGCTCTACTGATGCTTTAAGCTTTTGATATTTTATTTGTATATCTTTTGATGCTCGATTACCGTTATACCCTCTACTGGGCATCCGCTCACCCGTTTTGTTTTGTCCCCCCCCCACCCCCCACAGACATAGAAAATGACTTGGTGTAGTAATCTGCGGATATAAATCTTGGGACGCAAAGCTGGTATATACTTTGTTGTCCTTGTATATATGTATGTCATGGCACTGTATTATTGGGATTGTGTGTTTAATTGCTTAAATACTTTTGTAAGTTGCAATTAGTTTTGTACAAAAATTTATATCCTATTAACAAATATCATTGATGTAATTTTAGTCCATCCAGGTCTTGGTAGTCAAATATCTTCATTTCTTTTCATTTACTTTTTATGTTTGAAAACCCACTTAAGCAAGTTCCGTTGGATTTTTATGGACAAGAATGTACTTTTTATTTTTCCTCTGTATAAATTCAGGCTCTATAATTGTTTTCTTTTTGTATTGAATCCTTTCCGTTTGATGTACCGTTTTATACGTATTATCATTTTAGACTTTTGAGTGACAGGGCGGGGGTTTTGCCTTGCTGGACGGGTTGAAATCCAACCCGCTAGAAGGAAATTCTCTGGTCCGTTACATAAACGATTCTCTAGAGATAAACCTAAGTCATCAGTTAAACCTCATAATCGTGTTCCTCCTAAAAATAGGGATGCTGATGATACTGATGACAAGGATATGCCACAATGCTTCAAGTGTAAAGGTTTTGGTCATTTTGCTAATGAGTGTCCAAATCGTAAAAAGTACACTGGAAACAAAGGTCTTGCTGCAACTCTTGATGAAATGTCTGATCACTATGATTCTAATAAAGACGAAAAATCAAGTGTTGTACCCTTCTATGAAAATATTGATTTTGATAATTGTAGAAATACGTTCATCAATCTTGATATTCTTTCGGGAGAAACTTCAACCATCTTGGAGGATAAAATGGATTTCTCTTTGTCTACTGGAAATTTTATTTCTGATTTTTCAGGTTTTACTGCTTGTCTAGCATCCTGCACAGCGATGATGTCTGAACCATCATCCATTTTGACATGTTATTATTGTACTCTCAAGGGTCATGAACTCTCTAAGTGTTTCAAATACAAACATAAGATAAGATATGTCAGCAAACTTCAACGGAGAGCAAACCGATTAGAAAACAAACTCAAATTTGTTCAAAAGTCAATTGAGGTATGTAAACTTATCTCTTCTCCAAAGAAGTTAATTTCGAAAGAGAAAATTAGACCACTAGAGAAAAGAATACGGTCTAACCAGTCTATGAAACAAGGTGCTAAGAATTCCGTTCAAATGCTGGAAAAATTATTGTTCAACACAACACAACTTAAATTGTGTCAGTTGTGTTTCTTTTCTCATGTTCTTATTTAAAAAAGAGACAAGAGTTTGCACACTTCATGCTTTAGGAAAAGAGAAAAAAAAAATTGTTGTTTTTTTCTTCTTTTCATTTGGAATTCTTCCATATTTTCATATCTAATTGATATTGAAAAGGGTTTACTCTGTTTGAATAATAAAAGAGGGTTAATATCAACAATTGTGCCTTCCTTAGGGTTGTGAGTTATGCGTACGTGAATCCTTTTTAGTGTATAAAGGTTACGTAACCCTATCTTCCTTTTTCCTTCTCTAAAAACTCTTTTTATCACAAGATTGCTTGTTGAGTCTGATTTGTGAATTCCTCCCACAATCTCATACGTGTACGGAGAATCCAAATATTATGTCTTCTGATGGAAAAGATTTTAATATGATTTTTAATCCATCAATCATGAAGGAAAAAGATAAATCTCTCGTATCTTCAACTTTGAAAAGAAAAATGAAAAGGAGAGGGTACCCAAATATATCTCAATCTATAACTTTTCCTTCATATAAGTCCTTTCTCCGAAAGTGATTGTCTATGGACTGAGTCGAGACAATAAAACAAATCGGTGCACACTTCGTGTGATCGTCTGTGGATACGAGGTCGAGACAATACAACAACGAAGTGTGTTTACTTGATACAAAGATTCGGACTTAACCAAACTCAATAGGATTACTATCAAGTAAATAGGAATTAACGTTTGCGAAATTTACTTTAATTATAATAAAACAATTATAGTGCGAAAATATAAAGTAAATGACACAGCAATATATTGTTAACGAGGAAACCGCAAATGCAGAAAAACCCCGGGACCTAGTCCAGAATTGAATACTCTCAGGATTAAGCCGTTATAAAAAATAAACCAACTTCGTATAGTTGAGACCAAGCAACTAAACCTATAGTTCACCTAGTTTGGTCTGTATTCCCACGCCTCCGACCTGTAAACAAGTCACGTACTTGGGCCAATTCCTTTGGTTCGTATTCCAAACAGTAAAGGAACGACAAATCTGTTTGGTATCAACTCTCTTCAACCAAGTGATGTGAGTTTCACAAAGGCTCTTTTGTTTATGTTAACATAAACTCCTTTTCCAGGTTCCAAGATCTATCTTATGTTCAATCACCAAAAGGTAATCGTTAAAATTTTGCAATCAATACCTCTAATCCCAAGGAAATGTATTGATGCCGATCTACACAACTATTCTATCAAAATATCACAAGGATAAATCGATTATAGTTGGATCCTTTATTACCGAAATAAGTATTGTGCACACCAAAGATTTATATAACCAAGTCAGAAATCTTATATCTCTTTTTTGTCTTCAAATTTTCTTAGATCTTCAATAAACACCTGCACGCAACTACTTGAATCTCTTGTGATCAATCACATACAGAACGGAGTCTGTTAACAATGGATTATCACAAGATCGCCTTTAGATCTAACAAAAGTCTAAAGATCCTTGTCGAAACCTTGAACTAGTTTGAGTGAATCTTATATCAGAAGAGAAGATTCTCAAGCATAAACAAACTAGGTGCAATCAAAGTTCAACCACCATTAGTCAATAAAATCAATATGAAAACTAAAGATAAATCGCGATTATCTAGTTTCCCACCAACGGTACGCACTAGAGCTTCTCAATCCCAAAGAAGACTTTAAACTGAGCGGCCGTAAGAGATTTCTCCTAATTAGGTTACTCTCCTCTCCGAATAGGCGGCTTCACCAGTAACAGTACAACTGAGGAAGTTTACTGTCACGAAGGATTAGTTTGCTGGAAATGCAAACTCAAAGTATTTATAGACAAGGAAGTTTGGACACCAAGGAATTTCCAAAACCAAAAATATTCTCAAGATATTCAATATTATTCCGAATTCGGTTTTCATAATTCCTGAGAATGCACTGTCCAAATTTATGATCGAAATCTCCTTGGAAAATCTTTAACCAGTAAATGCACATTACTAATTCTTATTTTCCATATATAATTAAAAACCTTAATTAAAAGATTCTTAACTTATTTAAATTCGATCTTGGGATTTACTTCCTTCTTAGATGTTAAGGAATATCTTTGAACAATAAAAGATACACATTAATGCACGTGTTCAAAATGTGTCGATATCTTTCCTCTTGTAAGTCCCTTTTCATACTTACTCACTTGAAACCGATTTACCACACTTCCTAACAAGTTTAGAATTGGTTCATCTGACTTTCAAGAACTATGTGATTGATCAAGTAACACTCAATCACAAGTCATGGGTGTAACGGTTCTACCAAACCAAGTTTCGGTTCTACCTCCATGTGAGTAATGTGCATGGTCACACTAGCTTTCCAAACTTTAGTTAACTAGGTACTAGGATCGGTTCTCCACATATATTTGGAATCTAACTTATATGTGTTGCACATGTCCATAGGATCGGTTCCCCTTTGCCTAAAAACGTGTTGCATATGTTCATAGGATCGACTCCCCTTTCTTATATAAACTTTGATGCACCTCATACAAGGATCGATTCCCCTTTGTATGTGTTGCACCTCTCTTACTAGGATCGGTTCCCCTTTACCCAATGTTAGGTCTTACACACACAAACTCGATCATACCCCAGGTGATTACTTAAGATCGGTTTCACTAATAAAATTCATACCAATACATAAGTCAGGCCTCATGTGAATAGTTTTACCAAGAACACAAACAAGTCATGAGCGGTTATATTAATCACACATATTGGTCGTTCATAAGATCTATATGAAGAACAACCCCAATAACGCCTGACGATTTCCTTTTCAGTTCACAACACATATCATGAACTTACTTCCTTAAAACACATGTAAAAACATTATTTCCTAGGATGAAATCCTCACCTCATACCCATACATAATCACAATAGCATTCATACGATTATGTTGATGTCTTATATACAAAGTTTAATGGTTAAGAGATAAACCTCATATTGTATTCCTTAATACTATGTCTATCTAGAGTGTTCATGCTTCACAGTTTTATGTTTTCAATATGCACGACTTGAAAGATACGTTAGGGAATGAAACAGTTCAAGTCAAATATCACTAACCTCAAGTGGAAGGATGATGTTGTGGTTGTAGCTCCGTACTTCTTCACTTCTTCAAGTCTTCGCAATACTTGTAATATCTCATCCTAATACTTTCAAGCTAACCTATACGAAGTTGACTCTAGTACATTTAAATCAAGCGACTCTTAAATTAGTTTTGGTTCACTAAAATATGACAACCAAACTTGACATACCAACGCTTGGTGGGTTCAACCGAGCTATGCTCTAACAAAAGAGGAGGAATGTGAGAAAACCAAGAGCTGTTCCGTCTAATCAACAAAAGTTCTTTAGGGTTCTTGAAGAGTTGAAGGAAACAAGAAAGGAGATTCAGGAAATAAAGGCTATTATTTTAGTACTCTCGAAATTCAGAAGGCCCTGGTTCGACATCAGTCTAAAAGGTTTGTTGGAATTAACTCCTTACTTCATGAACCATATGTTCCTATTGATGTTGACGACAAGGAGTTCAGGGGCGATAATTTTTTTTAGAGGTATTAATGTCTAGGAAACTTCTTATGAGAATTTATTCTTGTGTTTAAGAAGGATAACTATGGTTTGGAATAGCAATTATTGTGATCACACATAGCTATTTCCAACGATTTTCATCTTGCAATGTTTTTAGATTTATTTATTTAAATTCTAAAGTTTATTTGGAAGATGATTTTCCAGTATTATTCTTTATGGTTTCATATATTGCAACTTATTATGGGATATGTGTGTTTGCGTTCGTGAACTATGATTGTCCCATATATGTCAAAAGTTAAGTCTTTCACATGTCATTATGAAAATTGATAAAATATTGAATGAACTTTTGACAAACAAAAGTTAAGCCTATTATGTCATTATGATGGAAGATAGGATGAACTTTTGGTTACAAAGATTAAGTCTATTATATGTCTCTATGCAAGTAGTGATGAAAGATAGAACGAATCTTTGTTTATTCCGCAATATTGATCTTCCTGATCCACATCTTTGTGTAAATACTATGGGGATCCGTAAGTTCTCTTATGTGAGCATTTCCGATTAAATTAATCATGGGTTCTCTTGTGGTTAATTTAATTGAGTACTTTGGATAAAAATTCATACCTTCATGTGATTTGTTAATGTCCAAACAAATCCATCTTTTCTTGTGAAAGTAAGGTCGCTCTTGTTGTTTTTTCAGGAATGACATTATATGGGGGTGAGTTCTTAATTGAACTTGTTCTTAATTACCAAATCTTTGTGGGGAATGCGTCTATGGAATATTGTAGGGGTTATCTTGTATCTTTATAAACTCCTTGATGAATGCATTTAGTTTCGACTATTTGATGGCATCTAAAGAACTTGATATGTTGTTCTCTTTTGGTCATGAAGTATCTCTATGTAAATTTCATTAGGATTCCACTAGTTTTCGTACCTTTGCCAATTTTTATTAACAACAAGGGAGAGAATTAATGTGTAGTTCACACTACAAATACACAAGGTTTACATATCATTATGTAAGTGGGAGTGGTTTTTATGTGAGATGAAGTATTGAATAAGGGGAGTGATACATATCACCATAGTATTGTTGGCAAAGTTGTGATACAATTGAACTTTGATGTTGTATAATAATATTATGACAGTGTATAACAATGATTGAGAGCTTTTGTTTTCTCATTGTTATGGCTACGGATCTTCAACAACATTGATGCTGAGTTGAACACGTTTAGAATCATTGGAGTACTTGGAAGTGACGAAGATTTCGAGTAATGTTGAAAACTCAAAGAAATCAAGCATTTGGATTGAGAGCTACAAAGTTTATCTAATTTGTATTTCATATATATTGATAGTTTTGTCACTAAAATTGACAAATGAGGAGATTGTTAGAGCACTGCTCGGTCGAACTCGCAAGCATTGCTATCTCAATTTTGTTGTCAAGTTTAGTTGTCAAAACTATAAGTCTTGATTTCTAGTCTACTTATAGCTAAGTCTCGGATTAGGATAGAAAATGTAATTGAACATTAGACATCACGGCGTTCATCGATTGAAGACGAAGAACTACTGTTGACACCCCAATTTCGCACCTTCCACAGTAAATATCAATCTTATGCTTCGAAGCCAAATACAAGAGAAATTCTGTGTGGAAACCATTTGGATTTTCATATCTTTTCAATAAAGCCCACAATCTCTACCCAATCAAGCCCACAAGCTTTACCCAATCAATCTCACAATCTCTACCCAATCAAGCCCACAAGCTTTACCCTATCAAGCCCACAAGCTTTACCCAATCAAGCCCACAAGCTTTACCCAATCAAGCCCACAAGCATTACCCACTCGTACCCGTTTCATTATCCATTTGAGCCCGGGATCTCTTGCTATCACACTGAAGAGGAGGAAAATACAAAGTCATTGGTGAAAGAATGGAGTCGTTTGGAGTTCGTATGCAAAAGTTACGAGCAAAACGAGAACTCAGAAGACGATAAGGGGCGCCCACTTTTCACCCTCCCCTTATCCGCACCAAGACTTTAATTAGTAATTGTTTTCTTCAAGTGGAACTTACATATATTTTTTTTGAAGAGAATACGGATGGAAGAGGAAGAAAAGAAGAAAAAAAGGGATTTTTTTTTCTTTCTTAAATGCAAGTGGGACCCACACTTGTTTTATTAGGAAAAGAAAGAGAAGAAGAAAACAAAGGGGGTCAAGTAGGGCCCACATTTGTTTTATTAGGAAAATAAGGGAAAAGGACGTGGGACCCACATGGTTTGAAAAGAAAATTGTTTTTTCTTTGCGAAGGACACTTGAATGCGGAGAGATTAACGGAAGGATGTCGGGTTTCATTCCTATAAATAGAGGTCGAAAACAATCCTCTCAAGACACCAATTTCTTACACAGAAACCTTTTCCTACATCATTTTTCTCGCTACTCTGTCTGAGAAAGAAAACATTTTCTTTTCTACTTATTTTCCTCATGCAAGCATAATCAAAAATCTAGGTTTCCACCCAAACCAAGAAGAATTATTGTCTCAACTAGAAAAATATTTCTTTTCACATGTTCTAAATCTTCATGTATTTTGTTTAATCAAAGAGAAATCAAGTTACCTTCCTACATAATAGTTATTATTGTCCTATACATTTTTAGTTATTTCCAGAAAACCCAAAAAAAAATAAAGAACATAAACCTAGAAATATCAAATCAAGTATTGCCTTTAAGTTCTTAAAAGATTAGCATTAAATTGCTGGTACTTTAATTACTTTCTGCATACTTAACGGAAGCAACAAATCTCCTTAAGAATCCTTCAAGTTTCAGTATCATATTTCAGGTATATTAATTTCCTATCTCTTCGGTAATCATGTAGTCATACGGGAACGGAATGGTTTTCCATTTCGTAGTAACACCGCAGCTACTCTTTACATTACATAAAAATAATTATGCTTTATTATTAATTTTCCAAGTGGGATAAGTCAAAGTGTGGGTTTAAAGCGGAATTCCCTCCCACATTAGCCCCATAATAAATATGTTTATTATATATATATATATATAAATAATATTAAAGTTTGCATTAATTCTATATTCTAAATAATTGATGCATAAGAATCTTTTCTCAATTTCTAATAAATTTCGGTATTAAAATCCTGTACACATAAGTATTAGAAAAACTAAATTATAAACTTTTCCCCTTTAATCATGAAGTAGAGGCCAATCTTACGATTGGGCGGCTGATGGGTGCCTAACACCTTCCCATCCCGTACTAGAATCTCCTTACCCAGACTCTCTGATAGCAGACCATAAATATGCAAGTCATGACTAGGTTTTGTTTTCCTCAAAAGAATTCAAACTAGTTAAAAGGGTCCCGACTCCCTTTAGTCAGGTGGCGACTTCAAAACATCTCTTTCTTCTTTGCAGAGTTGGCCCTCTTACTAATGAACTAGTAAGAAATTATCTCTGCCAGACCCATGTGTACATTAAACATCCACGAACGGATGAGAACATGGACCTCGCCCCATAACAATTATGGACAAAGGAAATAGACCGGCACTCGACCCGTGCTAGGCGACCCCCGATTTCTACAACTACTAAGGGAAGCTTGTGGAACTTCATCAACAAAACGTATGTGGATACTTGAACTCGTCTATCACTCAAAAGTCTATCTACTCTATCTCCTATTTGAGACAAAAGTCGTATAGCTATATAGACTTCATTTATACACATTTGATATTTCGAGCTGAGTTTAACTCGCTTACAAATTTATCGAAATATGTGTCGGTAAGATTTCGCTTTAACCAAGTTCATCATATATTCTTGACGAAAGTTAGAAGATGATGTGAAAATCGCATGGTAACATCTTAAATGATTTGTATGAGACAGTCATTTGATGTAGACTCGGAATGTTTCGTGTGGACCATTCGATCACTTGAAAATTTCTTTGAAGATAATAGTTTGTGTGAGACATCTATTCCCGTCTTCCGAGAATATTTCAATGTTTGAAATGAGAGTTTAGAACAATTGTATTTAAGCATAGTATGCGCACTTGCATATATGTAATCCATGTTCGGGAACCATAGTATGCATACACGTATGTGTACCTGTTTTTGAGAAAGTCCGGGAACTTGGTTTGCAAACCGGTACGCGTACTGGCGTAAGGTTCAGGTTCGGGAATTTCTGCTGAGTTTGGAAGTTGCATTGGTATGCGTACCAGTTCGTGTACTGGAAAACCCAAACTTGGTCCGGCTACTTTGGTACGCATACCTAAGTAGATGATGTTCTAAAATCGGTTTGTTCATGAACTAATACATTCATATATTAAGGAATGCAATCTTTTGAAAACCGTGGCTATGACTTGATTCATGTGAATCAAAATCAATTTTGCTTCAATTGTATCTTGTATACTTCTTTGAGAATATAAACAATTGAACAACTCTAGAACTAGTTTCATTTGATTTATTTAAACTAGTTATGTTTAAGATGAATGGGGTTGATATGAAAGTGTTCATATGGATAACTTCGGTTAACTATTAATTGTTGAGCCAACAAGTTGTACACGTTTAGGTACGGTTTCTCAAACCTAAATGAAGGTACATTTCATTTGTGTTTAACAAACTAAGTTCGATCTAACGATTGAAAGATATTAGATTGAGTTAAATCAGGTTTTCATCTAACAGTGAATATTGAATGCTTTGTTACCAAGGTAACATTGATTGCAAACCCTAATTTGAAGATTATATAAAGGAGAACTATAGCAACTGGGAAATCTAATCCCCACACTTCCCGTGTGATACTAGTTGCGACTAGAGTCAATTCTCCTTTAACCTTAGGTTTTTCACGAAACCCTATAGGTTAACGACTTGAATATTTCATTGGGAATGTGAAGCCAGACCCAACCATTTTCTATATAGTTGCGTGATCTGATCCTGCATCTTCTATCGTGATTGAGTACTATCTTCTTTAAGATTGGCTCGAGATTTATTCTCCGATAGGCAAGATAAAAAGTAATGACAAACATCTTCGTCTCATCATTTGTGATTCCACAATATCTTGTTTCGCTACCATACGATTAAGATTGTTGTGAGGTGATTGATATTTTTAGGCTGTTTTTCGGGAATATAAGTCCGGTATATCAATTGGTTCCTGTTCACCTTGATTTATCAAAAGACGGAACAAAACTCATAGGTTTATCTGTGGGAGACATATTTATCTATTCAATAGACTTTTCTGTGTGAGATAATTTGGTTTATCAAGTATTCGATTTTGGGTCGTAGCAACTCTTAGTTGTGGGTGAGATCAGTTAAGAGAATCAAGTGCATAGAGTCCTACTGGGATTCAGAGACGTAAGAAGCGTAACTGTACCTTGATTAGTGTGAGATTGGTTAGGGCTCAACTACATTCCAGTCCGAAGTTAACCTGGAGTAGGCTAGTGTCTGTAGCAACTTAATATAATATGGTGTTCAAATTTGGACTAGGTCCCAGAGTTTTCTGCATTTGCGGTTTCCTCGTTAACAAAATTTCTGGTGTCTGTGGTATTTCTTTTCCGCATTATATTTTGTTATATAATAGAAATATCATAGGTTGTGCGTAGTTTAATCAATTAGAGAATCCAACCTTTGGTTGTTGATTATATTGATTGACACTTGAACATTGGTCTTTGGTACCGTTCAAGTTGTTTCACATAATAATCAGGCTCACGGATTTCTATCTGTTTGATTTGCTGATTACGTTATGAAACAGAGATACAAACTCTTGGATATATTTCCATTTATTGAGTCTGACTGTCTAGTTGATTCTCTTGAGATTATATTGGAGTTTGTCCATACAGATTGCCAAGCGAAATATTGGGTGTGGTTGTTGTACTCCCGCTTTTTCACTTATAAAGAGATGATTTTTCTAAAGAGTAAGCTAAGTTGGGATTCAAATTTTTTATTCATATATAAAGTTTATTTATTTATAAAGTATTTTTTTTTTCGAAAAAGAGGTTAAACTTCAGTAGATATATTGAAAGCTCTGATTTAGGAAATATGAAACCTTATAGAGATATTTCAAGATCATTACATGTTCATACAAATAATAATATCTCCGCCAATTCTTACCTATCAATTCCAGGTTTCCAAATCTATGAACTATTTCAGAAGACCTTATTTTTTTTCTCAAACGAGAGAACAAAACATACAGGGCCAAACAGTTTTTGAAAAGAAAACTAGTATGTATCAAGGAACAAGCCTATGACGGGATCAGATCCAGCCCAATGTTTCTCAGAACATGTGTATAACATGGATTGTGGTTTTTAAATTTATTGCTTATTGCAATTGAGGTGACAATGACCCAAGTAATAACAGTTTCCAAGGTAGTAGCCAAAGTAGTAGGTGTAGCAGTAGCTGTGTCTCAAGTAGCAGTGGCAGTATGAATCAGTCTGTAAAGGTCAGGAACGGATTGAATCAGGCTGACTCGACTTTGGGGATGTGTTAACAGTTATAGTGATAGATTAACTTGTTGATGATGATCTTGATCTAGTTTCTGCTTTTTTAGCTTCAATAGATTGAGTTGTTGTTCTTATTGTTGCTGATGATTGATTCTTTCTACAAAGATCCATTTCCATTTACTTTAGCCAACTCTTCAGTTTATTGAAGATGAACAACAAAAATCCAAAAAACTAGAATATACCCAAATCTAAAACAAATAAAATTAGAGCCTAAAAAACTCCCACTGAAATTAAAACTAGGGTATAAGGAAGCCCTAGAAGAAGAAATCAACAAAAGAAATTAGGAAATTAGGGAATGAAAGTGAAACAAAAATAAAAATAAATCTTAACTTGAATCTACAAACTTACCGATTCGAACCAAAATCTAAATAAAACTATGAAAACCAAAGTACATCAAGAAGATTAAAGAAACAATTAGATTGGGTTTAGCTTTTCTTGCTCAGATATGCTCCAAAAAAGACGATCTAAGCAGGAGAAGGTTTTCAGAGAGAAAGGTATGGCTTCAAAAGATGGATTGAGCTCTATGAAGCACATATACTGATACGGAGATTTTGATACGGAGATTCATCAATTTTTAAAATGTAATGGGGATATGTGATACATGGGATACACATATTTATTAAAATTATTTTATTTAATAATAATTCACTTTAATGAAAAAAATCATATAAAATTAAAAAAAATCTAAAATTTATATGAAGGAAGCATTCCCTTTTAGAGTATTTGAGAGGTATCCCCTGCCCTTTTCGTAAATGATAAAAGTGATACTTTAAATGGAGTATCCGATACGTATCCCCAAATATTTCAAAGTATCTATACTAATACGGCGTTGGATACGGATACGTTGTCGATTTTGAAATATCCGTGGGTTGATCCGATCTTATACGGAGGTTTTAGACTTATACAGGGTGTTAGTCCTCAAGGGAGTTGGGGGAGTTGGGTGTAGTTGGGTTTTTTCCCGTTAGTCGTGGGGGAGTTCGAAGGAGTCTCTCAAAATCCCCGTTAGTCGTGGGAGAGTTTAGAAAAGTCTCCCAAACTCCCTAGAAAACCCTGTTAGTCATGGGGGAGTTTGAAAGAAACTCTTAAACTCTCTGTTAGTGGTAAAAAAACTAGAATGCTAGGGAGTTGGTTTTTTTTGGAAAGTTCTAGGGAGTTTACGGTGTATTTTTGCCTCACTCCAAATCTCTCAAAAGAGTAGAGATTTTGGAGAGTCTCTCAAACTCCATGTACTCAAAACACCAAACTCTCTCAAACTCCTATACTCTCTTAAACTCCCTAAAAATCCCCCCAAATCCAAAATACATTAAACCCCCAACTCACCCGTAGACTAACCCTGTTAGTGTTTAAGACCCGGCAGTAGTTTTGTCCTGAAAACCAAGAAAAAAGAAGAGTGAAATGGAAAAGTTTTCCCTAGTAACAGGCCGGTTCAACCGGATAATCAACCGGCCCGGTTGCTTTTCTAATCCAAGTTCCTAATCAATGGCAGACGCCCAATAGAGGGCACAAAACACAAGAACCATGCTCTGGAACTAATTTTTTTTTTTGTAGGTCTTTTCTTTTTATCTTCTTTTCACTGAGAAGACAATCAATCAATCTAGTGGTATGGATTTCACTTGTTAGTCTAACAAAGGTAGGAGATTCAGACGCCCATTCTTCTTCGACTGGGTTTTATGGTGGGTTTTGTTTTCATTTCTCTTTACATGATTTTGGCTTCTTATTAATGGGTTTTTATTTTAGTAAACTTTGTTTAAGAATTGTGCTTTGGGTATATTTGATTGGTTGATCTAGGATTCAGTATTTCGTTATTAGTTGTAACATTGTCTTCTCATTTTTAAACAGAAGATGCTGTAAAAATGATGGTCATGGAGAATCTCTGGACTTCATTTTGTGGAGATTTTGATTGTATATATAATGGTGCAACATGTGGTCTTTTTGATTTTCTATTGCCTTCTTCTTGTTTACATGATGCCATTGTCATTTGTTTAGATGCCCTGCTGTTGTTTGTGTTATTGTCAACTGTTATTTCGAAGCCTTCTTCGTCTGCGAGGACAGTTCATAATGCATTGTGTGGGTGTACTTCTTTGAAGATTGTTTCTGCTGTGTATAATGGTTGTCTTGGATTGGTATACTTGGGTTTGGGGATTTGGATTCTTCAATTTAGTAAAACGACGGGTGTTTTGCCTTTGCATCGATGGGTTGCGGTGTTATTTCACGGATTCACATGGTTGGTTTTAAGTTTAAATTTCATCCTTAGGGGAAATAAATTTGGGAAAGGGATGTTGAGGCTTTGTTCTGCAGTTACATGCCTGATTGCGGGAATTCTTTGTTTTTCCGCATTCTGGGTCCTTGTGGTCGACAAAATGGTTTCAGTTAACATTGTGCTAGACATACTTTTACTGCCTGGAGCAATCCTTATGTCATTATGCACTTCTAGGGGAAACAAATTAGTATATATAAGTGAAACTGGCGATATAAATTCTCTTTATGCACCATTGAATGGTGGGTCTAATAAACATATTGAAGCAGATATGGGAACTGAAACTCCTTTTGCAAGAGCAGGATTTCTTAGTAAAATGACATTTTGGTGGTTGAATTCATTGATGAAGAGTGGCAAGGAGAAAATCCTTAACGATGAAGATATACCACAGTTGCGGAAGGTAGACCGAGCAGAGAGTTGTTACTCGTTGTTTATGGACCGATTAAATTCACAGAAGCAAACTAATGCAGCTAAACAACCGTCAATTTTATGGACGATGGTTTGGTGTTATTGGAAGGAGATTTTAGTATCTGGATTTTTCGCATTGCTCAAGATACTCACTCTCTCTGCTGGTCCTCTGCTTCTTAATGCCTTCATTAAGGTTGCAGAAGGGAAAGAAGCTTTTAAATATGAGGGGTATGTATTGGTTGTATCATTATTCTTTACAAAATGCTTAGAGTCGTTGGCGCAAAGGCAGTGGTACTTCCGAAGTAGATTAATAGGCATACAAATCAGATCAATTCTCTCGGCAGCTATTTATAAAAAGCAATTGAGGCTTTCGAATTCTGCTAGGATGGTACATTCCGCTGGCGAGATCACAAACTACGTCACTGTAGACGCTTACAGAATTGGTGAATTCCCTTATTGGTTTCACCAGACATGGACAACAATTCTGCAACTTTGCATTGCACTAGTTATTCTATTTCATACTGTAGGGCTTGCTACACTTGCAGCGTTGGTTGTAATAGTATTGACTGTGTTGTGCAATACTCCCGTGGCTAAACTACAACATAAATTCCAGAGTAACCTCATGGTTGCGCAGGATGAGAGACTAAAGGCCATATCAGAGGCCCTTGCGAACATGAAGATTTTGAAGTTGTATGCTTGGGAGACACATTTCAAGAGTGTTATTGAAAGATTGAGGGAAGAGGAACTCAAGTGGTTGTCGGCAGTGCAGCTGCGGAGAGCTTACAACGGAATTCTCTTTTGGTCATCCCCTGTATTGGTTTCAGCAGCTACTTTTGGGGCATGTTACTTTCTTGGTGTTCCCCTTTATGCTAGTAATGCTTTCACTTTTCTAGTCACTTTACGTCTTGTTCAGGAACCTATTCGAACAATTCCTGAGGTTGTTGGTGTAGTTATTCAAGCAAAAGTTGCGTTAGCACGGATCATAAGATTTCTTGAGGCACCGGAGCTACAGGCTGGAATTTCTAAGCAAAAGAAAAATACGGACCAACTTAGGCCGGCCATTTCTATCAAATTGGGCAACTTTTCCTGGGATGAGAATCCGTTAAAGCCTACACTAAGCAGTATAAACCTAGAGGTTAAACCTGGTGAGAAGGTTGCTATCTGTGGTGAGGTTGGTGCAGGAAAATCAACCATGTTAGCAGCAATTCTTGGAGAAGTTTTAAACACTGAGGGAACGGTTAGTTCTTCCATATAGCGATACCTTTTCTGTGTTTGGTTGCTTAGATTGTCCTATGATAACTTTCCCTTTGAATATTCATAAATAAATAATGTTGTCCATTGTCTCCCCTCCACAGGTTCAAACTTGTGGTAAAATTGCATATGTTTCACAGACGGCATGGATTCAAACTGGAAGTATACAAGAGAATATTCTTTTCGGATGCAACATGGATCAAATAAGATACCAAGAAACGTTAGAGAAGTGTTCACTTCTAAAGGACCTTGAAATGCTTCCATTTGGTGATCTGACTGAAATTGGAGAAAGAGGAGTTAATCTGAGTGGTGGTCAGAAACAGCGCATTCAACTTGCCCGTGCTCTCTATCAGGATGCTGATATATACTTGTTGGATGATCCATTTAGCGCAGTTGATGCTCACACCGCTACAAACCTGTTCAATGTCAGTTCGTGATTCTTCCTCAAAACAGTTCTCTTCTTTTTCTAATTGATATTTCTCTTTTCCTACAATTTATTCAATTTGTCTGGTTGTGCAGGAATATGTTATGGGTGCTCTATTAGCAAAGACAGTCTTACTTGTGACACATCAAGTCGATTTTCTTCCCGAATTTGATTCTATTTTGGTGAGATTGCATTTCTAATCTTTGTAATTACTTTATTTAGTATAGTCAATTCTGATAACAAAATAGATGATGCAAGACCTCTTGGATAACCCATTTTCCTAAAACTGAAATACTGAATGTTGTTGGAACAACTTTTAGGAGCATCTTCATATCTGAATTTAACCCTGAAATAATTTGTTTTCCGTTACAGCTGATGTCAGATGGGCAAATCTTGCGTGCCGCTCCCTACCATGTATTGCTGACTTCTTGTCAAGAGTTTTCCGAACTGGTAAATGCACACAAAGATACAGCTGGTGCTGAAAGTTCTTCAGAAGAATCCTCATCTCAGAAGTATGGAACCTCTTCAAAAGAAATCTCCAAATCTTATAGTGAGAAACAGTTGAAGCCAGTTGGTCATCAGTTGATTAAGCTTGAAGAGAGGGAATCTGGAGATACGGGTCTAAAACCGTACCTGCAGTATCTTAATCAGAGCAAAGGCTTCATCTACTTCTCTATAGTAGTTCTGACTCACTTCATGTTTGTGGGTGCACTAGTACTACAGAACTCTTGGATGGCTGCGAATGTTGAGAATCCTCAAGTCACTAAACTACGACTGATTTTAGTCTACTTAATTATTGGATGTAGCACGATAGTTCTTGTAGTTGTTAGAATGCTTGCTGCAGTTGGTATGGGTATCCAATCATCGAAGTCCTTATTTTTCCAGCTATTGAACTCTCTTTTCTACGCGCCGATGTCTTTCTATGACTCCACACCATTGGGAAGGATACTGAGTCGGGTAAGCGCATTAAAACTAGAATTTTATCTATTTATTATATTAATTTATTATGTATGTGTTAAGCTTTATGTCCATGTTTCTTATGTAGGTCTCTTCTGATTTGAGTATTCTAGACCTTGATATTCCATTCAGCTTAACACTTTCTGCCGTGGTGGCCATTGGTGTTTATGCTAATCTTGCTGTATTAGCCGTTATTACTTGGCCGGTGTTATTTGTCTCCATACCTATGATATTCCTGGCATTCTGCTTACAGGTATTGTTCCAGGCTTGCTTGTTAATTTTCAATTGCCTCTTTCGATTTACTTTACACTCAGTGAAATATGATTTGTTTCATAGAAATACTACTTCGCTTCTGCAAAAGAGTTCATGCGGATCAATGGTACAACCAAATCTATGATAGCAAACCATCTTGCCGAATCCATTGCAGGGGCAATGACGATCAGAGCATTTGAGGAGGAAGACAGATTCTTTGCTGAGAATCTTGACCTCATAGACAAAAATTCTAGTCCATTTTTTCACACTTTCTCGGCAAATGAATGGTTGATCCAACGTTTGGAAACGTTGAGTGCTTTTATCCTTTCCACTTCAGCTTTTGTGATGGTTTTGCTTCCTCCGGGAACATTTAGTTCTGGTAGGTGTCATCTTTTCTATGCGTACAAGCCACAACTTACAACATCTATATTAATCATGTCTTGCATGTATACTAAACTATCTGATAAGTAATCTTTACTGCAGGATTTGTTGGAATGGCATTGTCGTATGGTCTTTCATTGAACGTATCACTCGTTAATTCTATCCAGTACCAGTGTACATTAGCAAATCATATCATTTCTGTTGAAAGATTAAATCAATATTTGCACATTCCCAGTGAAGCCCCAAAAGAAATTGAAGGGAACCGACCGTTACCCAGTTGGCCCTCTATTGGCAGAGTGGAGATTCACGATTTAAAGGTAACCTTTGTGAAATATTTGTGTTTTTGCATTCTCACGTTCAATTTAGAGATCAATGCTTATAATGGGATTGGTCTCAAGCAGGTCAAATATAGGTCCAATACTCCACTTGTTCTACAAGGAATCAGTTGCACATTCGAAGGAGGACACAAGATTGGGATTGTTGGCAGGACCAGTAGTGGGAAGACAACCATGATAGGTGCTCTGTTCCGCTTGGTAGAGCCAGTAGGGGGGAAAGTTGTCATCGATAACATTGACATCTCTACCATCGGACTTAATGATCTGAGATCACGGTTAGGAATTATACCTCAGGATCCTATTCTCTTTAATGGTACTGTGAGATACAATCTGGATCCTCTGTCACAACACTCTGACCAGGAAATTTGGAAGGTATAATTTCGCTGAACCAAAAAAAAAAAAAATCCTTCACCGTGCTAATAAAACTGATTTTTCATTATGCTCTTATTAAGGTTCTAGGAAAGTGTCAGCTTGAAGAAGCAGTACGAGAGAAAGGAGATGGACTGGATTCATTAGGTACTCTTGCAAGTTATTGATTGTCGTTCCACTGTCTTAGTAGTCCTTGTCATTAATGTATCAATCTGATATTACAGTTGCTGACGATGGATCGAATTGGAGCATGGGCCAACGCCAACTGTTCTGTTTAGGCCGTGCGCTGCTGAGGAGATGCCGAATTTTAGTGCTGGATGAAGCCACTGCATCAATTGACAATGCAACTGATTCTATTCTACAAAAAACCATTAGGGTTGAGTTCGCATCTTGCACTGTGATTACAGTGGCTCACAGGATTCCAACTGTGATGGACTGCACAATGGTGCTTGCCCTCAGTGATGGTAAGCTTTATAATTGCTTTTAAACCTTAGCATTATAATTGACGATACAAAAACTTTCTCGAGTGCCGAGTCTGTATTTCAATGAACTGAAGCCAATGAGTTTTTCTCATGTTTGTCAGGAAAAATAATGGAATATGATGAGCCTATGAAATTGATGAATACGGAAGGGTCGCTGTTTGCGAAGCTCGTGAAGGAGTATTGGTCTCACAGTCACTCTGCAGATTCTTCATGAAGTAACATATCCATCAGAGTCCAGGTCAGGTAACCGTTCATATCTATAAGCGACTAAAATAAACTTTCAACTTGTATAGAGTACGTAGTGCACCATTAGTAACATTTTTAGGAGCCTATCCGAAGATGAAATCTGTAATAGGACGGATGCAAAGGGTTGGTGA
Organism: Papaver bracteatum; assembly: GCA_023529315.1. Lineage (NCBI taxonomy): Eukaryota > Viridiplantae > Streptophyta > Magnoliopsida > Ranunculales > Papaveraceae > Papaver > Papaver bracteatum. The sequence continues at coordinate 733,420 of JAJJWX010002732.1, read as the reverse complement.
AGTATCACCACTAGCGCCATGTTCTGTATATGGTTTAACATCTTCGTAGGTGGCAATAGGATTCTTAAAATGTATAAATTATTGAAGAAAAATAAATAAAGTTTCTTTTTAGTAAATCATGTAGAAGAATTGCGCTTTGGCCTACCTTCGACTGTAGGTGTGTATGGTTTACCTTTAAAAGCCTTGGTGCAACATGAAGGAGATTCCATTGTTTATAAGTCTGTACCTGATCTCTAACATAAATTTCTTATATGGCATAGTGCTTTCATTGTTAAACAGAAGCAGAATTTGTAAAAATGACGGTCATGGAGAATCTCTAGACTTCATTTTGTGGAGATTCTGATTGTGCATATAATCTCTGGAACATGTGTTTGTTTTTTCTTGATTATTTTTGCCTTCTTCTTGTGTACATAATGGCATTGTCATTTGTTTTGATATGTCCTGCTGTTATTCTTGACTGTTTATCTTGAAGCCTTTGTCGAGAACAGTTCATAATGGCATAATGCAACCTGGAGAAACCACACATTTCCAGACTGTAGTAATTGTATTTGTTTCCCTGCACTTATAAAAAGATAGCGAGTACCATAGTGAATTGCTCTTACAGTCTTTTAAACAAACATATTAGCAATGGATGATGATTATTTGGTGGTTCTGGTTAGTAAGAGCCGTTTTATTATACCTGTTGGTGTTTGGAGAGCCCATTTTTGTTGGTCCATAAAGCGTTTTTTTTCTTTCTTTTTTAACGGAGTAAAGCTCCCTCCCATTACGGAGGTAGGGGTTTGAACCTTGTAATTGTCAAAAATCCATTTCAATTTAAGGAGTTTGGACGTAGTCTAGGGACTAAAAAAAAATAGCATTTTTGTCCAACTTGTCTGTCAATACTGGTCTCATCCACTTCACATAATTTACGATGTTACTTTAGTTTTGGACAGACCCGCAATAAGCAGTTGCTAATTTTTGAGCTGTTGCAAAATTTTGTTGCTAATCAGGAAAAACGGTGTAGTGTAAAAATGATGTACGTGGGGGGGGGGAATTGAGTTCATTCTTTAAGATGAACACCTAATAATTAAAGATCTAAAAATGAGTTAATTCTTTACACGAACACACAAAAAATAAAAATCCATAAAAATCAGAGTTTATCTTCATCAATACGAGTTCATCTTCAAGATGAACACCTAATAATTCAAGATCTAAAAATCAAGATCTTCAACACGAGAAGCAAGACAAGATCTTCATCTTCAACACGAGCAGCAAGATTCAACATGAGCAGCAAGACACGAGTTCATTCTTTCAGATCTGATATCAGTTCATCCTTCACAACAAACATCAATATCGTCGTCTTCATCAGCAGATTGATTCATCGTCGTCTTCAACAGATGCAGCAACATAGAAAATAAAATACGGAGATGATGAAAAAGGAAAAATATGTAAATCAATCACCGTAAACTCACTCTTCATCGTTTACAGTAGCAGATCAAATCTTCAAAAATCATTTACATTTTCACACAGTAGCAGCAGCAGCGACGACGAAAAACACATAAAATCTTGTTTACATCTTCAACAGTGGCATCATCATCTCTGCAAATCTTGTTTCACATGAACTTAAAACCCTAGAAATCTTCATCTTGTTTCACATGAACTTCAATAGTAGCAGCATCGTTTCTTGTTTCACATCATCTCTGCAAATTAAAACCCTAGAAATCTTCATCTTTTCTATGTAGCAGCTGAAAAGAAAAAACAAGAGAAAAAGTAGACCTGAAAGAAAAAAAAAGAGGCGAGAGAAAGTAAATCTGAAAATGATTTATTTCCTCTTGATAATTGAATTATTATGGGCCCAAAGGGTATTTCTGACCCTATCAAACGATAATTACATCGTGCATGACGTCACTCTAGGACCAAACTATAATTTCTAGGACCAAATAATAATATTTTTTTTTTAAATGGAACAACCAGACAGTTGACTAGGTCAACCAGACCAAACTCTCTCTAATATATTATTTATAGGACCTATTGGTATTTCCTAAGGTGTCACATAGGATTTTAACGTAATTCCCTCTTCCTCGTAAAGTATGGTTTAAAGTTCTTTAGAAATGTGATCAATGTAGCTATTTTTACCATCTTTTACCCTTCAATAGTCTTGAGGTGTTAAAATTAACAACCGTTCTAAGTGTCCTACTAAAAAAGCCAACCAAATCCCTATCATTCCCCAAAATAAAAGTGATAAATCATTCTAGCCAGGGATATTGGGTCTCATCTAAATGCCATAGACTGTATTTTTAAGTCTTGAGTCAGTGGGATTTAAGTTTGTTTTGCTCTATTTTATTTGAGGTGCAACGAAAAAATTATCGGAGAATTACGTTCGGTTTGATTTCTTGCAGTGAGGATACGTAGTAGCATTTTGTCAACTTATGATTTTCATAAGATGGAGAGATAACAAGTTGATCGTCTCATCCATAAATGCATCATCCGAGGTGGAGAACTGTAGGGAACCATAAGGTTTCCTAGTTTGGGTCAAGTATCATATTATTAAGATGGGTTTCCCAAATTGACCATGGTTTCATATATAGTTGTGATGGTTTCCTAATCAATGGAGGCCAATACTTGGAATTAAGTTTGTGACTCCTATATAAGGAGGTCTAGGCTATGTCTTTAGTTATGGAATTCTCAATGGAGATATGAGGAATTTATCTCACCTCTTGGGGTGGTATGTGAGAGACCAATGATATGGTGGAAGGAGTACATCATTATGGTGCTTATGGAGTACTTATCAATGCCGAGAGATATGACGTTATTCATATGGAGATGTTGGTCAAACATCTTGTTTGAAGAGAGCGTTGTGGTAGATAATGTGGTAAAACATTATCTGATATGGGTGACGATACTTTAAAGAGTTATAAAGTATTTGTGAGAATTCTTGTGTCAATCATGGTGCTTCTATAATAAAGAAAGAGGTTGTATCCGCTTTGGTGGATGTAGAAAATATACACACGTGGTGTATATTGTTTAACCACGTTAAATATCTTAGTACTTGTTTTTTTGTTTATGAATTGCATTTGTGTGGTTCTTTTCCCTTTTTCTCATCCTAGATCATGGTGAGATTCATGGAGCAATCCAAGAAATCTAGGATTTCTTGTTAACCACTCATTTTGAAACGGAGGGGAGTAGTTAACAAGAAATCCAACATTGCTCTGAACCCCGAAAACTGGTATGACATCAATTTTGTACCAGGGCCAATTGTCCCATCACTGCGCATCCTCCAAGCATTTGAAGATCAACGGTGTCTTAATGAACTAGTGATAAAAATATCAATAAAAAGGAAATCGTTTCATACCGTCAAGGTTTATTTCAACTACAATATCTCAAGTAAATTTCTTCGCTTAGGCAGGCGTGCGGATCCTATATCCCTTTTTTTTTATAATCTTTTTCGTCATTGCCGAATCTCTCAACCTCATCTTTGTCAAGGCTGAACAAACAGGGTGGCTAAATGGCTTCGAAATATCACCCGGCGACTATAATGCGGCGCACCTCCAATTCATGGACGACACTCTTGTGTTTCGTAAGAATGACCAGCGGAGCATATTATGGCTCTATGGTGCCGAAGGCGATTTAGGCTCCCGCAAAGGCGAATATTTGGAAAGTGATACTCCGCCCTCCGTCCATGTTTGGCTAGATTGAGGCCTTGGATTTTTTCTTGTTTTTGGAAAGGACTGAGATGAGATTCTCTCTTCCTAATGTGTTTCTGTTTCTAAAACCTAGTCGTACCCCATATGTCTCCTTATATATAAGAAGCAAACCTATTTCCTTTCTTTATTGCGTTCTTCATGATTGTTCTCTCTGACTTTCAATGGCGAAAACTAGAATGGATGAATATCATGGCGATACAAAGAGGAAGAGACACGATGATACTCAAAGAAGAAAGTTTTTGTTCGGAGACAAAGTTGAGGTTAGAAGTGTTGATGAAGGATTTAGCGGTTCATGGCATTCTGGAACAGTCATTGCATGCGGTCGTCTATATTGTCAAGTTGAATATGATAATCTATTGGAAGATGAAGGTACTGGAAATCTTCTTAAGGAGACAATTAAATTTACAGATTATTATTATGATGAGGTGAGTTACCGTGGTTTAATTAGGCCGATTCCCAACGAAATTAAAGTGATCACTAGATATATTTTACATTATGGACTTTGTGTTGATGCATTAGTTGATGATGCATGGTGGGAAGGTGTAGTTTTCGATTACGAAGATGGGAATTCAGAGAGATTAGTGTTTTTTCCTGATTTAGGTGATGTAGTAACGATGAAAATTCATGACCTGAGGGTAACTCAAGATTGGGATGAAGTTGCTGATCTTTGGAAAGTTAGAGGGAACTGGAAGTTTCTTGAATTGATTGAAGAGTATGAAGTTGATATCCCGGCCTTCGTTTCGGTTAGACAGATTTGGTATGATCTGAGACAATTGGATGGGTTTAGGAATGAGATTAAGGAGTGGACTTGTGGTGAGAAGTCAGTGTGGGCAGATTTGGTGAGGGAATGCATTTTGAAGAATTTGCATATGACTGCCGAGTATGTTGTTGATATACTTCAGAGTAGAATGAAGAAGGATACTAGAATGTCTAGTTTACTAGAAGATGATGAGGTTGTTGTTTCGGAAGAAAATCCGTTGGCGTTATCTTTGTATGATGATGATCCTGTTGTTGAAAATTTTAGTGAGGAGGAAGATGAAGAATACTGTCCAAGTCCGTCCAGGACGAAAAGACGAAAAATCAGTCACTCAACTGATCAAGTTGTTTCAGACTATCTAGTAGTGAAGGAATCAGAGCCAGTAGTGCGAGAAGAGTGGGCACCTGCAGGCAGAGATTTCTTTCCTGGAGCTAAATTCTGCCCTGAAGCATTAGAGACCTATTTAAAATGTAATCGAAAGGACGATGCTGCTGGAAAACGTGATTTGGTGTTAGAATGCAGAATGCATCTGTCTTATCTTGGTTGGAAGATTGAGTATAAAAGACATATAACATCTGGTGCATTCATATTTCGTTACAGACCACTTAAGGGAGGGCTATTGTATTCTCTTCGTCTCGCTTGCCAGGCCGCGATTAGTCCCATTTCCCATCCAGTTCCTCTCTGCAGAAAAGTTCAAGGCTGTGTTTCTCCTACTTATGTGGACTCCGAATCAATAATTTGTTCAAACCGGCCTTCTGAAGGTCATGGAACACCTATCATTCATAGCAAGCTGGATGCTATACCTGAATCTTGGCCTGAACCTTTGAGAAACTATGTGATTGCGTGTAGGAAAGAAAAGCATACGAAGAACATTAAGCAGCTACGTGAAATAGCAAAGAAGTACCTCTTTGCTCTGGGTTGGACCAGCAAACCTATATTTAAGAAGGATTTCCGTAAAGATATTTTCTATGTTTCTCCAAGAAAGAAATCATACAATTCTCTCTTGAGTGCTTGCGTAGGACACTGTAGGGAAGAAGAAATTTCTGACAGTATGGATGTAGCTGAGTGTTTGAGCTCATCACAAACGAAAGAAAACTTCGAAGCTGGTTATATACAAGAAGAAAGATCCGGTAAGCAGCTGAAGAGGCAAAGAAACAGTACTGCATCCCCTCGTAGTAGCAGTGATCGTAAAACGAAGAAAATGAAGGCATCTCAACTTCCATTGGACAGTGAGTGTAAAACCCATGTTCAACGTTCAAGCAAAAGGGCACGGCAGGATGTGATACCAACTTCTGAACATCGAAGCCCTCGAACTGTTCTCTCCTGGTTGATTGAAAGTAATGTGGTTCTGCCACGGGAAAAAGTACGTTACTTGTGTTCGAAAGACAATTCTGTACTGGGGCAAGGAAAAATCAGCGGCAATGGAATTAAGTGCAATTGTTGCCAACAGGTTTTCGGTATGACAAATTTTGGACGTCATGTTGGTAGTAATTCTATGCGACCATCTTCCAGGATTTTCTTGCAAGATGGAAGGTCGTTATTAGACTGCCAGAAACAACTGCAGGAAAATAATCTGACCCGCATTGCCGTTGAACCTGGTAAGAAAATTAAAGGTGACCTCGTCGGCCAACAAAATGATTATATATGCTCAATTTGTCACTATGGGGGTACATTAGTGTTGTGTGATCAATGCCCATCTTCATTTCATATGGATTGTCTTGGAGTAAAGGATTTGCCTGACGGAAAATGGTTCTGCCCATCTTGTCAATGTGGAATATGTGGCCAAGGCGAGCTTGACAGCGACTCGGAACAAGCCACTGAAAAGAAATCTCTGCGCTGCGATCAATGCAATCAGGAATATCACGTGGGGTGCATAAGAACACGAGGGTTGGATAAGCTTGGTTCTAACCTAAACAGCAGCTGGTTTTGCAGTATAAAGTGCGAAAAGTTATTTGCAGGTCTCCACGAACTTATGGGAAAGTCAGTTCCAGTAGGTGTGGATAATTTATCATGGAGTATCTTGAAACCTAGAAAAGCTGCTGCTCCATCTGATAAGGAAGCTGATACGGAGCTTCAGAGCAAGCTCAATGTAGCACTCTCTGTAATTCATGAGTGTTTCGAGCCCATTAAAGAACCAGGTACAAAGACAGATCTTGTGGAAGATGTTCTTTTCAACAACACGTCAAAGCTTAACCGATTGAACTTTTGGGGATTTTACACTGTGATCTTGGAGCGAGAGGATGAGATCATCTCTGTTGCAACAGTTAGAATACATAACGAAAAGGTTGCAGAAGTACCACTTGTTGGTACGCGTGTCCATTATCGTTATCAAGGGATGTGCAGTATTCTATTTGGTGTTCTCGAGCAGAAGCTAAAGGAATTAGGAGTTGAGAGGCTGATTTTACCTGCCATTCCTCAGGTGTTACATGCATGGACTACTTCCTTTGGTTTCTCTAAGATGACAAGTTCTGAGAGATCAGAATTTTTGAAGTACACTTTCCTGGATTTCCCAGATACCACAATGTGCCAGAAATTCTTAAAGATGTCACCTGCAGCAAAACCAACATTGGAACCAACAGATAGAAACACTATCATTCCGGCAGCAGTGCAAGCAGAACAAATGGAACGGAGTCAAGTTAAAGAGGAACAACAAGTAGAACTTGGCGTCAAAAATGTTTCCGACTCAGTTGGGACAGCTCCTCCACTAGATCTGACGGAAACACTGCAACATAAGGCTGAGCAAAAATGGCATAACAGTGAGCCATGTATCACTAAAAAGTGCTTGTTGGAAGGTTCTAATGACAAACAGCAGGATGATCCATGCTCGCAGGGCACAACAATACCAGATGAGAAGTATGCGTTGGTATACGCTGAAAACCAGCTGAAAAAGTGGGGGGACTGTGTCAAGTTTTACACGCGGAAGAAACGTATTAAGTCACTGTTAGAGCTGACATAACATTTCATGCCTAAAGGCAACAACATGATGTAAAGTTCATAATATTATTTTTATAAATGAATGATTTCAGTCTTGTGTCATTTATTTATCTCGCACTTATTATTGCAGCACGTTTATAGTTACCATGTTCATTAGAGCATTGCTTTTGACCAAGAAGAGATAGCTTTACAATACCAGCATTCTTTAGTTTTCTTGGCAGTACTGTATTTTAGATGTTTTAGCTTGACAATGTGTTGCACTATCTAAAATATACAGGCTTAAGGTTTTTGGCCTCTTTGAGTTGTGTTCAACTGATTTTTAATGAATCTCATGCTGTGGACTGTCTCTTTCTAACACATGTCAGTGTCTAACTTAACACCCACCTCTTATTATGAGCAGGATTCTATTTTTGTCTGTCTTCCTGGTTGTTGTAACGACATTTGTTGATGTAACTGTAGTAAAGTCTGCATATAATACTCTCTTGATTGTTTGGAGTTCATTTTATATTTTGTTTCTTCATTAATACAGTCATTGTTTGATTTTTGCAGACAGATAAGGAGCTGCTCCAGCAGTTTATGAGCCTAAAGAGGTATGCTTTGTCATTCAAAAATATCGAGACTGGAATGCATTAACAAGACCAGCATTGTTCTTGTTAAAGTTTCGTCATAGGCTCTATGTGCATGCTTGTATTTTGTTGGCAGCAGCACAATTAAATAGCCACACTACTTAAGAACACCAAAAGAAAAGAACATGTTATTTTTAAAAAATGTTGCTAATCAAATAAGTAAACAAAATACTAACTCAAAATTAATCAAGGGCAAGCCTTTCATCTATCCTAAGACGAAAATGGAACTTCTTTGCATAATGCCCAGTAACTTTGCCTGGCAGTGGTGGCACACATTTGGAGGCGGCAACGAACATGTTTTTCGTAGTAGGTGACCGGTGGTTGCGCTGTGTAGTAGATTGACCAGACACGTTGACGGATTGTTGTCCTGTTTAGAAAACCAAAATACAGTAAGTGAAGAAAGAATAAATTGTAACATAATCAATGAATTCTTATAACCCCACAGTTCTACCAAAATTTCCGCACATTTCCTACTAAAAAGTTTCCCTAGTGATAGAGCAATGATTTGGCGCCAATTTTCTAATGCTACATAAGCGCGCACCAAATGGAATAGCTGGATCTATTCCAAAAATAGAGTGTTCCCTGCTTATAAAAACAGTACAATTACATTCAGAGTGAAGGTAAATTTAACCTACAACTTTAATCTAATTATTACACTGAAATTGAAGGGACAATTTACAGGCAAGACGCAATTACTCTATCTGAAGGTCCATCCCTCACTGACCGTTTCTCTTCTAACAACAGTGTATTAGTACCCAATATGTTGTCTTTCTAGGTATCGCCTGTAGTTTATTGAATTTGGATTAGGAAACATAGACAGACAAACGGTTTCGGCGTAATAAAACTTGGAAACTGCATTCTTATTCAGGAAACGCAACGAAATTTTGGCATAAGAATATTTGGAGACCTAATGGGAAATCAAGGTTTAGTGGTTAGGAAAGGTTAGCGGCTTAATTATCAGGCATGGTTTATCTTTGGCCCGGGCAGCGATATAATCCATATAGTCCAAATTAAATAGCAGACCTTGGCGGCAGGATGCCTAAAATGATCATAAACTAACGCACCTATGAGTAGGAACATCTGTGTAAACCCATATGAGACCATGAATGTACACCAGCGTACTTATCAACAAATAATATTACCCAAAAATACTGCCAAACTAACGAAGACTCATTCTTAATGATCAACGCCCAAAGTTCTCCAGAAACCCAAACCATCACAAAACGCTTGCAAAGTTCTGATAAACCACAAACACTCCCACGATACATTACTCAATCCGTGATAATACAAAAGTGATAATCCTAAACTGCTAGTTGTTGTTGGAGTCTATCTTGAGTAATCTAATGCAACAGTTCTATGAACATATAATGTCCATAAACACCACGACATGGTTTTAAATATGAAAAACGTAATAGTTTCATGATGTTGGGGGGTCCTTGAGAAATTTGTCCATAAACAAATTTACACTCCTTATATATTGTTCTCTCTGCTTTACCTAATTAACTCTTACTATGTATAAAAGGATCCTTGGAGAGTTTGTTTGAGAAGTTCTTGTTGTTGGAAGATGATAAGGGTTCTTGAATGATCATGATGGATTCGGTTGGATGTGTTTTCAGAAATAGCCTAGCTACCTTTTCTTACCCCATATACACTCTCAACAACTTTTAATTTCCATAATTCTTCGCCAAAAACCAATTTAATTTCCATATTTGTTTTCACTTATTTATCTCGCACAAATTTAATTAAAGATCCCGTTAATGACTGAGCGGACTTCCGTGGTGGCCAACAATTGTAAAGAGCACTGACCGCGCTAGGTTAAGTAGTTAGTTGGCCGCGCATAATCTCTACCGTCCAAACTAAATAATATGTGTAAAATCAAGGGTCATCTTTGACTCTAAGTCAAATCCCCAAGAATCAATCACAACCATAGGATGACCCAAATCAAGGGTCCTAATTGACCCACAGACAGACACCCTTCTTCCTTATAATATAGATTTTGTGTCAATGTGAAGCATGACTTTTTTTTCCAATTTAACACAAAAAGATTTTTGGTGTTTGTAACCAAAAAAATTCAATCAACAGTGAATGGACTAACTTGTCCCTCCCTTTTAGTCCAATTACTATAACTCCTTGTGTATCCTATTTTTATAGGGGTATAATTGGCAACCAAAATTTAATATAACATACTATCTAAAAATCAGTGCCTTGGAATTTTACAAATTTTATCTCGTTAGAAAGGTTTTAAACAAAATCTACGCAATGAGTATAAACAACAATATCAAATTTAGAGTTTTTACGAAAAATTCGGATATGTTTATCATTTTAGACACAATTTTCGAAAATTAAATATATATCAATTATGCAAACCACCACAAAGGATACATAATACTTTATGTAGCCATATTTTGATTTATGCATTAACTTATTTTCCGTTGCCACTAATAAAAGGATGTACTCCCGCCGTTTCAAGAAAAATGATACTTTCACTAATGCGTAGCCATTTTGCAAACCACCACAAAGGATGCGTAACACATTATGTAGCCATATTTTGGATTATGCATCGGCTAATATTCCATTTCAGGAAAAGTGATACTTTTACCCTGTGTCAGGAAAAATGATATTTTCACGCCGTATCAGGAAAAATGATATTTTCACCCCGTGTCAGGAAAAAAGATACTTTTAATACTTTCGCGTCGTATCAGGAAATATGATATTTTCGTGCCGTGTTAAAAAAAATGATACTTTCCCACCGTGTCAGGAGAAATGATAGTTTCACGCCATATAAGGAAAAATGATATTTTCGTGCCGTGTTAAAAAAATGATACTTTCCCACCATGTCAGGAAAAATGATAGTTTCACGCCATATAAGAAAAAATTATATTTTCGATTTCTTCGGTCGGCAATCCCACCGTGGTAGCAGTCATCTAGTGTTTACATAATAATAAGTTATATATTTTTCCAGTGTTCAATCATTTTATTTGGTGACTTCAATTATTGATGGATGGGTTGCCGGAAATGTTTCAGTTGACGGGAAACTTTCAGGTCCCGGTCACCTGAAACTACCAGGTTGACGATTCAGGTCATATGAAGGTGTTCTGCAACGGAAAATATGGTGTTGCAACTGTGAAACCAAAAGACGCATGTCCTTTGTTTAGTGGTCATTTAATTAGTTATAGAAACAGTTAGTAAACATTATAACACTATCTCTACATTACAAAGTAAATATAAAGTGTAAAATGTCAACAGTTAGGATATTTATTGTAATGAAGATGAAGTGTTAGCCAATTCAATTTCCCTAATGGACTAAAAGAGTTTGGATAAAATACTAACACATTATATAACTGCTTATGGGTAACCATTTTTCTTAATTAGGGAAATTAGCTTTTATTTTTTCCTAACACTTTATTTCCATTACAAAAACTTGAATATGGTGTAGTAAAATCTAACGACCGGTAGAATATGAAAATCTAATGATCTAACGGCTAATAACAACAGTTACGGATGAAAATTTATTTGTAAGATCTAATGGTAGAATTTTAAAGTTCCAAGATCAAACGACTATATTTATTTGAGTTTATAATTCCTTGTTGTCATTAAAGAGGTAGATATTTTAATTTTTCCTTTCCTCAGTAATGTGATCATCTCAGCTTCATGGTACAAACAGACAAATGCAAAGGTTTTTGGCCTATGAGAATTTGAGGAATTTTAATGATGAAAGCATATCCCCATAACCTCATCGTTGAGTATGGTTATGTAATCATCCAGGATGCGCATATTCCTTCGCCTTTTTTTTTTTTACCGCAACTTCCCTTATGTGTATCTTCCCATACAAATATATTTTATTTATGGAAATATGAATATTTTTTATGAAAATACATGAAAATCCTAATAATAGAATGTAGTAATTTTATTGTATAATATATTTATAGATATTTCTTACACAAAAATCATATATAAATACCGTTGCAGCTTACAATCAACTTCATAGTTAGCTTCAAAAAAAAAAAGAAAAAAAAAACTTTGTAGTCTTCGAAATAAAAGAAGAAACCGAAGGAGAGAACAATCATGTTTGGGAAGGGTACGTTCAATAACTAACTAGTACTAATTGTCGTTATCATTATTATTATTATTATTTTCTCTTTTCATGAATCAATCGGTTTAACTAAATTTCTTTACTGATTCTGTTTTTTTATGAATCAATCGTTTTAACTAAATATACATGCACCATGTTACGATTACATCATAATGAGTGATCATGCAACAAGCTTAAGATCTCACCATGATTTTATAATCTTATTTATTTTTGGTTGATTCCAGGGAAGAAGAAACTAGATTTCAAGAATTACAAGGGATTAAAGCCCACAAAAATCAACAACAAGGAAGGTGAAGAAGAGTTTTACGGATACGGCTATACCGGCAAGTACCTAAACAATGGAGAACCTATCGATTTCGAGAACAATCATGGACAACTTCCGAATTTCGGAACCCACAAACCTGTTGAGCAGTATGTTCGAATGCATCATCCACCCATTAATTATGGCTATACCGGCAAGTACCTAAACAATGGAGAACCTATCGATTTCGAAAACAATCATGGACAACTTCCGAATTTCGGAACCCACAAACCTGTTGAGGAGTATGTTCGTATGCATAATCCACCCGTTAATACTGGACGACAATCTCGTGCAGATTGGGGAAAGTTTTCTTTATTTGAGGGGTTCTTCTAGTAGAATTTGAGGAAGCAAGATCTCTTTATTTTTCAGGTTTTAGTATAATTTGTCTGATCATGGACCATTGTATTTTTCTAGGCTTATTTTAAATATAATTCCCATTGTATAAACTATAACTCATTTTATTTATTAAAAATATTATATTGGATCACTTTTTGGTCAGCCAAAAATCTCCGTTTCTTTTGTACAAACCATCGGATGTAACGTGGTGGTACAAACAGCCCAAGTCAGACTCCTCCTCCAAAATGTGAGCTTAATTCCACCTCCGGAACCAACCAAGGAATGACATATCTACACGCAAACCATAGGGGCTGATTATATCACTATTATTATTATTATTATTATCATATAACCCTACTATTTAATATTGGATCACTTTATCTTTTCTTTTGCAAAACGTAATAAGCTAAACTCAGACGCGACGAATTTGAGGGCAAAAATAAAGAAAAAAATATCCAAGATGTTAAATCAAAAGGGTTTAGCTGAATCTTGTCCATCGCCGCTTTCGGTGTTCGGAGAAATTTAGCCTACACGATCATAAAACCCCTCCGTCCTTATTGAGGCCTTGGGTTCTCGTTGTTCTCGTTTTTGGAAAGGACTGAGATGCGATTCTCTTTTCCTAATCTGTTTCTGTTTCTATTACCTAGTCATATACCACCATGTCTCTCCTTAAATATATAAAATAAACCTATTTATTTTCTTTATTTTGATGAAGAAAGTTTCTGCTTTGAGGTCAGAAGTGTTGATGAAGGATTTAGTGGTCATGGCATTCTGGAACAGTTACTGCATGCGGTTGTCTATATTGTCAAGTTGAATATGATAATCTATTGGAAGATGAAGGTACTCAAAATCTTCTCAAGGAAACAATTAAAAATTCACAGATTATTATTATGATGATGAGGTGAATTACCGTGGTTTAATTAGGCCGATTCCTAACGAAATTAAATTCATCAGGAAATTTAGTTTAAATTATGGACTATGTGTTGATGCATTAGTTGATGATGCATGGTGGGAAGGTGTAGATTTCGATTACGAAGACGGGAATTCAGAGAGATTAGTGTTTTTTCCTGATTTAGGTGATGTAGTAATGATGAAGATTAATGGGCTGAGGGTAACTCAAGATTGGGATGAAATTGCTCATATTTGGAAAGTTAGAGGGAACTGGAAGTTTCTTGGATTGATTGAAGAGTATGAAGTTGATATCCCGGCCTTCGTTTCGGTTAGACAGATTTGGTATGATCTGAGACAATTAGAGGGGTTTAGGAATAAGATTCAGGCCGGAGTGGACTTGTGGTGAGAAGTCAGTGTGGGCTGATTTGGTGAGAAGTCAGTTTGCATATGATTGCTGAGTATGTTGTTGAAGAATTTAACCATTTCAAGGTATCACGGGGGTCTTGTAGCTCGACTCAACTTCTGGTATCAACAAACAAAGTAAGTCAATGTTTTTGACTACGAAACAAAGCGTAAAGTGAGAAAACAGTACGCTAAAACCCATTGTTTATCGCTGGTACGATGATTACCTTTGCCTTTGGGAGATAGTATTTATGTTTCCTTTATCATTACATGTTTATTACTGTAAAATGAAACATAAAAATGAGAAATTATAATCGAACTAAATAGCTTTTGTACTGTTTTTATCATTCGAAAAATGAGAATTTCAGATATTAATCAAACTTGCAGTATTTTGCCTGTATAATAAATTCTCAGAGGAATTATTATTAGCTAACACCCTTTCGAGTATATCAACAGACAAAAACCGCAATCAATATCCCTTGTAAATGATTTTTATTATTTAACTATGACCTTCACCTTAAAGGTTCTTCAAAATCGGATGGATTTACACAGCCCGAAGCCACCCAACGTCCAATTGAAACTTTAATACCTCATGTCATTATAACTATTTATATCAATATCTCGAAACAAAATATCAATCACCTGATTTAATTTCATCAATATTTATTCATTGTTATTTTTAAAACCAACCATCGTTACTGTAGGACGAAATAGAGAAATCAAAAGAACATATGGATCCATGTTTACAACAGAGACAATTAAAAGGCTTGACAAAAACGACATTACAAAAAGATTCATTAAATAATATGGTTCTATACAAAAATTTGTGCATAAGATAAAAATTAACTCTTATAAAACAGTAAACCAATAATCCCAAACCCAAAAAAAGTTAAAAGCCCTAGATAGTTACATATTCGTACCTATTATAGTTTGCATTTGTACATATATCATGTTCATTTTAAGAAAGTAATAATATATGTAGACTACAAAACATATATGAAAACAACCTTAAAGTTTAATATAAAGCATAGCATGAAATTACCTCTTAATCATATTTGACTTCCGGTAGTCATTTAATTTAATTTAATTTTGTTTTTTGTATAGATAGTCATTTAACTTGAAACCAAATCTACATGTCTTTGAATTGTGCTCGACTTCCCATATTCTTTTTTTTTTTTAGTTTTATACACTATAAGACCTTTTTTATCCATGTTTACATTGTATTTTTGTTGTAGATATTATTTAAATATTAACATCCTATGTTCTTGTCTTTTTTTTACTCTCCATTCATCTTTGTAATAATATGTTTCAAACTCTTCTATTTGCCTAATTTTTAATATTGTCTAAACTTTGTCAGCTGGTGTTTTTGTCTTCTCTTTTCGTTATACATATATATGATTCTATTGTACTGATCTTTAATCCAATCTTATTGAGATTAACATTCAACATGATAATATTGCGAAAATATGGCCTCGTACCCATATCGTTATCCATGTTTATATGTAATGTTCCAACCATATTTTTCATCGGAATCCATCGGTTTTCTATTAAGGAAATAAAGGCGTCGTGCGTATGGTTTCTTTTGTAGTATCGTACCTAACATTGGTTGTTTGATAACGATTTGTTCTTCATCTATTAAACTATTTTGATCTAAGCTCAAGGAATTAGACGTTGAGAGGCTGGTTTTACCTGCCATTCCTCAAGTGCTACATGCATGGACTACTTTCTTTGGTTTCTCTAAGATGACAAGTTTTGAGAGATCAGAATTTTTAAAGTACATTTTCTTGGATTTCCCGGATACTACAATGTGCCAGAAATTCTTAAAGATGTCATCTGTAGAGAAACCAACACCTGGACCATCAGATAGGAACACTATCATTCCACCAGCAGTGCAAGTAGAACAAATGGAACAGAGTCAAGTTAAAGAGGAACAACAAGTAGAACTTGGCGTCAAAAATGTTTCTGACTCAGCTGTGACAGCTCCTCCACTGGATTTGTCAGAAACGCTGCAACATGAGTCTGAGAAAAAATGGCATAGTAGTGAGCCATGTATCATTAAGAAGTGCTTGTTGGAAGGTTTTAATGACAAACAACAGGATTATCCATGCTTGCAGGGCACAACAATACCAGATGAGAAGTCTGTGTTGGTAGTTTACGATGAAAATCAGCATAAAAAGTGGGGGGCCTGTGTCAAGTTTTACACGCGTAAGAAACATATCAAGTCATTGTTAGAGATGACATAACATTTCATGCCTAGAGGAAGCAACACTGACATGACTGACTGGTCTAGCTAGTAGAATGTAAAGTTCATAAAATAGTTACAAAAGGAATATTTTGGTGTTCTTTTGTGAAGTATCAGTTTTGGCATATTGACGGAGCTGCAGATAATTTTTCTTTTTTATAGAATGAAAATTGGTTATAGGATCAAAGTAGTACACACCTAGTCCAAATATTTCCAAGCTCCATATACAAGGATCTTTCCCACAAAGAACATATAATTCTTTGTTTGTTGTTAAATTCTCAAGTCACGAGGGGGGTTAATTTTGTTAAATTATTTAAACAAAATTAACCTAACTAATTAAACTAAAAAAGAAATATTTACAGACAAACAAAATTTGGGAAATATTTTCATCTTCCATCATCAAACATGTTCATCAAATGATTAGAGTTAACATACATTCTTTCTCAAACCAGTAGCCGTAGAGTACCTTATCGCAAGTATACTACTAGATATGTTAATTCCGAATCATATAATCCAATGAGTAGCACAACTAAGTTTAACCTTCTAAAATCTGTAAAATAAACTATGTTAGAGCATAGCTCGATACCAAGCGTTGGTATGTCAAGTTTGGTTGTCATATTTTAGTGAATTGAAACTCAATTAAAGAGTCGTTTGATTATGTACTAGAGATAACTTCGTATATACTATAAAGATTAGGATTATGAAAATACAAGTATTACTCGAAGACTCGAAGAATGTGAAGAAGTAACAAGATGCGACGACGACATCATCCTTCCTCTTGAGGTTAGTAATATTTTGACTTGAACTGCGCATTAGTAATGAATTAAAACTCAATTAAAGAGTCGCTTGATTAATTTTATATGCTTTTAATTACCAGCAACTAAATGCATGTCTCTGGAAAATAAAAATTAGTAATGTGCATTTACTAATTAGAGATTTTTCAGTGATATTTCAGATATATTGGACAAAGCATTTCCAAGAATTATGAAAACCGATTTGGGCATTTATTGCATATCTTAAGAATTATTCGGTTTTGGAAATTCCTTGGTGTCCAAACATCCTTGGTCTATGAATACCCAAGTTTTCATTTCGAGCAAACTATCCTAAGAGCTAGCAAAACTACTTCTTTGTGTTGTTACTGGTGGATCCGTCTATCCGCAGAGAAAACTACCCTAATTAGGCGAAATCTCTTACGACCGCTCGTTTAAAGATTTCTGTAGGATCAAGAAGCTCTACGAGTACCGTTGGTGGGAAACTAGATAATTGCAGTGTTATTAGTTTTCGATTTGATTTGATTGACTAACGGTTGTTGAACTTTGATTGCACCTAGTTTGTTTATTCTTGAGAATCTTCTCTTCTGATATAAGATTCACTCAAACTAGATCGAAGTTTCGATGGGATCTTTAGAACTTTTTGTAGATCTAAAGACGTCTTGTGATAATCCATTGTTAACATACTCCATTCAATGCGTGATTGATCACAAGAGATTCAAGTGGTGTTGTGCCGGTGTTTATTGAAGATTAAAGAAGATTTGAAGATAAAGAAGATTTCTGATTTGTTTTTTATATATTTGGTGTGCACAAACCTTGATCGGCTGAGATCTAACTAGAATCATATTTATTCAATTGATTAGTTGTGTAAGATCGGCATCACCTTATAGTTTTTTGTTTGATTCTATATTATTTGATTTCAAAACTAAACTCTGCTACTTCGGCAGTTGTTAGATAGATTGATCTGAACAGGTGTTTATAAGTGAAAATGGTTTATGCTGATTTAGGTAATTGCAGGTGTGAAAGTGAGAAACAAGTTAAACCCTAAACAATATACTGCAAGGGAGTACTTTAGATTCGAGAGATCAATCTGTACAAGTCCGGCCTAAACCAAGAAATGGAATTTCCAGACTTGCTTCAGTCACAAAGTAGAGGATAAGGGTTGGTTTAGGGAGGGAAGCGAAGAGAGTGTTGAGACCAGAATAATTCTGAAAGAGTAGTGCTTGACTTGTATCAGAAGGTGAAAGATTTGAGAAAGCTAACAAGAGTTTCCTTTGTGAGTGTGGTATTTTTCACTGACCAAAAACTTGTGTCTCTGGTAGAAATAGGTAAGCCTATTTATACAAGTTTAAAAAGAAACGTACTCTGGTCTCATAAGAAAAGAAAATGGATGAGTTAAATGGGAAGAGGTGGTAACGCCTGGTATTGATGGAATTTGATGGAATTGATGTTCCATAATGAAAGAGCGTTTCACCGTTGCTTCTTGCATTTACTAACCGCCTTATTCTTATTAAACTATCTTGAAACGGGCAATTGTGTATGCCGCACGCTATAGATCACCAAACCAAAACCCCAATGAGCATCCCCCAGTTTGTGTTGATGTCTCGAATGTTTTTGGAAAATATGTAGCATGTTGTTGTGGCTTGGAAAGTCAAACTCGGGAAACATGCTTGCCTGGTGACCTTCGACGGTCGAGATTTTGCATCTTGAGAGGAGGGGCAACCGTTGATCGTTGCACGCCTTTGTTTGGGTAGCCGCGTAGTGAGGGCCAACGTGGTGGAGCGTCTAGGTTGGAATGGAATGGTTTGGCGTGGCCAAACTTAAGTTTTCGGGCCAAAGGTTACCATGTGTCATCTGGTAACCTTGGATGGATAGGATTTACTCCTGGGATTGAAGGGAAACCATTGATTATTTCACGCCTTATTTTGGTAGACGCGTAGTGAGGGCCAATAGGGTGGCACGGCTAGGGTGTGTTTAGGCTTGGCATGTGGGTCCAAGGGTTTTCCATGGGCGTATGGCATGGCTAGGGACAAGGCAAGGGCGCTTGGATTGACATGACGTGACTAGCATGGCTAGGGCTAAGGCAAACTGCGTTTGGCATGGCGCGGATAGCTTGGATAGGTTTGGTTTGGTTTGGTTTGGCTTGGCATGTGGGGCCAAGGGTTTTCCATGGGCATATAGCGTGGCCCGGGGCCAAGGCAAGGGCGTTTGGCTTGGCATGATGTGACTAGCATGGCTAGGGCCAAGGCAAAGTGCGTTTGGCATGGCGCGGCTAGCTTGGCTAGGTTTGGTTTGGCTTGGCATGTGGGGACAAGGGTTTTCCAAAGGCGCATGGCGTGACTAGCTTGGGCTAGGTGCGGTTTTGTCTTGGCATGTGGGGCCAAGGGTTTTCCATAGGCGCATGGCGTGACTAACTTGGGCTAGACACGTGACCAAGGTAGGGTTTGGGGGCAAAGGTCATTTGGTAACATTAGACGGATAGGATTTGCTCCTGGGATTGAAGGGCAATCGTTGATTTTTGTACGCCTTCGTTTTGATACCTGCGTAGTGAAGGACAATATGGTGGCGCGTCAAGGGGCCGTGGTGAGGTGTGTTTGGCATGGCGCGCTAGGTATGGATGGCATGATTTGCCGTTGGCACTGAGGTGCGGCTAGCATGGTTGGCATGCTTTGGCGCGGTTGGTGTGGCTGGCATGATTTTCCATTGGCACAGATGTGCGGATAGCATGGTTGTCATGCTTTGGAACAGTTGGTGTGGCTGGAATGATTTTCCATTGGCACAGAGGTGCGGATAGCATGGTTGGCATGCTTTGGCGCGGTTGGTGTGGCTGGCATGATTTTCCATTGGCACAGAGGTGCGGCTATCATGGTTGGCATGCTTTGGCGCGGTCGGTGTGGCTGGCATGATTTTCTATTGGCACAGAGGTGTGTCTAGCATGATTGGCATGCTTTGGCGCGGTGGGTGTGGCTGACATGATTTTTCATTGGCACAAAGGTACGGCTAGCATGATTGGCATGCTTTGGCGTGGTCGGTGTGGCTGGCATGATTTTTTATTGGCACAGATGTGCGGCTAGCATGGTTAGCGTGCTTTGGCGCGGTCGGTGTGGCTGGCATGATTTGCCATTGGCATAGAGGTGCGGCTAGCATGGTTGGCATACTTTGGCGCGGTCGGTGTGGCTGGCATGATTTTACATTGTCACAGAGGTGCGGCTAGCATGGTTGGCATGCTTTGGCGCGGTCGGTGTGGATGGCATGATTTGCCATTGGCACACGTGGGAATTAGGGTTTGGCTTGTCGTTACCCTAATTTGAAACGGTAATTATTTGGAGACACATTAAAGGTTTCAGTAATGTTCCTAGTAAATGCTTGCTACTTTAAATATTGTGACATTACTGTCTGCTAGGGTTTAGTGTTTTACGATTTTAACCCTAAGCTAAAAACTACCATCAACATTAAGTCCCCTGCTTAGCTCGAAACTGGTTCCTTGTTGCGAGGTAAGCATATGATGGTGACAGACAAGGACGGAATCGAGGTATAAATCATTGCAAAGACGGTCAGGAGAATCTTACTAACCTTTTTGAGTGGTAAAGAGAGTTTTGGCTTCCCGTGTTGGCGGCCATGCGTAAGTTGTACTACGAATGAAGACCGTGGAGTGGTGATATGAAAGTTATCGTCTTGGTTTGGTCGTACATCTCCAAGGAAAAGGGGGCGCGGTCTTGGAAATAAACGCAAGTAGACGGCTTGGCTCGGGGGGGCAAGAGGTGGCGTGGTCTTGGTAAGGTAAACACGCGTGGATATGGTAGGGGTGCGACAGTGGAGCAGGCGGCTTGGAATAGCGTGGCCTTGACAAGACGAGACGGACTCGGACGGCTAGGCGTAGTGGGGTCGCGGCAATTGAGCGAATGGTTAGCCTGGTGCGGCCATGGTAGGGTGCGGCTCGGTGAGGTGAGGCATGCACGGACGGCTAGGCATGGTGGGGCCGCGACAATGGCATGGTGGAACTTGCAAGGGAGACTAAGCGTGGTGGGGCCGCATCAATGGAATGAATGGCTTGGCCTGGTGCGGCCATGGCAGGGCGCGTCTCGGTGAGGTGAGGCATGCACAGACGGCTAGGCGTGGTGGGGCCGCGCCAATGGAGCGAATGGCTTGGCGGGGGGGGCAATGGCATGAGCGGTCTTGGGCATGGAAATTGGTCTTTACGGGATCGGTTTTCTCTTTTCCCTTCTTGGCTCAAAATAGGAAATCCTTTCTTTGTTCAAACTCCCACGTATCATGTATATATAAAAGGAGGGTCGGCTTCTCTTTTTGTTTCACGCCTATTTATTCCTCCCAGCCGTGTGACAACAGTAAAGCAGAGCGGACAAGCAAATCCCAGGTATGCCTTCCAACACTTCTCTTTAACTTTTTTTTTTTTTTGTGTATGCTAGTGTAAACCCTAGTTGTAGGCGCACCTTTTCATGACCTGGTAGAAATGTTGGCTTGAATCTTAGGTATTTTTTCCCTAGCTTTTCGTAACATTTAGGCATGAATACCATAGTAATATTGACCGCCCCTACTCACTTTGCAAGGTAGGCACGTGATAATAATTTCCATGTCTTCTCACGAAAACCTAGTTTGTTAGCGTTTTCTCCTTGTTTTGGAGTGGCCGTGTGTATGGTTCCCCTGGCGGGTCACTCCTCCTCGGTTAGACAAGAATTTTATTCCCTAGAGTATGGCCTTGAAACAAACTGGCTTCCGTTTTTGGTGAATATAATTTTCGTGCGCTTTCTGTAATAATTTCTCTTCGCATTGTTCCATTGTAGTTGTTTGAGAAAATCTTCGTTATGATGTCACTTGAGGAGAGTTCTGCTGTACCGGAAGACGTTTCCAATTCCAAACCAAACGTAGATAATGAATTCTTTACCACATCGTCCATAGTTAGGAGAAACCATCCCGGCTATGTGTCGATTCTTCTGACCGGCTCGGAAAGTGAAGGAGTGGATCGATCGGTTCGGCTAGGAGGCGTAATAAGGTTTTGCCTTCATAGGAAAGAATATCGTTCCTCTTCTATCGACTTTAAAGTCCCTGCAAATCCGTTGCGTTCCTTTGAGAAATGGACGCGATTTATGATGGACCATGAACCTGTAAAGACCAATTTGACTAGGGCGCAGATTGTCGATGCTGTTGCGTCTTCCGCAGTGCTTCAGATTAGGAAAAACATTCTAGGCTTGGTTTCTTTTATTGCCAGATGGTGTCCGGACACCCACACGGCCGTATGTAGATAGGGTAAAATGACCATTTCCTTGGTGAGTGTGGATGTACTGCTGAACCTTCCCGTAGTTAGAAACCTTGATGTTAAATTGTCCTCTGATGAAGAAGAAATGCATGCCGCCCTAGTTGCGAAATCAAAAGGTTTAGTTCAGAAATAAAATGAGACGAAGTGCTTCTATGACTGGTGGTTGTGCCAGTGGTTTCCGGACGCGATAGGGTCGAACCAGAAGAACAATACGCTTCATGTTGCAGCGTTCTTGGATCTTTGGCTATCCAGAGATATTTTTGATGACGGCTCAGGCAAAAAAGAGATAATACATGGACTTATCAAGTTGTCCATAAAATTGGCGAAAGGTGTCGTTCTCCCCCTCGGTGGTTTGTTTCTTGGTTTTCTTTATGCACACCTGGACCAGCTGGTTTTGGACATGTGCGCCTCGAACGGTCATATGAAAGTGGATTCGTATGTTTATGGCGTCTTTCTCCAGGCATGGTTGTGGGAGCATTTCAAGAAGTATGTCCCGAAACCGTTGGCTATACTTCCTGAGTCTTGGGGTGGCTCCAGAATACTGCGTTGGTCGAACAGGCACCGAAAAACTGGTCTGAAACTGATTAGGTTCCTTGATAACTCGTATGCGGTTAATTTTCGTCCATGGGCTCCGGTGCATGCGTCCATAACTCAGATTAGTACCTTTTCTTCTGCTTTAAACATGTCTTTGCTTTCCGATGGAGGGAATCTGGGCATCGGTGAGATTGTATTCATGCGAAGTTATACATCTGGCTATATACCGTCTTTCTTTCGAGGATCGTGTCAGGCAGCCTCTTATAATATTGAGCGGGCAGCTCGGCATATGGGTTTCAACCAAGGGGTACATCTCGTTCGTCAGCTGAAAGCTCCAGAGGATCTATTATCAGACGTTCTTGATGCTAATGTTCTTGGGCCGGGCAGAAGCCTCCATTTCTTGCTTTCAGAATGAAATCCGTCGACTACCTCCAAGTATAACGCATTCTGGCAGAGTGAATTCCTTGTCATCCAGGAATTTGTGAAAGTCGTAATGGAGAACACTCGTGGTAGGCTTTCCTCCGAGATTTTAGCAAAACATCCATTGTTAAGGGATACTTTTTTAACCAAAATGAAATATGTCGGTCTGGACGTGGACAGTCCCAAAGTGAAGGAGCTAGCGAAGGTCTAAGAATCGTGCTGGTGGTCTTCACTCGGGTTTGGAGGCTCTCCCGACTTTTAGCTCCTCCAATATGCGAGTACGTATAATTTTCTTCATGACTTAATTGAATTACATATGTCTCTGTCTCATTCTTGAGTGTCTGTCCTTGTGCCTTGCCCAGGGTCTCAGCAGTGTGAACGCCTTTGCTAAACTTGTACATAGTCAGAAAAAAGCACCTCTTGAGACAGAAGGCAGTGATGCTGAGCCTACCCATGACGGAGGAGAATCCAAGAAGGATGAAAGCTCAGAGTCCAGATATGACGGGAGTAGTTCTTCTGATAGCAATGATGAATCTTCTTCTAGTCAATCTGAAACCGAATCGGTGAGTCCCCTCCATGTTTTTCTTCTTTCCTCTTTTTTTTTTTTTTGCAGTAAAACTAAATTTTGATTTTTAAGAGGAAACCGTTCCTGGGGATGATCTTGAAGTGGAAGACCACCAGAGAAAGGACGTAGTTGTGCTTCCCACTGCGCAAAATGTTCCAGCTAGCGATTTGTACATGGAGATTCATAGTCCCGAGGGCGTTGACGTGACTCAGGTGGAGGAGAGCACTTCGGGGGGTGAAATTGTAGTTAGGGATCTCCTTCCAGTTGCTGATTCAGTTGCAGGTGCCACATTCAATCCTCCGTATCTGGCCCCTTTCCCAGGTCATGTGTTGATTGGTGGATTTAGCGTGCCAGCTAAACATGCGACTTTGTACACCAAGATTTGGGAAAGCTACAGTCACATTTCCACGACTAAGAAGATCACTAGTCGACATGTGTTGGTCAAGCGTGTGGAGGAAGCCTTGTCTTCGATTGATGAGATGTGCAATGTGACTGGTCATACAGTTTATGAGGATGTAATCTCGAGCTAGAAGTTCCATCGTGACATGTGCATGGCCTTCGAATTCAACGTTCTCTGGTTCGTTGAAGGTCTCTCTGATGTTGAAAGTTCGTTGGCCGGAGCAGTTGAAGGTCCTTCCGCAGACACGATGAAGAAGCAGGAAGCGTAATTCAATAAGTTGTGCAGGAAGCTGAAACTTAAGAGGGCGGCTCTCCAAAGCACGAGGGAGGCCTTTGCCAAAAGGAGCAAGCCGCTGTTGGAAAACTTCCCTTGAATATATATCTGTATTTTTGACCTCTTATCTTTAGGTTTTTTTTTGAAAGGCAAATGAGATGCCTGGTTTTTGATTTTTGATTTTCTGATTTTCTCGGGTTAATAGATAAATGATACCTTGACGGTTTTGGATTATATATTTTTTGGAATGAATTGTTTAGGAATTGATTGTTTTGGTTATGATTGAAAGTGACATAGACATCCCAGGAAAAACCTTAGAACCGTGTGTTGGTAGATGACATGGGGCAAACTATGTATCTTATCTTGAAAACATGAAATAGCAAACCATGTATCTTGTCTAGGTGAGACTTACTTGGTTTTTAGGTCTCCTGATGAAAAGTAAACCTTCCGGGTGTAAGACCGAGTTTTATGGTAAACACCGCCATGGAAAGTCCCTAGTTATTACTAAGACGTCTGATAACCGAGCCATTAGTCCTTATGGTGATCGTCTGCTTCTATCCTTTGGGAAGTCCCCAGTCATCCCTTGTCGTGTCGTGACTGATAATCGAGCCGCCGGGTAACTGAGTCGGAGTGGATCATCTTCCTCTACCATCTTGACGTCTGGGTCTAAGAACGAGATCAATGGTCTAAAATTGACATTGTAACCGAAAGATCGAACCTCCCGCTGTGGTCGCCAATTGTTTATAGGTGAAAATGGTTTATGCTGATTTCGGTAATTGCAGGTGTGAAAATGAGAAAAAATTTAAACCCTAAACAATATACTTCAAGGGAGTATTTTAGATTCGAGAGATCAATCTGTACAAGTCCGGCCTAAACCAAGAAATGGTCGTTCCAGACTTGCTTCGGTCACAAAGTGGAGGAGAAGGGTTGGTTAAGGGAGGGAAGCGGAGAGAGTGTTGAGACCAGAATAATTATGGAAGAGTAGTGCTTGACTTGTATCAGAAGGTGAAAGCTTTGAGAAATCTAACAAGAGTTGCCTTTCTGAGTGTAGTATTTTTACCTGACCAAAAACTTGTGTCTCAGTTGGAAATAGGTAAGCCTATTTATACAAGTCTAAAAAGAAACGTAATCTGGCCTCATAAGAAAAGAAAACGGATGAGTTAAATGGAAAGATGTGGTAACGCCTGGTTTTGATGGAATTTGATGGAATTGATGTTCCATAATGATAGAGCATTTCACCGTTGCTTCTTGCATTTACTAACCGCCTTATTCTTATTACACTATCTTGAAACGGGCATTTGTGTATGCCGCACGCTATAGACCAACAAACCAAAACCCTAATGAGCATCACCCAGTTTGTGTTGATGTCTCGAATGTTTTTGGAAAACATGTAGCATGTTGTTGTGGCTTAGAAAGTCAAGCTCGGGAAACTTGCTAACCTGGTGACCTTCGACGGTCGAGATTTTGCATATTGAGAGGAGGGGCAACCGTTGATCGTTGTATGCCTTTGTTTGGGTAGCCGCGTAGTGAGGGCCAACGTGGTGGCGCGGCTAAGTTGGCATGCCGTTGGCATGGCATGGTTTGGCGTGTCAAAACTTAGGTTTTCGGGCCAAAGGTTACCATGTGTCGTCTGGTAACCTTGGATGGCTAGGATTTGCTCTCCTGGGATTGAAGGGAAACCGTTGATTATTGCACGCCTTCGTTTTGGTAGCCGCGTAGTTAGGGACAACAGGGTGGTGCGGCTAGGGTGTGTTTAGGCTTGGCAAGTGGGGCCAAGGGTTTGCCATGGGCGTATGGCGTGGCTAGGGCCAAGGCAAGGGCACTTGGCTTGGCATGACGTGAGCTAGCATGGATAGGGCCAAGGCAAAGTGTCACTACAAGAAAACTTGGCTTTAGCGACTATTTTCTTGCTAACTACAGTTGGTGGAATTCTTCAGCAATAATTATTTGTAACTAAAAACAACTATGGTTGGCGGAAATGTCTAACCACCAGTTTTTCAGCAACGATAGTGGGTGGAAGGCTTTAGCTTGAACAACTAAACAACCGAAATATCGTATGTGTTGTTATTAGCCTCCAACCTTCATGTTTGGGAAACCAAACCGTACCCTAAAAGGTACATATCTTTTGCCACTCATCTTACCCACGAAATAACCTGTTGGTAGACACCTCAACCAACCATCAAATTATTGGCGTTGTTAGTATCTTTCAGCCACAAGAGTTTAACAACTACAAAGTACACTAGAAGGTAAATACTTCAAGACACTATGTGTAGCCATCAATTCAATCTTTTGGTATACACTTGTACCAAGACATTAGTTTGTTGGTGTGGTTAGTAGCTTTCATCCACCAAGATATGATAACTGCCAAGTTTCGTGGTTTATTAAATAAGTACGCAAAGATGATACAATTTGTCTTGGCGAGTTTATCGCTAGAGCATCATATCAATTGAAAAGTTTCATCTTTTGAAATAAAATTTGTCTTGCCGAGTTTATCACTAGAGAATCTAGATGATATAAATGCATCACCTTACTTTCACTACACCAAAACCAAGATTTTCTCACAGTGTAACCTGTCACAGTTTATTTTTTCAGGTCATCATATATACCTGTGATAAGTCCTGCAACAATTATAACTGTTGCTAAATTTTGTAATCGTGATAATGAATCTGAATATTTAACATTTTTACTAGTCACAATTATATTAGTTGACAAT
The DNA here is from genome assembly GCA_023529315.1 of Papaver bracteatum. Lineage (NCBI taxonomy): Eukaryota > Viridiplantae > Streptophyta > Magnoliopsida > Ranunculales > Papaveraceae > Papaver > Papaver bracteatum. Next base: position 706,205 of record JAJJWX010002732.1, on the reverse strand, counting down.
TATCCAGACAATCACAATTATAATCTAAAATGATATTTCCACCCAAAAATTCCAACACATCTAAAACAACCCCGAAATAATCACTCTTAGAATTTTGGTTGTCACTACTTTCGCAACATTTATACAAAATAACAATTTTATTTAATTTCTAAATATCAAAATTTATTTTTATTCTATTTTTAATTTTCTTAATATTATAAAAAGGATCAAGACCAAGTCAACAAGTCATGACTTTGTAGGACATTTGACTTGGACAAATTAGGGTAGTATGGTCATTTTCACCGTCTCCATAATATTTATTGCACTTTTTCCAATAAGGGTAATATGGTCATTTTCATATTCTTTAAGAATTACTTTACTTATTTCTGATAAGGGTAGTATGGTCATTTTCACCGTCTCCATAATATTTATTGCACTTTTCTCCTATAAGGATAATATGGTCATTTTCACATTCTGTAAGAATTACTTTACTTATTTCTGATTAGGGTAGTATGGTCATTTTCACAGTCTCCATAATATTTATTGCAATTTTTCCGATAAGGGTAATATAGTCATTTTCATAGTCTATAACATTTACTTTACTTATTTCTGATAAGGGTAGTATGGTCATTTTACCCACCTCCATAATATTTATTGCACTATTTCCAATAAGGGTAATATAGTCATTTTCATATTATGTAAGAATTACTTTACTTATTTCTGATAAGGGTAGTATGGTCATTTTCACAGTCTCCATAATATTTTTTGCACTTTTTTTCAATTAGGGCCATTTTCATAGTTTGTAAGAATTACTTTACTTATTTCTAATAAGGGTAGTATGGTCATTTTCACAGTCTCCATAATATTTATTGCACTTTTTTCCAATAAGGGTAATATGGTCATTTTCATATTCTATATGAATTACTTTACTTATTTCTGATAAGGGTAGTATGGTCATTCAGTCTCCATAATATTTTTTGCACTTTTTTCAATAAGGGTAATATGGTCATTTTCATAGTTTGTAAGAATTACTTTACTTATTTCTAATAAGGGTAGTATGGTCATTTTCACCGTCTCCATAATATTTATTGCACTTTTTTCCTATAAGGGTAATATGGTCATTTTCACATTCTGTAAGAATTACTTTACTTATTTCTGATTAGGGTAGTATGGTCATTTTCACCGTCTCCATAATGTTTATTGCACTTTTTCCAATAAGGGTAATATGGTCATTTTCATATTCTATAAGAATTACTTTATTTATTTCTGATAAGGGTAGTATGGTCATTTTCACAGTCTCCATAATATTTATTGCACTGTTTTCCAATAAGGGTAATATGGTCATTTTCATAGTTTGTAAGAATTACTTTTTACTTATTTCTGATAAGGGTAGTTTGGCCATTTTCAAAGTCTCCATAATATTTATAGCACTTTTTCCAATAAGGGTAATATGGTCATTTTCACATATCATCCGACAAAGAAACTCAGGTCTAACTCTGGTAATCTTCGAACCAGTGTTGTTCAATTCTGATATATTTCGTCCATAGTTCATCCGAAAGAGAAACTCATGTCTAACTCTGGTAATCTACGAACCCCTAATGTTCAATTATGATATATTTTTGGAGTTCAGCTCATCCGAAAGAAAAACTCGGGTTTTACTCTAGTAATATTTGAACCTGTGATGTTCAATTCTGATATATTTCGTCTTATGTTCATCCGAAAGAGAAACTCGTGTTTAACTCTAGTAATCTTTGAACCTGTGATGTTCAATTCTGATATATTTCGTGTTCTGTTCATCCGAAAGAGAAACTCGGGTCTTACTCTATTAATATTTGAACCTGTAATATTCAATTTGATATATTTCGTTTTCTGTTCATCCGAAAGAGAAACTCATGTCTAACTCTAGTAATCTTTGAACCCGTGATGTTCAATTATGATATATTTCATCTTCTGTTCGTCCGAAAGAGAAACTCGGGTCTTACTCTAGTAATATTTGAACCTGTGATGTTCAATTCTGATATATTTCGTCTTCTGTTCATCGGAAAGAGAAACTCGGGTCTAACTCTAGTAATCTTTGAACCTGTGATGTTCAATTCTGATATATTTCGTGCTCAGTTCATCGGAAGGGAAACTCGGGTCTAATTCTGGTAATCTTTGAACCCCTGATGTTCAATTCTAATATATTTCGAGTTCAGTTCATCCGAAAGAAAAACTCAGGTGTAACTATCGTAATCTTTGAACCCGTGATGTTCAATTCTGATATATTTCGTGTTCAGTTCATCCGAAAGAGAAACTCGTGTCTAACTCTAGTAATATTTGAACATGTGATGTTCAATTCTGATATATTTCGTGTTCAGTTCATCCGAAAGAGAAACTCGGGTCTAATTCTAGTAATCTTTGAACCCCTGATGTTCAATTATGATATATTTCGAGTTCAGTTCATCCGAAAGAGAAACTCGGGTATAATTCTAGTAATCTTTGAACCCCTGATGTTCAATTTTGATATATTTCGAGTTCAGTTCATCCGAAAGAGAAACTCAGGTCTAACTCTAGTAATCTTTGAACCCGGGATGTTCGATTTCTGATATATTTCATCTTCAGTTCATCTGAAAGAGAAACTCGGGTCTAATTCTAGTAATCTTTGAACCCGTGATGTTCAATTCTGATATATTTCATCTTCAGTTCATCCGAAAGAGAAACTCAGGTGTAACTGTAGTAATCTTTGAACCCGTGATGTTCAATTTTGATATATTTCATCTTCAGTTCATCCGAAAAAGAAACTCAAGTCTTACTCTAGTGATCTTTGAACCCGGCATGTTCAATTCTGATATATTTCATCTTCAGTTCATCCGCAAAAGAAACTCAGGTCTAACTCTAGTAATATTTGAACCTGTGATGTTCAATTCTGATATATTTCATCTTTAGTTAATCCGAATCAGAAACTCAGGTCTTACTCTAGTGATCTTTGAACCCGGGATGTTCAATTCTGATATATTTTATCTCCAGTTCATCCGAATAAGAAACTCAGGTATTACTATGGTGATCTTTGAACACGGGATGTTCAATTATGATATATTTCATCTTCGGTTCATCCGAAAAAGAAACCCAGGTCTAACTCTAGAAATATTTGAACCTGTGATGTTCAATTATGATATATTTCATCTTTAGTTCATCCGAATCAGAAACTCAGGTCTTACTTTAATGATCTTTGAACCCGGGATGTTCAATTCTGATATATTTTATCTTCAGTTCATCTGAACCGGAAACTCCGGTCTTATTCTAGTGATCTTTGAACCCGCGATGTTCAATTCTGATATATTTCATCTTCAGTTCATCCAAAAATAAACTCAGGTCTAACTCTAGTAATATTTGAACCCGTGATGTTCAATTCTTATATATTTTGTATGCAGTTCATCTGGACGAGAAACCCAGGTCTAACTATCGTAATCTTCGAACCTGTTATGTTCAATTCTGATATATTCCATAATGTGTTGCCGAATCACCCAATATGATATTTGACATCTCAGACCTCACCTTGATGAGAACATTGGGTCTGTATATGGTAATCTTTCAACCTGAGTTCCATAATAGGTTGCAGAATCCACTCAGGAACCATCTTCTTATCCGGACGAGAACATTGGGTATGTATATGGTAATCTTGCAAGCTGAGTTCCATAATAGGTAATCTTCCGGTTCATTCTCATTTTTCGATTATTTCTCATTCTTTCCGAAGCTTCGAGCCTTTATAAAATGATATCAGACATAGATCTCAGAGTCGTTCAATAAATTTTGTTTTCGACACATGACAAGAATCTAACCATCAAATCTTGATGGACCAATTAAATTGTTGGATATTTTCAACAAACCTTTAATTTGTAGGCGCTATACAGACCTGACAGTTAGAAAACCGAACAAAAACATCGTTTTCCCAACAAACACCATTGTTGGAAGTTAAATAAACTAAATTGACTCCCGATTGTGGATTACCTTCCGATTGTAAAATTATCTACCAATTATAAATGGTAGTTTGACCATTAAAAAAAAAAGTCCTGGAAATTACCTATCGATTGTGAACTTGCATACCGATTAAGTCGTCCTAAAAAATGCTAGGATTATATACCGACCAAATATCCTATACCACATCCAAAATCCAAAAGATAATCTTAAATATAAGATTTTTTTTTTCCGACTAAGGCGCTAAAGATAAGATTTACTCACTTCCTTCTCTCCTCCTCTTTTCACTCTATTGTTTCTTTTTCTTCTTCCCATCGAGACTCGAGAGGAAATGGAAAAACCCTTCAATCTCCGCACCTCTTCTCTTTTTGATTGTTTCCCATCACTAACGCTTTTAAATATTAAGTCCATCTTCTTATTTTTCTCGATATGAAGATACAAGTGAAGGTATCGATCTCCACGAAGAACATATCTAAGGCCGTAAGATTAAAATAAAGGAATTCCATTCCTGATTAGTTCATATTTAGGTGTAGTAGAACCAAATTTTGCTGCTATAAGAACCCTAATTTTGTTTGGTTTTACTTTAATTTCTTAGTTGGTACTTAAAATTATAGATTCAAGCTTAGATTTTCTGTAAAAAATAACCTAGATTTGTTTCTCGTCACTGATATTTAGGGGTTTCGGTTTTGCAGATTCGTGTTGGCGGTTGAAGTTGTTTCTTAACCCATTTCTTTTGGATCTAGGGTTTTACAAATATTGCAAGATTTTTCCATAAACTATGATAGAGTTTTAATTTTTATAATTTACGGAGCTTGTTTTTCTGAATTGGATTGTGTGTTTGTTTATTTTAGCTGGGTTTTTGTTTCCATTACTCAGTTCTGATTTTTCCGTAGGAAATTGATGCTTCCTCTCAGGATTTACAAAAATGATTAGGTGTTCTCTTTTCTAAAATCAAAATTTTGTTATTTTTAATTTTTATTCTGATTCTGTTTCTCTATTGGTTTATGTTTTTATGTTTAGGTCCTGGTTGTTCATCTCTAGAGTTGGAGCATTCTCTGAGAATTGAACTTTTAGACCTAATTGAAATGTTCTAATGATAATGAGAAATGGGTATTGATGGAACTAAGGTAATTAACATCTTTCTATTCTTTTTATGTGTAGAGATTGAATCATTTTTCACGTTTATGCTTAAAATTGAACCTTTTTGATGTCTGAATTGAAGAAGTACTGAATCGTTTGGTTCTAATTTACTCTGGTTTTGTTCTGTTCTGCACTGATGTTGCTGTGTCTTTCTTTGTTTTCAAATTTCAGAAGTAAATGTACTTGGTAACACCAGTTGAAGTTGGATTTCTCATAATATTGAGACTTCTTCAGGTGATGATGATAAAGATAATAGGTATATGCAGTCTACTGCATGTTATTGAAAATGATTTATCCACAAAATTTTAAATTTGAATTTGCTTTTTGTTTTTGAGGTTTCAGTATCTAGAGGAAATCTTTTGTTTCTGCAGTATTGGGATAGTCATGTAACATGCCAGTATTGGGATAGTAATAATAAAAAAAGTGTTGGTACACAGTTAGGCTTAGAATTAGTTTCCAATAGAGTTAGTTTTTAGTTTTTCACTTACGAGTCAGGGTAGACTATGTCCGTTTATCCCACTTAATATGTTTTTGTTGTGGTTCAATTAATGAAAGACTCGAATTCTGGGTCGACTATGTACGTTATATGTTTTTGTCGTGGTTCGATGAAATAAAGACTCGTCACCTTATATTACTTTTCCATTAAAATTTTGTGAAAGTTGATTAATTTTCTTTAGTTTGTTGATTTGGATACTTATGACACTACTTTACAGGTCACCAAGTTCTGGAAAGGCTACTCTGCTCTTGGATGTATATCCATCTTTAAAGGTAATGAGAATTATACCTTGCGTTTATGGATACCCCTTTGTGAATTTTTTTTTCTCTTTAGGGAGTGGGATATGGTTGTGTCTAACTGGTTTTTGACTTTGCATTCTTGGTTGCAGTTAGTGTATGTATATCAATGGATGTTATGGACTTTAGGTGCTGTTTGTGTTGGTCATCTATGGGAAAGTTTCTTAACCCGCAGCTTCTAAAGCGATTTAGGATCCTCTGCAATTTCTAACATAAGTTAAACTATTTGTCTATGTTGTCATAGGCTATTTAGGATCCTCTGCAATTTCTATTTACAAAACCTTACTCAAAACCCTAATTTTTGTTCTCAATTTTACATATTATTGCCAATTTCCTCATTTCTCTTTTTTTTTCTCGTAATTTTTTTGATTAATTTCTATAGTCCCTGGATTTGTTGTGATTTGTGAAAGATGTATCTGAATTGTAGGAGAATTTGGGCAATCTTGTAGAGAAAAAATTCTACTGGTGATAGCTTTTATGAAGCATTCCACACCCTAAGAGTATTTTGCAGTCCAAGTTATACCTTTGGTTGAATGTTTCGTCTTCGTATTTTGTAGTCATGTGATTGTAAGCTATCTTCTGCTTCTCCACATGTTGATCACTGGTAAGCTAAGTGTGTGTTGGTGTTGGTGGTGGACTGGTGGTTCTATTGGTGGTGATGTTGGAGTTGGCAATTTCTCTTTGGTATTGGTAGTGTTGTTACGTGTTCAAGAAAATGAGAAATCGCATTATATACTTTTTCATAACTCCTGTGCCATAACCATTAATAACTTTCCAGAGATGTGGATTGTTAAGTAAAAATTGGATCGTTCACTCCAAGCTTGTATTTCGTCCAAGTATTGCTAACAAATTTCTGACATTGCGTTGATAATTTCCCAGGCATTTATCAACACAGAGCTCTATGCACGTGTGTCCGTTGCGGTTCTCTTTCACAAGCTGTCAGACATGGCCTATAAATTGGGCACAAGAGAAGAGAATGAAAATTGCCATGCTGCACTCCAATCTAAAAAGTTGTTTCTGTCAGACCTCCTTGACACCGCGGTATAGATTTTTGGAATTAGTATTGCGTGTTTATGTTAATTATCCTTATATATATTTATCTGTGCAAAATCACATTAGAATATGTTTTAGATGATTCATTTTAATCATCTGAACAACCATTTTAACACATTTCATTCAAAATAGTATAAATCCAATATAGACTATTTTTAGGATCTCACACTTAGTAAAATCACGTTGATTCAAAAACATTAAGCTTAAAATATTGTACCTTGGTTATGCAGAAGTAAGAATACAAATATAAAACCATTTAAGTTAGGTTGTTTGAGAATTTAGTGACTTTAGTCTTCTCTGCTTTCTCAACATTGCAGAAAAGTAGGGGATATTACCAACTGTACTAGCTCACTTATATGTTATACATGAGCGTTCTTATTGCTATATCAAATAGCCTTTTGTTATTAGAGCTTCGACAATATAGTAATCTACTAATCTGTTTTGATTCGATTATACTAACGCCATTGAGCTGATATACAGGTTAATGACAAAGACCTTTTGTGCCTATATAGAACCTCCTTTTGCATATGAATAGATATATTGTTTTCAATTTTTATCAAACATTCCTCATAACATCTTCAATTTTTGTTTCAGATTGAGGGAATCAATGGAAGGAATTCTTGATGCATTTCATCCCATAACATCTTCTGCTCCCTCAGGAATTTTCTCGATTAGGAGCAAGGTTAGGACCTGAAAGAATTCAGATTCCATGTGTTTTGCACTCTGAACGGGCATGCTTTATTTATTTATTTATTTATTTCTGTGTCCATTGTTTGTTCGCTTCCGAGACTTATCTTCTTGATTTATATGTGAATGATATGAATCGGGTTTGCAGATGGATGTCGATATATTTTTTTGTTTTTGTTGTCAATGCATATGGCCTGTTAATTTTGGTTGAGTGATTGGTTATTAAGAATTTGGTATTACTACATGAGAATGTAGTTAACAAGAATAGTTGTTTAGTGTCAGTTCCTCTTAATAACAGCATGCTATGCCTGTCACATGTTCTGTGCCTAGTGCAGAACAGGAATAGTATGTCCAAGTTATACCTTTGGTTGAATGTTTCGTCTTCGTATTTTGCAGTCATGTGATTGTAATCTATCTTCTGCTTCTCCACATGTTGATCACTGGTAATCTAAGTGTGTGTTGGTGTTGGTGTTGGTGGAGGACATGTTGAAACTGATTGTGTGAGTTGAACAATAATATAGAGGGAAATGGATATTTAAGAATTTTTTTTGACTAATCGTCATATTTAACTACTGTTGATGCATTGTGTGAGTTGAACAATAATATAAGACCCAAGTTAGATCAATTACTGATTGAAATGCATGTGGAATAGTGACTTAACATTAGATTGGGTCTTTTGGGATCGGTGGATTCTGAAGCCATGTTTAATTGCATGTGTTGTTATCTCTTTACTGTCATGTCTAATAATTAGCTAGTAACCAAATATACTATCATTGGTTTAGCAATAAGAAAGAAACATTGTGTACTATGGATGATTATTGTGGACTGTTTATTGGTTGTTAACTTATCGGTGATGAGGCCAATCATTAGTGCTCGAAGGACAACCAATATTTGATATATTGCAGTTTATACATATCTTAATCAGTGTTGATGCTTTTCACTTCCTTCTTATGCTGTTTTATTGTTGTGATTCTCAATTAGATGACTTGAAATGTTTCTTTTGACCAGGACATAAATCAGAAAATCCTGTAGTTGAACTCCACATATTACGGCACAATTTAAAACTGCAGATGCTCAATACTCTAACAAGTATGGGGTAATTGTTCAGGTATGTGTAACTTGGAGGGAAAAAGTAGGAAGGAAGTTCATAGTCATTTTTCCTGGCACCACGAGAGAAGGGTTACTATGTTCATAATGATGTTTTTAGGTACGAGAGTCAAGTGCCGAAGCCGAAGCCCGTATTGGTTACCTGAACAAGTGTAAGCATTACAACAGCAGCTCAAGAACTTGGCTGGTCTCGTTATTTTATTATTCTTTCTCCTCTTCTGTTACGATAATAGGACTTGAATATTGTTTTTCTTTTGAAAAAACTCTCATGTCCCTGATCTCGCGTGCCAGGTACTACAACACTTATTGCGGAGGACCCGACTAATGGTGTTGAGGAGGTAGTTGTGCAGGAAGAGGTAACTTAAGCACACAGTGCACTTCATGGGGGTGTATGTGCATTATTTAAACCAATGTCCGAGTGAGTGACCCATTATATTGCTGTTGCATATGATATTGGAGCTGATGATCCCCACTCCATGGGGAGGTATTCCTTCAGGTACCCTAGATCCAATCATTTCTATAGTGAGAGCATAGCCAAGTAAAGATCCAGACTTTAGCTGTTGCTCAATCACTTCTTAGTTCCATTTGTCCTCTGTATATATTGTAGTTTGATGTTTTTTTTTTTGGGTGTTTTGAATGTTAGTGAGTTGAATTTTATTAAAGTTTGCATTTAGTTTTTCATGATAGTCTCGAGAAACAGTAGTAACTCAAATATGTAGAGGTACAAGCCTTTAACCAACAATAATAACATCTTGACCGACTGATTTGTAATGGCTCAAACCCATAATTAGCTAAAGTAACCATGTGTGTATAACTTTTCACCAACTCAGAGCTAGCACTTGGTCCAACCAGAAAATTGGTGTCTAGAAACCTTGACCAACAAAAAGTTGGTGGCATAACCCTTGAGCCAACTGCAAAAACAGCGGCTGAGCTTCTCATCCAACAAACATTATGGAAGTTTAAATTATTAAGCAACTAAAATTCAATGGAAGTAAACTCTCTTCCATTGAGAAATATAGCGGCTTCAACCCTTCACCAGCACCCCCAACGTTGCTCCTTAGCCAACCAACTATTCCGCTGCTAGAATCCCTCTACCAACAAAGCTCTAGTTGATAAAACTCTTGACCGTCAATACATTCAGTGATAAAATTGTTTGACCAACGACATCAAACACCTCCACCAGCCATCTAACTATTCTGCTGCTATAACCCCTTTACCAACAAAGATATAGTTGATAAAACTCTTTACCCTCAAAACATTCGGTGATAAAATTTCTTGACCAACGACATCAAACACCTGCACCAACTGAAAAATCAGTAAGTTATGATCTTTAGCAGCTTACAACATTTTATAACATCATACCTCTACCAACGATGTATTAGTCTTCATCAACATCATATTTTGCGTGTGAAATGTTTCAGCAACAAATGTTTATGCTTCTAACAACGATAGTTAATAGTTATTCGAAACTTGTGTCGACTAAAACTTTCGTCGTTTCATTTAGTTGACAGATATCTCTTCCAGCAGCATGGTTGGTCCAAGTCTTTAGAAAAGAAGCATGTAGTCACCGAGGATATCTGTTGCCAGGTTGGTTGCTACAGAGCTCCATCCACCGAAAGCGGCCATGTACCAACTGAATCAAGGTATTCTCTAAATCCTAATTTTCCTGTAGTGTGTGTTTGGCATGGCGCGGCTAGCTTGGCTAGGTTTGGTTTGGCTTGGCATGTGGGGCCAAAGGTTTGCCATGGGCGTATGGCGTGGTCAGGGCCAAGGCAAGGGCATTTGGCTTGGCATGATGTGACAAGCATGGCTAGGGCCAAGGAAAATGCGTGGCTAGCTTGGCTAGGTTTGGTTTGGCTTGGTATGTGGGGCCAAGGGTTTTCCATGGGCGTATGGCGTGGTTAGGGACAAGGCAAGGGCGTTTGGCTTGGCATGGTGTGACTAGCATAGCTAGGTTTGGGTTGGCTTTCCATATGGGGCCAAGGGATTTCCATAGGCGCATGGCGTGACTAGCTTGGGCTAGGCGCGTAACCAAGCTAGGGTTTGTGGGCAAAGGTCGTTTGGTAACCTTAGACGGCTAGGATTTGATCTTGGGATTGAAGGGCACATTGATTGTTGCACGCCTTCATTTTGATAACCGCGTAATGAAGGCCAGTATGGTGGCGCGACATAGGGCCATGGCGAGGTGCGTTTGGCATGGCGCGGTAGGTGTGGCTGACATGATTTGCCGTTGGCACGGAGGTGCGGCTAGCATGGTTGGCATGCTTTGGTGCGGTTTGTGTGGCTGGCATGATTTTCCATTTGCACAGAGGTGCGGCTAGCATGGTAGGCATGCTTTGGCGCGGTTGGTGTGGCTGGCATGATTTTGCATTGGCACAGAGGTGCGGCTAGCATGGTTGGCATGCTTTGGCGCGGTTGGTTTGGCTGCCATGATTTTCCATTGGCACAGAGGTGCGGCTAGTGTGGTTGGCATGCTTTGGCGCGGTTGGTGTGGATGGCATGATTTGCCATTGGCACAGAGGTGCGGCTAGCTTGGTTGGCATGCTTTGGCGCGGTCGGTGTGGCTGACATGATTTTCCATTGGCACAGAGGTGCGGCTAGCATGGTTGGCATGCTTTGGCGCGGTTGGTTTGGCTGCCATGATTTTCCATTGGCACAGAGGTGCGGCTAGTGTGGTTGGCATGCTTTGGCGCGGTTGGTGTGGATGGCATGATTTGCCATTGGCACAGAGGTGCGGCTAGCTTGGTTGGCATGCTTTGGCGCGGTCGGTGTGGCTGACATGATTTTCCATTGGCACAGAGGTGCGGCTAGCATGGTTGGCATGCTTTGGCGCGGTCGGTGTGGCTGGCATGATTTGCCATTGTCACAGACATGCGGCTAGCATGGTTGGCATGCTTTGGCGCAGTCGGTGTGGGTGGCATGATTTTCCATTGGCACAGAGGTGCGGCTAGCATGGTTGGAATTCTTTGGGGCGTTCGGTGTGGCTGGCATGATTTGCCATTGGAACACGTGGGAATTAGGGTTTGGATTGTCGTAACCCTAATTTGAAAAAGATACCCAGGTAATTATTTAAAGACACATTAAAGGTTTCAGTAATTGTGCCTAGTAAATGCTTGCTACTTTAAATGTTGTGACATTACTGTCTGCTAGGGTTTAGTGTTTTACGATTTTAACCCTAAGCTAAAAACCACCATCAACACTAGGGAAAGGAGTTTATTTGTTAAACAGAAGAGACTTTGCATATGAATTGAGATATCTTCATCTAAAAGAATCAAGAGAGTTGATACCAAACAGATTTGTTGTTCCTTTACTATTTGGGATACGATCCAAAGGAATTGTTCCAATACGTGTACTTATTGAATGTTGGAAGCACAGGGATACTGAAGAAACTAGGTGAACTATAGGTTTAGTTGTTTGGTATCAACTATGCGAAGTTTGTTAGATTTTGTATAGCAACTTAATTCTGAGAGTATTCAATTTTGGACTAGGTCTCGGGGTTTTTTTTGCATTTGCGGTTTCCTCGTTAACAAAATCTTGTTGTGTCTTTTACTTTTATTTTACGCAATTACAATTGTTGTTATTATAATTTAAAGTAAATTACACAAACGTTAACTACGTATTACTTGATAGTGATCCTATAGAGTTTGGTTAAGTCTCAACCTATTCACACTTTGATTGTTGTATTATCTCGATCTCGTATCCATATACGATCACACAAAGTGTGAATACCGATTTGTTGTATTGTCTCGACTTTTTCCATAGACAATCACTTTCAGTAAGAGGACTTATAGGTGGATAAATTAAATATTGTGGTGTATTTGGGTAACCTCGTCTTTTAATTTTATAACAGAGCAGGCAAACATGAAAATATCTAATAATCTATGTTTGGTGCGATCCAACCTATAAGAAATGAACTCGAGTTCACATGAATCGATTTCAGTTAACGTGCCACCAAGATTTGACGGAACAAACTATCTATGGTGGAAATATTCTATGAGATCTTTCCTTCAATCAAGAGACTTTAATAATTGTTATTAGTCGTCGATGGTTACAATCGCCCGAAAATAAAAAATTCAGAAGCTGAGTTTAAACGCTTAGTAGATTATTCAGACGAATAAAAGGCTTTTGCAAAGCAGAATTCAAATATTTTGAATGCTATTATACATGCTGTAAGTCGTGATATGCAACATCATGTATCAACATGCCAAAATTCAAAGGAGGCTTGGGATAATCTTCAGATCGTATTCGAAGAAAATACATCAGAGAAAGAAGCTAGACTTCAAACTCTTACGTCATATTGGGAAAATCTTCGAATGAATGACAACGACACTTCTAAAGAGTTTCATATTAAAATCTCTGAGATAGTTAATGCTTCTTTCTCACTTGGAAAGACTAATTCTGAAAAATATATAGTGTGCAAAATTCTCGGATCGTTTTCATCTAGATACGATTCTAAGAAGCATGTAATCATAGAAGCAAATGATCTTTCAACTCTCTCACGAAGCACTCTAGTTGGAAAATTGAAGATCTTTGATCATGAATCACAGTCTATTCAATCTAAAGGAATCACTTTTAAAGATGCAAAATTTCCAAAAGCACCATCCGTAAAAGATAGATTAACGGATGGTTCTAATGAACTGATTGTAGAAAATTCTGATGATGAAGTTGAAAAATCATTATCATCGATCACTAGACAGTTTCGAGATCTCTTGAAGAAAGGAAATAAGAGATTCATAAAAGATACTCATCGATCTTCTCGACCCCATGATCGAGTTCCTGTCAAGAACAAGAAAGATCAATAAGAAGATGATGAATATTAGCCTCAGTACTTTAAGTGTAAAGGTTTTGGTCATATGACTAAAGACTGTATGAATCTTAGTAAATACACTAGAAGTAAGGCATTGACTATAACTATAGATGAGACCTCTGATTCATATGATTCTGAAGAAGAGGAAAAAGCTAATATTGCATTAGTTGTCAATATTCCTCCCTCCTCCATTAGTGATTTAACCATTCTAAGAATGGACATGTCTTCCGATGTTAATAAATCATCTAATGGCAAAGGAAAAAATAAGAAAAAATGCAGAATTGTCTCAAAGAGAAAAATAGGAAAAAGTTGCATATACAACTCCTGTCAATCTCAAGATACTTCATTAATTCGAGTTAACATTGAAAGAATTTTCATACGATACTAGATCAAGATCACACACTGTTTGTTCTAAATCCCATAATGAGAGAAAATCTCACACTAATATCACCTAATCGGTATTAGAATTACGTCCTCACCTTGTGTGTCGAATATATGTGCGAGGAATAAAAAATTCAAGGAACTTATGTGTATGTTATGGGAATAAAATATAGAAATTGAAAATATATTTAAGATACTCGTATTTATAGGAATATTATATTTTAGGAAGTATGAAAAATATAAAGATCCTTCTCCTTCTTTGATCATTCCTTGTCCGAAATATGAGTCAGGATCCAATGTCTTCTCTTGATAGAGTGCTGGATCTGAAAGATCACTCTAAGAAAAAGTTTGCAACTTCTCTTGATATTGAGAATTCAAAGAGAAAAATCAAAAAGAGATATTGGCTTAGCAAGAAGGAAAGAGAGAATATGCTGAAGAAAGATCGGTGTATTGAAGCATTGACACACTTCTGTGTTCAATCAAAGAGAAAATTACATGTTCTTACAGAATCCTTAAAAAAAATTTCTCAACTGCAAGAAATACTGGTCAAGCAACAAGGGTATCTACTTGAAGAAATTTACAAGCTGAAGACTGAAAGTAATAATCTACCTTCCTCTACCACTGATATGAAGGACTAAGTTGCAAGAAAATAGACATCAATTTTTGATTATTTCAATTATTGTATAAGGTCTATTTCTAAATAAAAACTATCTATTATTTAGGAATAAAATTATTAGTTTATAATTTTTCTTGTGATAGTTTTTCGATTACATAGTCTGTGCTTGAATGCTTTATATTATTTCTATGTGTTTTTGGGATGTTTGATTTCGGTTTTCTTAACCTTAATATTCGATCTCATACAATGTGTGAACCCTTATGGTTTTTGTGGCTTTTTGATTTAGCAGGATTAAGTTCTAGCCCATGTTGGTAGGCTTTATCAAAGGATCATAAGGTGTTCTGATTGAGACTCATATGTAAAAAATCACAATATGTTCAATCAATTTGTGTTTACATGAGTTGTGTTTAACATAAACATATGTGTTTCGGGTTTTCAACTTTTTCTGTTAGCACCAAGGTAGTCAATATCGGTTGTACATGCCGATATTATAGGTTTTTATCGAATATCGGAAAATACCTATACGATATCTAAAATATCGGCGATACAAAGACGGAATGATATTATAGGTTGT
The DNA here is from genome assembly GCA_023529315.1 of Papaver bracteatum. NCBI lineage: Eukaryota > Viridiplantae > Streptophyta > Magnoliopsida > Ranunculales > Papaveraceae > Papaver > Papaver bracteatum. The sequence goes on along the minus strand of JAJJWX010002732.1, from coordinate 691,115 downwards.
ACAGGCCGTTACAGACCGATATATCGGTTTTACTTGTACACCGATAATATCGGTTTCGTGAAGAAAAAAAATTCATCAAGATGCATCTAGTCTTTACGGACAAATACAAGGTCAATTGGAGAAGGTAAAAAGCCCTAACATATTTATAATATAAAATCAATGACTATATGTAAGGGTGCACAGGAACCGAGCCGGAACCAGAACCGGTGGAACCGTACCCGGTTTTGGACCGAACCGAGGTACAAGGTACAGGTACCGGTCCAAAAAATAGGAACCGAGGCTGATGAGGTACAGGTACACGGTCCTGCCATAGTCCCGTGCCATCTCGGACCGAAAGTACCGAATAATTCTAACCATAGGATTTAGGGGTAGTAGATTACTGATAGCCATTAGATATAGGGCTGGTATATATGGATAATTTTGGCTAGGGTTTCTCATTCGGTCTTTTTTTTTTCTTCTTCTCTCTGAGAAAGAGAAGAAGAACATGAACTCCATTAGAGTTACAGCCAGCGAAGATTTCTTCTCTTCTACATATTTCAACTCCACGAACTCCATATTTCATTCTCGATCCAGAAGAAGAAGAAGAAAAAATCAGTGATTAAATTGTTTCCCTCGTAAGTTTTTTTCCTTTTTTTCTTCTTCAATTTTAATCAAGTTGTATTCATTATTGTGTTTAAATCGTTTGACTTGGATTACTTGATTTTTGTTAATTTGAGCTTCATTTTGATTTTTGAAGGGAACAGATTCAAGGAACAATCAATCCAACTCAGAAATTGTTAACCAAGGGTAAGTAAGTTCATCAAAATATTTGCTTTTAATGAAATTTGGGATTGGATTAATTGGGATTTGGGATTGTTATGAATTCTTACGGGGTTTACTTATTTTGAGTTCTGGAGTAATTTTAGTAGATTGTTAGTGATTGAATCATGTATAATTGTAGGTTTTAATGTGGAGAACGTGGAATACAAGAACATCATCTTCACTATTTGGGATGTCGGAGGTCAGGACAAGGTATGCATCTGTAAAGCAGAGCTACCGCATATGTGGAATTTGGCTCTTTGCATTTGAATGATGAATCTGATGCCATCATTATTGGTTTAAACAAAGTCTAGACTAAGATTTATGATACACTAGCCAAGGTGGTGCTTCACCTTTTCAATTCAGTTGTTGAATTTTTATAAGTTATTTTCTTTCGATGATTTGTGATTTGTTGTGGCCTCGTATCAATCATATGTTTCCATTGACATTTGTTTTTTTTTTTTTGCCTTCATGGATTGTAGTCCACTAGCAGAAAATATTGTGCTTGGTTCACAATGTTTTGCTACAATGCAATCTCCATCTGAAAACTTCCTGATTTCATGTGGAAATTGGGAAAATAGTTTTCAAGTCATATCTATAAATGACGGAAGAGTGGTGCAGAGTATTCGCCAGCACAAAGATGTAGTTAGCTGTATTGCAGGTATCCATTCGTATGATTTGTCCTTCAGGCATAGTCTTGCTGATTTCCCTTTTTGTTTTTTGTACATGAATTATTAGTATGAATCTGGAACTTTTTGTAAAAACCTTCTCCCATATATGCGGTAGAAGTAAGGGTCAAGAACTTAACCAAACTCACCGTTATGAGGTCATCCCCACCAACAGTTCATCTGTATCCAGCATCTTTCTATTAAGTGTGGCCTTTCTTAGTTAGTATATTATTCTTTAAGTTAATCAAATAAATGTAGGATGTAGCTTGATTTTAAACGTCTCTGGCTTATGTAAGTCGATTAATGTTGCAGTGACATCTGATGGAAGCATCCTTGCTACTGGAAGTTACGACACAATAGTCATGGTGTGGGAGGTTTCTAGAGTCAGATGGAGCAACACCGTTTCTGAAATAAGCTTGGCATCATGAGAAATCTAATGTTCAACTACTTTGTAAACATACTTTCTGTATTATACATTCCAAGTTTTCTGGAAAGCAAAGAAAACGTACGAAATGTAACCAACCTAACTCGTGCGTTAGCACGTGCCCTCTACTAGTGCTTAATAAAACAGGTCCTTATTAACAAGATTTTTTTTTTCTGGAACCGAGTGTAGTACCGGACCGTGCACAGTACCGTCTTGGTCTGAATAATCACCGAACCGAGGTACAAGGTACAGGTACCGGTCTAAAATTTTGGAACCGAATCTAGGGAGGTAAAGGTACTCGGTCTTGGCAAGAACCGAGCCGAACCGTACCGTGTGCACCCTTAACTATATGGTAGGATATAAGATGGAAACCATATTTCGATTGCAAGGCAAAGAAATATAAAAGATAAATATGAAGGATAATAAAAAAGATTCACCGGCATAATGGGACAACAATTACAACGTTGGCTAATAAATCACCTTGTATTTTGGAAATTTGAGATATGTGTATGATTTTTTTTTTTTTTTTACGATTTTATAATTATTTGAAATTCTATATTAAATGATGTATCACCGATAAAACCCGATATTATCTTTTGTATAGGTGTATCGGACCCGGCCGATACGAGACCAATAAGCGATATTAACTACCTTGGTTGGCACACCACTACACCAAAACCAGGATTTTCTCACAGTGTAACTTGTCACAGTTTATTTTTCAGTAACAGATATACCTGTGATAAGTCATGCAACAGTTATAACTGTAATTAAATTTTGTATTCGTGATAATAATTAGGACTTTTATTAGTCACACAAATATTTGTTGATAATTATTTGAACAACAACAATTATAATCTAAAATGATATTTCCACCCAAAAATTCCACCACATCAAAAACAACCCCGGATTAATCACTCTTAGAATTTTGGTTGTCACTATTTTCGCAACAATTATACAAAATAACAATTTTATTTAATTTCTAAATATCAAAATTTATTTTATTTTTAATTTTTAATTTTCTTAATATTAGAAAAATGGATCAAGATTCAAGACCAAGTCAACAAGTCATGACTTTGTATGACATTTGATTTGGACAAATACCAACCTTTTCTTTCGATTTTCTCGACAAAACCACAACAAAAATTTATGCTTCTTCCGAACGCTGTGAAAATGACCATACTACCCTTATCGGAATAAGTGCAATAAAAATTCAAAAGAACGTGAAAATGACCATATTACCCTTACTGGAAATAAATGCAATAAATATTATAGAGACTGTGAAAATGACCAGAATACCCTTATTGAAAAAAATAAAGTAAAAATTACGGATTGTGAAAATGACCATATTACCCTTATTGAAAATAACTGCAATAATTTTTATGGAGACTGTGAAAATGCCCAGACTACCATTATCGAAAATAAGTAAAGTAAATATTACACACTTTGAAAAAGACCATACTACCCTTACCGGAAATAAGTGCAATAAATATTATGGAGACTTTGAAAATAACCACACTACCCAATTAAGTGTAATAAGTAAAATAAATATTACATACTGGGAAAATGACCATATTACCCTTATTAGAAATAGTACAATAAATATTATAGAGACTGTGAAAATGACCAAACTACCCTCATCGAAAATAAGTAAAGTAAATATTACAGACTGTGAAAATGATCATATTACCCTTGTTGGAATTTGGTGGAAAAAATATTATGGAGACTATGAAAATGACCAGACTTCCCTTATTGAAAATAAGTAAAGTAATATTACACACTTTGAAAATGACCATATTACCCTTATTGGAAATAAGTGCAATAAATATTATGGATATTAAGAAAATGACCAAACTACCCTTATTGAAAATAAATAAAGTAAATACTACATACTGTGAAAATGACCATATTACCCTTATTGGAAATAAATGGAATAAATATTAGGGAGACTGTTAAAATGACCAAACTACCCTTATTGAAATTAAATAAATTAAATATTGCATACTGTGAAAATGACCATATTACCCTTATTGGAAAATAAGTGCCATAAATATTATAAAGACTGTGAAAATGACCAGACTACCCTTATAGAAAATAAGTAAAGTAAATATTACAGATTGTGAAAATGACCATATTACCCTTATTGGAAATAAATGGAATAAATATTAGGGAGACGGTGAAAATGATCAAGCTACCCTTATTGAAAATAAATAACGTAAATATTACATACTATGAAAATGACCATATTACCCTTATTGGAAATAAATGCTATAAATATTATGGAGCCTGTGAAAATGACTAGACTACCCTTATCGAAAATAGGTAAAGTAATTCGTATAAACAATGAAAATGACCATACTACCCTTATTGGAAATAAATGCCATAAATATTAGGGAGACTGTGAAAATGACCAAACTACCCTTATTGAAAATAAATAAAGTAAATATTACAGACTGTGAAAATGACCATATTACCCTTATTGGAAATAAATGCCATAAATATTATGGAGACTGTGAAAATGACCAAACTACCCTTATCGAAAATAAGTAAAGTAAATATTACAGACTGTGAAAATGACCATATTACCCTTGTTGGAATTTAGTGGAATAAATATTATGGAGACTATGAAAATGACCAAACTGCCCTTATTGAAAATAAGTAAAGTAATATTACACACTTTGAAAATGACCATATTACCCTTATTGGAAATAAGTGCAATAAATATTATGGATATTGAGAAAATGACCAAACTACCCTTATTGAAAATAAATAAAGTAAATACTACATACTGTGAAAATGACCATATTACCCTTATTGGAAATAAATGGAATAAATATTATGGAGACTGTAAAAATGACCAAACTACCCTTATTAAAAATAAATAAAGTAAATATTACATACTGTGAAAATGACCATATTACCCTTATTGGAAAATAAGTGCCATAAATATTATAAAAACTGTGAAAATGACCAGACTACCCTTATCGAAAATAAGTAAAGTAAATATTACAGATTGTGAAAATGACCATATTACCCTTATTGGAAATAAATGGAATAAATATTAAGGTGACTGTGAAGATGACCAAACTACCCTTATTGAAAATAAATAAAGTAAATATTACATATTATGAAAATGACCATATTGCCCTTATTGGAAATAAATGCTATAAATATAATGGAGACTGTGAAAATGACCAGACTACCCTTATCGAAAATAGGTAAAATAATTCGTACAAACAGTGAAAACGACCAAACTACCCTTATTGGAAATAAATGTTACAGACTGTGAAAATGACCATATTACCCTTATTGGTAATAAGCGCAATAAATATTATGGAGACTGTAAAAATGACCAAACTACCCTTATTGAAAATAACTAAAGTAATTCGTATAGAATCTGAAAATGACCATATTACCCTTATTGGAAAAAAGTGCAATAAAAATTATGGAGACTATGAAAATGACCAGACTACCCTTATCGAAAATAAGTAAAATAAATATTACAGACTGGGAAAATGACCATATTACCCTTATTGGTAATACGTGCAATAAATATTATCAAATCTGGGAAATGACCAAACTACCCTTATTGAAAATAAATAAAGTAAATATTACATAATGTGAAAATGACCATATTACCCTTATTGTAAATAAGTGCAATAAATATTATGGAGACTGTGAAAATGACCAAGCTACCTTTATTAAGAATCAATATAGTAAATATTATAGAATAAGAAAATGACCATATTACCCTTATTGGACAAAAGTGCAATAAATATTATGGAAATTGTGAAAATGACCAAAGTACCCTTATCATAAATAAGTAAAGTAATTCTTACAGATTGTGAAAATGACCATATTACCCTTATTGGAAAAAAGTGCAATAAATATTATGTAGACTATAAAAATGATCATATTACCCTTATCGGAAATAAGTAAAGTAAAAGTTATTGATTGTGAAAATGACCATATTCCCCTTATTGGAAAAAAGTGCAATAAATATTATGGAGTCTGGGAAATGACCAAACCCTTATTGAAAATAAGTAAAGTAAATATTACAGAATGTGTAAATGACCATATTACCCTTGTTGGAAATAAGTGCAATAAATATTATGGAGACTGTAAAAATGACCAGACTACCCTTAATAAAAATCAATATAGTAAATATTACAGAATGTGAAAATGACCATATTACCCTTATTGGAAAAAAGTGCAATAAATATTATGGAGACTGTGAAAATGACCATATTACCCTTTTGAAAATAAGTGCACTAAATATTATGGTCATCTTTACAGTTTGTAACAGTTACATTATTTATATCCGATAAGGGTAGTATGGTCATTTTCACAGTCTCCATGATATTTATTGCACTTTTTTCCAATAAGGGTAATATGGTCATTTTCACAGTCTGTAACATTTACTTTACTTATTTCCAATAAGGGTAGTATGGTCATTTTCATAGTCTTCATAATATTTATTCCACTTTTTTCCAATAAGGGTAATATGGTCATTTTCACAGTCTGTAACATTTACTTTACTTGTTTCTGTAAGGGTAGTATGGTCATTTTCATTGTCTCCATAATATTTATTCCACTTTTTTCTAATAAGGGTAATATGGTCATTTTCACATTCTGTAATGTTTTTTTACTTATGTCCGATAAGGGTAGTATGGTCATTTCGCAGTTTCCATAGTATTTGTTGCACTTTTTCCAATAGGGGAAGTATGGTCATTTTCACAGTCTGTAACATTTACTTAACTTATTTCCGATAAGGGTAATATGGTCATTTTCACAGTCTCCATAATATTTATTGCACTGTTTCCAATAAGGGTAATATGGTCATTTTCACAGTCTGTAACATTTACTTTACTTGTTTCTGTAAGGGTAATATGGTCATTTTCACTGTCTCCATAATATTTATTCCACCTTTTACTAATATGGGTAATATGGTCATTTTCACGATCTGTAATGTTTTTTTACTTATGTCTGATAAGGGTAGTATGGTCATTTCGCAGTTTCCATGATATTTGTTGCACTTTTTCCAATAAGGGTAATATGGTCATTTTCACAGTCTGTAACATTTACTTTACTTATTTCCTATAAGGGTAGTATGGTCATTTCGTTGTCTCCATAAAATTTATTCCACTTTTTTCCAATAAGGGTAATATGGTCATTTTCACAGTTTGTAAGAATTACTTTAGTTATTTCCGATAAGGGTAGTATGGTCATTTTCACAATCTCCATAATTTTTATTGCACTTTTTTCCAATAAGGGTAATATGGTCATTTTCACTGTTTGTAACATTTCATTTACTTTTTTCCGATAAGGGTAGTATGGTCATTTTCACTGTCTCCATAATATTTATTCCACTTTTTTCAATAAGGGTAATATGGTCATTTTCACAGTCTGTAAGAATTACTATACTTATTTCCGATAAGGGTAGTATGGTCATTTTCACAGTCGCCATATTATTTATTGCACTTTTTTCCAATAAGGGTAATATGGTCATTTTCACAGTCTGTAACACTTACTTTACTTATTTCCTATAAGGGTAGTATGGTCATTTTCGTTGTCTCCATAATATTTATTCCCCTTTTTTCCAATAAGGGTAATATGGTCATTTTTACAGTTTGTAAGAATTACTTTACTTATTTCCGATAAGGGTAGTATGGTCATTTTCTCAATCTCCATAATTTTTATTGCGCTTTTTTCCAATAAGGGTAATATGGTCATTTTCATATTCTGTAAAAATTACTTTACCTTTTTACTTTACTTGTTGTTCAGTTCTGATATATTTCGTCTGCAGTTCATCCGAAAGAAAAACTCATGTCTAACTCTAGTAATCTTTGAACATGTAATGTTCAATTCTGATATATTTCGTCTTTAAATCACCCGAACGAGAAACTCAGGTCTAACTCTGGTAATCTTTGAACTTGTGATGTTCAAATCTGATATATTTCGTCTCCAGTTCATCGGAATGGCAAACTCAGGTCCAACTCTGGTAATCTTTGAACTTGGGATGTTCAAATCTGATAAATTTCATCTCCAGTTTACCCGAATGACAAACTCAGGTCGAACTCTAGTAATCTTTGAACCTGTGATGTTCAATTATGATATATTTCGTCTTCAGATCACCCGAACGAGAAACTTAGGTTTAACTCTGGTAATATTTGAACCTGTGATGTTCAATTCAGATATATTTCGTCTTTAGTTCATCTAAAAGAGAAACTCAGGTCTAACTCTAGTAATTTTTGAATCGGTGATGTTCAATTATGATATATTTCTTCTCCAGTTCATCCGAAATAGAAACTCAGGTCTAACTCTAGTAATCTTTGAACCTGTGATGTTCAATTCTGATATATTTCGTCTTCAGTTCATCCGAAAGAGAAACTCAAATCTAACTCTAGTAATCTTTGAACCTGTGATGTCCAATTCTGATATATTTCATCCTCAGTTCATCTGAAAGAGAAACTCAGGTCTAACTTTGGTAATCTTTGAACATGTGATGTTCAATTCATATATATTTCGTCCTTAGTTCATCTGAATGAGAAACTCAGGTCTAAGTCTAGTAATCTTTGGATCGGTGATGTTCAATTATGATGTATTTCGTGCTCAGTTCATCCAAAAGAGAAACTCAGGTCTAACTTTGGTAATCTTTGAACCTGTGATGTTCAATTCTGATATATTTCGTCTTCAGTTCATCCGAAAGAGAAACTCAAATCTAACTGTAGTAATCTTTGAACCTGTGATGTCCAATTCTGATATATTTCATCCTTAGTTCATCTGAAAGAGAAACTCAAGTCTAACTTTGGTAATCTTTGAACCTGTGATGTTCAATTCATATATATTTCGTCCTTAGTTCATCCGAAAGAGAAACTCAGGTCTAAGTCTAGTAATCTTTGGATCGGTGATGTTCAATTATGATATATTTAGTGCTCGAGTTCATCCAAAAGAGAAACTTCGAGTCTAACTTTGGTAATCTTTGAACCTTTGATGTTCAATTATGATATATTTCGTCTTGATTCATCGAAAAGAAACTCAAATCTAAATCTAGTAATCTTTGAACCTGTGATGTCCAATTCTGATATATTTCATCCTCAGTTCATCTGAAAGAGAAACTCAAGTCTAACTTTGGCAATCTTTGAATCTGTGATGTTCAATTCAAATATATTTCGTCTTCAGTTCATCCGAAAGAGAAACTCAGGTCTAACTCTGGTAATCTTTGAACCTGTGATGTTCAATTCTGATATTTTTCGTCTTCAGATCACCCGAACGAGAAACTGAGGTCTAACTCTGGTAATATTTGAACTTGTGATCTTCAATTCTGATATATTTCATCTTCAGTTCATCTGAATGAGAGATTCGGGTCTAACTCTAGTAATCTTTGAACCTGTGATGTCCAATTCTGATATATTTCATCCTCAGTTCATCTGAAAGAGAAACTCATGTCTAACTTTGGTAATCTTTGAACCTGTGATGTTCAATTCTGATATATTTCGTCTTCAGTTCATCCGAAAGATAAAATCAGGTCTAACTCTGGTAATCTTTGAACCTGTGATGTTCAATTATGATATATTTCGTCTCCGGTTCATCCGAAAGAGAAACTCGGGTCTAACTCTAGTAATCTTTGAACCTGTGATGTTCAATTCTGATATATTTCGTCTCCAGTTCATCCGAATAGGAAACTCAGGTCCAACTCTGGTAATCTTTGAACTTGGGATGTTCAAATCTGATAAATTTCATCTTCAGTTTACCCGAATGGGAAACTCAGGTCCAACTCTGGTAATATTTGAACCTGTGATGTTCAATTCTAATATATTTCGTCTTCAGTTCATCTGAAAGATAAACTCATGTCTAAATCTGGTAATATTTGAACCTGTGATGTTCAATTCTGATATTTTTCATCCTTAGTTCATCCGAAAACGAGAAACGCAAGTCTAAATTTGGTAATCTTTGAACCTGTGATGTTCAATTTTGATATATTTCATATCCAGTCCATTCGAACGGGAAACTCATGTCTAATTCTAATACTAATATTAGAACTTGTGATCTTCAATTCTGATATATTTCGTCGTCAGTTCATCTGAATGAGAGATTCAGGTCTAACTCTAGTAAAGTCTGAGCCTGAGATGATAAGATCAGATATAATCCATCTTAAAGTCATCTGAGTGAGAGACTCGGCTTTATCATGACCTCTTACTAATCGAAAATTCAAAAAGAAACACAAAAAGAAACACAAAGTCCACCGAGAAAACACAAAAAAAAGAACAAAGAGAAGCACACTTTTAGGATCCGTATGACATTCCCAAGCTAAATCTCCACCGTCTAAATATTTCAAGAATCCTTAGACATCTCTTATCAACGTCCAATTTATTTTAGATAAAACTCAGAATTTTTCTCTCTCTCACTTTTCACTTTTCTTTTCGCTCATCTCTCTTTAATCTTTCTCTCATCTCTTATCTAAAAATAAAAAGAAGAAAAAAAACGCTCTGCTCTTGAGCGCAAACCCTAGCCGCGCCTCATCTCCATGATTTTTTCACCAATATTTAGCTAATCCGGCGGTTTGCCGTCCTGATGCTGCTAGATTAACTAATTAGTTCCTAGATCTATGTATTATACTATCTCTTCATTGATGGATTTGTCATCCCTAATTCCTGCTGCGGTGTGGTTGTGCGAAAATATAATTCTATTATGGTTATTCTCATCGATTAATCCTCTCAAACCTCTGTTCTGTTGATGTTGTCTCGCTTCAGCTCTTCTCAAGTCAGGTAACCATGAGAATTGGTCTTCACAGACATCTACCTCTTTGTTGGTTGTATTTCATCATGTTGCGGGGTTTTGTATGTTGGGTTTCAAATTGGATTGAATTTCTATCGATTTGATTCTTTATCAAATCCACATGTATGGAAACCATCTTTTTCAGTTTATTTTTTTTCTTTGTAAAGCGTTTTCTTAATCAATTTGAGGCGAGCCTTGACCTCTGATTAGAAGATTTGGGGTTCTGATACGTTGTGTAGATTTTTTTTTTAGTTGCTGGAGTTTCGGGTATTTTTTTCTGAATTCAATTTGATGTTTATTTTGATTTTAGTTTCAGTTGTTTGTTGAAATTACTAGCTGAAAAGATGACGAGAAGAATAAGATCAATAAATACTATGTGTGTTTCATTTCATTTTATAAAAAAGATTCAATTTTTATATCTCAGTTGTCATTTCTGATTGTTTAATCATGATTCCCATAAACTCCAAAGCTTTGGTTTTTATGTGTGTTTGGTAGATTTCAAGAACGAGTGTTTATGAATTTGATATTTATGAGTGTGTATTCTTTCATGTTTAGATTGGTTCAATTAAGTCATTTCTATTGTGTAGTTATAGTTTTTTGTTTGCTTAGAATTCACATTACTTGAATTACAGTCGGCCTCACCTTGTGGAGCTAGTAGATAAGATTGGAAAGCAGCGGGTATTGCAGAAAGGGTTATTTCTGGAGTTTCAGAAAGATTCATACAGGTTATTACTAGCAGTTGCTCAGAAACCAGACGGAAAGAAGAATTGTAGATCAGGTTCGTGTTGAATTAACTAAGGATGGCTTTCTGAATAGGTTGTTATGCGTTTAATTCTGTGTGTTTGGTTTCTTTTCTTTTACATTTTTCTGATTGTGTGTTTTGTTTGGAATTCCGTGAATAGAATGGCGTCACGTCTTCTATTAAGTCGTAAAAAGTTACATATATCATCCCTGGGGTTGAAAATTTCAACTACGATGATATATCAAGATTCATTCAAAAAGTTGAGAATAACTTGGTAGGTCGCCTATGCAATTAATGAAATTTAGATGTAACATAGCAGATTGTTGATTGAATTCTTATATTTTTTGTATGAAGTAGGATCCGACATTGCTTGAGTATGCTTGGATGGAGCTTCTTGAGAAGCCAAAGTATGTCACAGCTGAAGAAATGACAGATGTAAAAATCTACTTAAGATTGTGAGATCGTCTTGGTGCACCTTTGGTGAATTTACACTCAGATCACAGATTATTTATGGTAGCGAGGAGCCTCTGTAAAGATATTCAGCACATGTTTTTCTATCGAAAGATGAAACTTACTTCAGCATGGTGGAGGTCAAGGGTTCGCATTCTGTTTATGGTCCATGTTCTCGTCTAGTTTCTTTTTGTGTGATAGTTCTGTAAGGAATTCAATTCCTAATGTCGTTGTTATGTGATGGAAGTTGATTTGGTTGTGTGTTTTTCAGGAAAGAAACATCTGGGGTTGGAAGAGGAGGCATAAGAGACTACTCACTTGGATTGAGTACTGTTATGATGGAGATGGAAGCCTAATAGTGTCGGGTTTTGTGATTTTGAGGGACGTACTTGCAACTTGAAGCTACTGGTACCTAGATGTAGCTGTAAAGGTACAGTTTTTACAGATCTTGTTTGTATAATGTTAGCATTTTTAATGATCTAACTGTATGTTGTGTTGTTGAGTAGGTTGGGATGTCAATGACTCTTGTGGAGAGGGAAGTGAGAAAGTATTTGCTGCCATGGAGTTAGCCTTTGAACTGGTAGTCTCTTGTAGGCTTATATTAATTTTTAAACTTAGTTCTTTTATTTATTCCATGGAAAGAGTTGTATGCAATCAGTATAGCTTTGCGAATCTTTGATTTTGGTTTGCAACATCACAGGTTCAAGTTGCTTTTTGTCATAAAATTGCGCCATATTCTATGAGGCCAAGTGGCAACTCAAATAAAGTGTCTTTGCGACAAAGAGATGGTTAATCTGGAGACTGCTGGAAGATCTAAGAAGTACGGTTTGTTTTTCTTTTTTACTTTTATTTTCATGTATATCTTGTGTAGTTAATATTGGTTTGTGAACTAATCTCTCGGACCGTTTATTGTAGGAATCAGGAAGAGAAGAATGAAATCTCAGGAGTATGGATCTTGTAATCTTGTTGAGCTTGTGTCAAGGTATACTTGCTCACTTCGGATAGTTTTCTATGTTGCGCTAAAAATGCAGCTGATTTTGTTGTCACTTTTGATAATGATCCTCAGATGGGGATACCTTGTACTGGGTAGTTAGGATTATCTTTCTGGGTAGCACTGTTGGAACAAAATGAATAATTTGCATACGTTTTGATTTCGCATAGAGGGGAATTAGTGCACATACCAGGGAGAGATGATTCCTTGAGCCATTCTCTGTCGAATAGATGTATATTACAATGGCGACTTGTGTTGATGGTTTGTGGTCAGACTGTGATGCGGATATGCAAATTCTCCTTCACTTTTTATTTCTTCAATTGTTAACTTCTTACAATTATAGTCCTTTTATATTATTTGGGTATGTCTAGCTACGACACCTTAGGTTTTATGTGCCTTTTGCTATTCATTGTTGCAAGTTTTGTTGATTCTTTTAATTCTTTTCTTGTGAAGATTCCTGGATGTGAAGAGAGGTTCAGCTGGAATAAGCTGCTGATAGGATGACAAGTTCAAATTGCTTATATGGTATTTGCTGCACTTTTCTGCCATAACCATACATTGTCAGGTAAATGTCTCTCAGTTTTTGTATGCGACTTAAAGATGTTTGTTTGATTACTTATAAAAAGTATCAATAATGTTGACTTCTTATTAAGCATACCATTCATGTATAACTATGTATTCACATAAGTAGTGTCGCTATGCTTGTTTCCTTTCATACTCTTTCCTGGGAATGTCTTACTTTTGATTAATGGTCTAGAATTACGTGAATTGATAGATTTTTCTAAAGCTCGTTACATGGTATGAAGTGAAAAAAATCATATCATTCATTTGTATATTGTTGTTCTCTTGTAACTTGTTGTCACATTGTTATCTGCAGTTGTCTTTATTAAAGTTGGGTTTGTTTCTGTATGGTTGCAGCTAGTGAGTGTTGGCTTGATACTTCACATGGCAAAGGGTGGTCTTTGGAGCAGTTGCAGTATGAAGTATGTGTGGAATAGGTATGAAGAGATTAGAGAACTTTATCCATCTTTTGAAGTTATGGTGAGGTTAGGGATTGTATGGTGAAGTATGTTCGATGCCTTCATAATAAATAGACAAGTTGTACTTCTTATGTTAGGGATTTTTTTTTGTTATTGTTGTGTAGATGGAATTGGTTCTTAGCGCCCAAAAACAACCACTTCACTAGGTATTTCTGAGATTATTTAGGCTTTTTGTTTCTTCTTTATTATGTCCTTGTTATTTAATAGTTCGCGTATATATCACGATATTCCACCACTTTTAGCAGTAACTTATATCATTGGACATGTCCTCTAACAGCTGAGTTCTAATTTCCACAGGAGAAAAGTTAGACCAGGCAACTGAAGTGGTGTACTCTCTAGCTAGTTTAGAAAGAGTGTATGGAATTGTATTGCTTTCTTTAGGAATGTAAAGACATTTGAAGAACAGGTTTCAAGCATGTATTTCAGGTTTCATTGTATTGTATTTCAGGTTTCATTGTATTGCAGGCCTGGGTATCAGGATAAATTGTGTTGCAGGCCTGGGTATCAGGATAAATTGTGTTGCAGGCCTGTAAACTGGAAGGCCATGTCCATGAGAATGACCTGGACTATCCATTTTTTTTAATTGTAATTGAAAGAATTGTCATAGTTAAAACTGTGACCAAAACTGTGGAGATAAAAACACGTGTCATCTTCTCAATGCTGTGACAAATGAGAGTAACAGTTTAAACATTACAGTAATTGTGACAAATATGACAGGTGGCCATTGGGAAATTGTGGCAAAAAATATGCAACAGTTATATGTGTTATTCTAATCGTTAGAAAAAGCGACACGTGGCAAAAAATTAATTCTGTTATAATTACCGTGACAAATAAGCCATGTGTCGCTTTAATAAAATTAAGATAACTGTTACTATTAAATAATGTCACAGTTTATAAATGTGACTGTAACCAAATTTTGTCACACTGAAAACTGTTACAAAAACAATAACAATTAATATCATAGCGTTTCTCTAACGGCCTATATCTGTTACAAATTTTTTTAGTAACAGATATGCCCTGTGACAGAATCCTGGATTTGGTGTAGTGCACATTAGTTAAAACCGATTCAACATTTCTCTGGTAAAGGCTTCTCTTTGTTGTTGTTCTTTTGTTCTTGCGAGAGGATGACAACACAATGGGGAGAGTTCTAACTTGAACTTGCGCTTAATGATATATCTTTCTGGGGAGAAGAGGATGCGGAATCTTAGGTAACAAATTTGCAAGTTAATCGTTTTCATGTTTAAGAAAAGCTTTAGTTTATTGCATATATTTTGCTTTTTCTTAACAAAATTCGGTACAATTGATGTTTATTCCATTATGTGTGTATGGATGTGTGCATGTGTGTGTGATTCAATTGTTTCCGGTTAAGAAAAACTGGTTTGATATCTTTCTTTAGTGTTTGGTATCAATTGTTTTTGGCTTAAGGAAATTTCGGTGCAATTGCTGTGCTTTAATATCTATTTTTTTCAATTGCTTTTGGTTAAGAGAAATACTTGTGCAAGTCAATTTATTTGGTTTGTATGTATTGTTTATGGCTTAACAAAATACGGGATCATTTGTTTAGTCCAATTCGATTCCGGATAAGAGAAACTAAGTTAATTCTGATCTTAGTTAGAGTTATCAAAGTAAAGGATTCGATTATTCAAGTCTACTCGATTGCCTTGACAAGAAATATTAGTTAACTAACCTAGTATTTGTCTTGTCTAAAGTGTAAGGTCTAAGTTATTGTTTGAATAATTAGATTCTGATGAGAAAAATAAAGTTAATTATGATCTTTATTTTGGTCTTATCGAAATAAGCGATTGTATTTATGCAATCGGTTTAGCAATGGAACTAAGTTTCTTAGTCAAAATGTTAAACTATTAGGAAAAATTGCTTCGGGCAATTGTTTCCTTGATAACATATTAAAACCAAATTACTTGTAGTTTCGGTTTTGATATTGGTTATCTAAAATGGTATGCGAAACCTTCGTGCTTAACTCTTATAGGTTGTACAATTCTTTTAGATTTGTAAGATCCTTTCGTTTTGACCTTTATTTGCTCGAACCTTTGTCATTTTGTGACAAAAGGGGGAGAAATATATGGAGTAACCAGGTGATTTGTAATCACTTAGGAAAGGAAAATTGTGCTTAAACGTTATATCTAACGAAAGCGTAAAGCATTGACTAAGGGGGAGCAACATATCATATTGCTATTATAGTTATTTGACTACAAAATATGAATAACAAAGATGTTCGGATTGAAAATCTACATATCTTTCCTTTATGGGTAGTATTAGCTTTGTTATTCAAATGTCAACATTAGCATTTATGGATTGAATATAAGCAAGGTATTGTGCTGTTGAATCTTAGGATCAAGCGTATATGTAATGAATTCTTGTAATTTGTATATCCATATGTATTAAGAGCTTTGTCACTAAAATTGACAAAGGGGGAGATTGTTAGAGCATAGCTCGGTTGAACCCACCAAGCGTTGGTATGTCAAGTTTGGTTGTCATATTTTAGTGAATCAAAACTAAATTAAAGAGTCGCTTGATTATGTACTAGAGACAACTTCGTATAGGTTAGACTAGAAAGATTATGATTATTAGACATACAAGTATTACTCGAAGACTTGAAGAATATGAAGAAGTAACAACCTACAACGACGACATCATCCTTCCTCTTGAGGTTAGTAATATTTTAACTTGAACTGTTTCATTCCCAACGTACCTTTCAAGTCGTGCTATATTGAAAACATAACTGCGAAGCTATGAATGATTATACTCTAGTAGTAAGACATAGTGTTAAGGAATTAGAATACGAAGTATAACGCTTATTTTTTGAACTTCGTGTATAAGATATCGACATAATCGTATGAATGTTATTGTGATTATGTGTATGGGTAAAGGTGAGATTTCATTCCTAGGAAACAATGTTTACATTTGTTTAAAGGAAATACATTCATGAACTTTATTTATGAATCGAAAGGGAAATCATTAGGCTTATTGGTATTGTTATTCATTGCATATCGTTGGATTACCAATATGTGTGAGTTAGTAGAACCGATCATAACTTGTTATGTATCTTGGTAAAACTAGTCACAGTGCCTGACTTATGTATTCGTATGACTTTTACTAGTGTAACCTATCCTAAGTAATCACCTGAGATGGTATGATCGATATTTGTAATTGGCGTAACCGGTCCTGGAAATTGGTGTAACCAATCCTAGTGACTTGTGTAACCGATCACAAGTAATATCATGCGAATATGGTAACCGGTCCTGGTAACTGGTATAACCGATCCCAGTAACCATATTAAGGTATAATCGATCCTTGTGTTTGGTAGAACCGTAAACCCATGATTAGTTATTTGATATTTGATCAATCACATAGTTGTATTTGGAATACAGATGAACCAATTTTAAACTTGTTTGGAAGTGTAGTATAATCGATTCCAAGATTGTAAATATGAAAAAGGATTTACAAATAAAATGGTGTCGACATACTTTGAACATGTTCAATAACTCTTATCTTTTATTGTTCAAAGATATTCCTTAATTACTCAAAGAGATCCCGGACCGAAATAAATTAATAATCTTTTAATTAAGGTTATTAACTTTATATGCTTTTATTACCAGCAATTAAATGCATATCTATGGAAAATAAAAATTGGTAATGTGCATTTACTAATTAGAGATTTTCTAGTGAAATTTCAGAAATATTGGACAAAGCATTTCCAAGAATTATGAAAACCGATTTGGGAGTTTATTGCATATCTTAAGAATGATTCGGTTTTGGAAATTCCTTGGTGTTCAAACATCCTTGGTCTATAAATAGTACCCAATTTTGCATTTCGAGTAAACTATCCTAAGAGACAGAAAAACTACTTCTTTGTGTTGTTACTGGTGGAGCCGTCTATCCGGAGAGGAAAGTACCCTAATTAGGAGAAATCTCTTACGACCGCTCGTTTAAAGACTTATGTGGGATCAAGAAGCTCTACGAGTACCGTTGGTGGGAACTAGATAATTGCGGTGTTATTAGTTTTCGATTTAATGTGATTGACTAACGGTTGTTGAACTTTGATTTCACCTAGTTTGTTTCTTCTTGAGAATCTTCTCTTTTGATATAAGATTCACTCAAACTAGATTGAAGTTTCGAAAGGATCTTTAAAACTGTTTCATAACTTTTTCGTTTCGTTTCAAAATTGAGTGCTTCTTGGCTAGTTTAAATCGTCTTTTAATTTTTTACAAGATAGATGTGAAAAATCATGGGTATATTCGAGACTTATCAAGCCGTTGTTATTCGTTTCTCCACTTTTGACACATACATATGTCATTTCACGTGGCTTGGATCCTTAAGTACTTGTAATACTTCACTCCATTGCCATTTTTAGTGATATTTTTTCCATTGATTTTTAGATGATTCACCTAATTAAAACAAATAAAAGAAAACAAGAGTAATACAAGGTAAAATACAAGAAATCTAACTAATTAATCTATCTATTATTCTATATAATGACGATGCCAGAACAATTCATGCTGACAATTAAAATACCTAGTGTTCATGATCCAGGGATTGGTCAACCGGTTCGATGACAAGAACCGAATCCAGTTGCAGAAACTAAAGAAGGAAAAAAAAACTTAAGAAGAAGAAGAACAAACTCTGAGTGCAGTACACAGAGACGGCATGGCAAAGGTACTTTTCTATCAACTCATTCTTCTTAGTTAGGTTTTTGATTCATTTAATCATATATTCAAAAACTAAAATAATTCAAAATTTGATTTTTCTGAGTTTAACCAGAAACGGTCGATAGGAATAGCAGTATTAACAGATTTTGTGTTGATCTTCTTTAACAATGAATTTAGTGAGGGGTTTTGAGAAGTACACTAAAATACTACCCTTTTTTTTTCCAACTTTTTAAAAGTATCCCGGCTTTGCCAATTTTAATCAAAAAGAGGATTCCATCCAGTTAAGTGCATGGTAGAAATTACCCGGTCCAGCTAAGATGGGAATATGGCGCATACTTCAAGTATGTGACCCCTCTTCCCTAGTTAACAAATCGACTCCCTAATGATTACTAGAAAAAAAAAGTGTTCGGACCGGCTACGATGGGAACGGGACGCATATTCCAAGTATGCGACCCCTCTATGCTAGCCGACAAATCAGCTCCCAGAACTGCGAAAATAAATTTTAAGTGTTATTAGGGACAATAAAGTAACTCAAAGATAACATTTAAAATTTGTCTTTCGCAAATCAATTTCGCAGTTCTGGGGGCTTATTTGTCCGCTAGGGAAAAGGGATGGCATACTTGGAATATGCTCCCCGTTCCCATTATAGCCGGTCCGGGAATTATCTCACTTATCAAACACGGTTGCAATAACCGTATGACAAATTTCTCAAAGTTGCTAACTAAATTGCTGGGGGAGTACCAAAATTTAGATAGGACAAAATATATATTGGAAAGAAATTAGTACACCCCCAAGTAATTTGGTAACCCATTAGCAATCTTGAAATTTCTTCTTATTAGAAAACCTCATCCCACGTATAGAATCAAGTTTTTTTGTATTTTAGTTTATATATATAATGGAAAAAATTCTCTACATGTCCTCATTATTGCCATTAATTATTACATGTCCTTATCAATAAAATAATAGAAAAACAATCATTATTTGAAAATGTTGGATATTGTCAAATGTCTTAGAAAATAAAATTGTTTTACGTATTTTTATTTGAACTCCAATAAACACAATGCAAGGACGGAACATGGATTGTTGGGGGTCAAGAGATATCTCAACCCTAAAAATTTGTATGATTTACTATCCATCAATTAGAGTGATAAAGTAGTTAGTTGATGATATTGGTGACCAGAGTTTAAAATTCAAGAACACCAAACCTTTATCATATCCTTTTTATTTCTTAGTCCAGGATTATCATGTTCTTTATGTGTATTGCTTCAAAAAAATAAATTTTTTTTTTTTTATTATTATATTTTTTTGTCGAAAAGGCAGTGCATGCCTTGATTTCCATTTTGTAGTTACAAGGTTTGGTAGTTGGAACAGTTGTATTATTGTCAAATACCTTGCTACTTGCTAGGTTTATTTGTTCCTGGGTCTAGGACGTGGCGGATAAATATTTTTGTAATATTCGGCCCAAAAGACACGTAACGTAATCCATCCAAAACGTGGGTTAAATGATGTTTCTAGTACCCTTTACTAGGACTTTTTTTTTTTTTTATGTCAAAAAAAAAACAAATTTGGGGATCTTGGTTTCGTTTATTCGATAAAGGGTTAAACTGAAGGGAAAGGCAAAAATGAGATGTGGAAATCGAAGTATGGAGTCAAGGAGGCAGATACATCAACATGATTTCAAGTTTGGATTTGAAGAAGAAGAAGAAGAAGCTAACTTCTGTTTTGGTTAGCTGAGTGTTTGGATGAAAATGCAGGATGGGTGTTTGATAAATTGATTTTGCTTATTGGTTAGTGATTACTGGGTTTTTCGAAGTTGGGGTTTGTAGATTATGCTTCTGAAGTTTTTTTAAATCGATCCCAGAATGGAATTCTGCTTCTTGGGATGCTCTAGATTATGCTTCTGAAGTGTTTGATAAATTTGTTATTGTAGCTGGTATGTTATCAGATTGTACAAGATTTGGAGCTTTTTAGAGGAAAGTGAGTGGATATTTGAACATGTAAAGAAGAGTTGATTTGAAGTGGATAATATGCAGTAAAAGAGTGGATGGTGGTGGCTTTCTGTTCTTAATAGTGGAAATTGCATGTTTTATTTAACTCTCATTTGGATGGATTCTGTTGGCTTGCAAGATGGGGATCAATTTGTTTATATGTTGGTGACCGGCCATCATTTCGGAGGGGTGCAGACGGAAAAGCGACTTGGCTTGTCTTAGATTATCATATCCGGATTGAGGATTTATGGCAATGACGACATATCATTAGCATCCACATCTGACCATTAGCAAGTCGCAGTTGTCAAAACAGGATTACATCATTAGGCGGCAGGGAGAAATGACGACATATCATTAGCATGGCATAAAAAAAATACTTATGTTGCCAAAGTCAATCAAACTTAGTACAATACAATACTAGGTGTTTTTGTTTTTTCTTGTTTTTGGCGCTGATAACCTAGTGTGGGTTTAAGTCAACCCATTTTTGGCTGAACCTCAAAGTCACAGACACAAAGGAATTTCTGCAATAACTTCTGTGGATTCTGTGGTGAGTTTTCCGTTTCTCGTTAAGTGCTTGCATTGTACAAGATTTTGGCTTCTTAATTATTGATATGTTTTCAGTAAATTGTTCAAATCATGATTCTCTGTAATTCCTCTGCATTATTTCTAATTTGTCATATTTTTTTCTTTGTCTAGACTAGAGAATTAACATAGTTCTTTCCTTGCAAACAGAAGCAGAATTTGTTAATATGATGATGGAGAATCTCTGGGTTTCATTTTGTGGGGATTCTGATTGTACATATAATGGAGGAACATGTGGTTTTGGATTTTTATTGTTTATATACCCTTATTCTTGTGTACATAATGGCATTGTCATTTGTTTAGATGCCCTGCTGCTATTCGTGTTATTACTAGCTGTTATTTCGAAGCCCTATGCGAGAACAGTTCATAATGCTTTCCGTGGGTGTACTTCTTTGGAGATTGTTTCTGCTGTTTATAATTGTGTTTTGGGATTGGTATACTTGGCTTTGGGGATTTGGATTCTTGAAGATTCTTTGAGTAGTAAACAGACGGATGTTTTGCCTTTGCATCGGCGGGTTGTAGTATTATTTCAGGGATTCACATGGTTGATTTTGTGTTTGACTGTTAGTCTTAGGGGAAAGAAGTTTACGCAAAGGATGTTGAGGCTTTGTTCTATGGTTACATGCATAACTGCAGGACTTCTTTGTTTTTCGGCGTTGTGGGTCCTTGTTGTCGGCAGAATGGTTTCAGTTAACATTGTTATAGACATACTTTTACTGCCTGGAGCAGTGCTTCTGTTATTATGCACTTGTAGCGGAAATCAATCGGAAGATTCAGGTGAAACTGGGGACAGAAATTCTCTTTACACACCTTTGAATGGTGGATCAAATGACCATGTTGAAGCAGATACGGGTAGAGAAACTCCTTTTGCAAAGGCAGGATTTCTTAGTAAAATGACATTTTGGTGGTTAAATTCGTTGATGAAGAGTGGTAAGGAGAAAACCCTTAACGATGCAGATATACCGCTGCTGCGGAAGGAAGACCGTGCAGAGAGTTGTTACTTGTTGTTTATGGACCAACTGAATTCACAGAAGCAAACTGATGCATCTGAATCACCATCAGTTTTATGGACAATGGTTTTATGTTATCGGAAAGAGGTTCTCATATCTGGGTTTTTCGCATTGCTTAAGATACTCACTCTCTCTGCTGGTCCACTGCTTCTAAATGCCTTCATTAAGGTTGCTGAAGGGAAACAGGCTTTTGAATATGAGGGGTATTTTTTGGTTGCATCATTATTCTTCACAAAATGCCTAGAGTCGTTGGCGGAAAGGCAATGGTTCTTCCGTAGTAGGTTAATAGGCATCCAAATCAGATCAATTCTCTCAGCAGCTATTTATAAAAAGCAATTGAGGCTATGTAATTCTGCCAAGTTGGTGCATTCGGCTGGTGAGATAACAAACTATGTCACTGTAGATGCTTATAGGATTGGTGAATTCCCTTATTGGTTTCATCAGACATGGACAACAGTTCTCCAACTTTGCATTGCACTAGTCATTCTTTTTCATTCTGTTGGGCTTGCTACACTTGCAGCATTGGTTGTAATAGTATTAACTGTGCTATGCAATACTCCGGTGGCTAAACTACAACATAAATTCCATACCAACCTCATGGTTGCACAGGATGAGAGACTAAAGGCTATATCGGAGGCCCTTGTGAACATGAAGATTTTGAAGTTGTATGCCTGGGAGACACATTTCAAGAGTGTTATTGAAAGATTGAGGGAAGAAGAACTTAAATGGTTGTCGGCAGTGCAGCTGCGGAGGGCTTACAATGCAATTCTCTTTTGGTCATCCCCAGTATTGGTTTCGGGAGCTACTTTTGGGGCATGTTACTTTCTTGGTGTTCCGCTTTATGCTAGTAATGCCTTCACTTTTCTAGCAACTCTACGGCTTGTTCAGCAACCTGTTCAAGCAATACCTGATATTATTGGCGTAATTATTCAGGCAAAAGTTGCGTTAGCACGGATCATAAGGTTTCTTGCCGCACCAGAGCTACAGGCTGGGATTGCTAAGCAAAAGAAAAATAAAGACCAACTTTGGCTAGCCATTTCTATCGAATTGGGTAACTTTTCATGGGAAGAGAATCCTTTAAAGCCTACGCTAAGCAGTATAAAATTAGAGGTTAAACCTGGTGAGAAGGTAGCTATCTGTGGTGAGGTTGGTGCAGGAAAATCAACCATGTTAGCAGCAATTCTTGGAGAAGTTTTGAACACTGCAGGAACGGTTAGTTTTTATGTATAACAATACTTCTTCTGTATTTGATTGTTAGATCGCATGTTTAATTGTTTATCTAAAGATTAACATTAGTTTTGGATATTCATTTTCCTCCCTCCACAGGTTCAAACTTATGGTAAGATTGCATATGTTTCACAGACGGCATGGATTCAAACTGGTAGTATACAAGATAATATTCTTTTCGGGCACAACATGGACAGAGTAAGATACTATGAAACACTGAAGAAGTGTTCACTTCTAAAGGACCTTGAAATGCTCCCTTTTGGGGATCTGACTGAAATTGGAGAAAGAGGAGTTAATCTGAGTGGGGGTCAGAAGCAGCGTATTCAACTTGCTCGTGCTCTCTATCAGGATGCTGATATATACTTGATGGATGATCCATTTAGCGCAGTTGATGCTCACACTGCTACCAACCTATTTAATGTCAGTTTGTGATTCTTCCTTAAAACAGTTCTCCTATTTTTCTTTCTGAAATTTCTCCTCTTACAGTTTATTCAATTTGTTTGGTTGTGCAGGAGTATGTAATGGGGGCTCTATCCGCAAAGACAGTCTTACTTGTGACACATCAAGTCGACTTTCTTCCCAAATTTGACTCTATTTTGGTTAGACTGCGTTTCTGATCCTTTGACTATTTATTCATTATTCTCAATTCCGGTAACATATATAACAGATGATGCAAGACCTCTTGGATAACCCATTCCCCCGAAAACTTGAATAATGAATGTTGTTTGAATTTGCTGATCAATGAACAACTTCTTGGAGGATTTTCATATTTGAATTTGACCATGAAGCAATTTTGTTTCCTTTACAGCTGATGTCTGATGGGCAAATCTTATGTGCCGCGCCTTATCATGTATTGATGGCTTCTTGTCAAGAGTTTTCTGAACTTGTAAATGCACACAAAGATACAGCTGGTTCCGATAGTTTTTCAGACGTATCCTCTTCTCAGGGTCATGGAACTTCAAAAGAAATTTCTAAAACTTATAGTGAGAAACAGTTGAAATCAGTTGGGCTTCAGTTGATTAAGCTCGAAGAGAGAGAATCTGGAGACACCGGTCTAAAACCATACCTGCAGTATCTGAATCAGAGCAAAGGCTTCATCTACTTCTCTATAGTAGTTCTAGCTCACCTCATATTTGTGGGTGCACAAGTGCTACAGAACTCTTGGATGGCTGCGAATGTTCAAAATCCTCAAGTCACTGAATTGCGACTGATTATGGTTTACTTAATTATTGGGTGTAGCACGATATTACTGTTACTTGTCAGATTACTTGCTACAGTTTCCATGGGACTTCAGTCATCAAAGTCTTTATTTTACCAGCTATTGAACTCTCTTTTTTGTGTGCCGATGTCTTTCTATGACTCCACACCTTTGGGAAGGATACTGAGTCGGGTAAGAGCATTAAAACAAGCATTAAATATAATTTATCTCTTTGTTGATATTTATGTAGTAAAGCTTATGTTCATTCAATAACAAGCTTATTTCTGTAGGTCTCTTCTGATTTGAGTATTCTGGACCTTGATATTCCATTCAGCTTAACACTTTCTGTCATTGCAACCATGAGTACATATGCTAATCTTGGGGTATTAGCCGTTATTACTTGGCCAGTGTTATTTGTCTCCATACCCATGATACTAATGGCAATCTGCTTACAGGTATTGTACCAGGCTTTCTTGTTAATTGTCAATATCCTCTTTTCATATACTTTTTGACTTTGTGGAATATGCTTTGCCCCTTAGAAATACTACTTCGCTTCTGCAAAAGAGTTTATGCGAATCAATGGAACAACTAAATCTATGATAGCGAACCATCTTGCCGAATCCATTGCTGGGGCTATGACGATCAGAGCATTTGAGGAGGAAGACAGATTCTTTGCCGAGAATCTGGACCTCATTGACCAAAACTCAAGTCCAGTTTTTCACACTTTCTCATCAAATGAGTGGTTGATCCAGCGTTTGGAAATACTAAGTGCTGTTGTCCTTTCCACCTCAGCACTTGTAATGGTTTTTCTTCCTCCAGGAACATTTAGTCCTGGTAGTGTCCCATTCTTATTTAAATGAACAAGTTACAACATCTGTATTCGTATTCAGTAGTTCTGGTTGGTGTCCCATTCTTATTTAAATGAACAATTATCTGACAACTAATCTTTACTGCAGGATTTGTTGGAATGGCATTGTCATATGGTCTTTCATTGAACATGGCCCTCGTATATTCTATTCAATACCAGTGCACATTAGGAAATCATATCATTTCTGTTGAAAGACTGAATCAATATTTGCACATCCCCAGTGAAGCCCCAAAAGTCATTGACGCAAACCGACCCTTGCCTAGTTGGCCCTGTATTGGCAGAGTTGAGATCCATGACTTAAAGGTAACCTGTCTGAAATATTTGCATTTTTGCATTCATTTTCAGTTCAAAATCAATGGTTATAATGGATTGGTCTCAAGCAGGTCAGATATAGGCCCGATACTCCACTTGTTCTTCAAGGAATCAGTTGCACATTTGAAGGAGGACACAAGATTGGGATTGTAGGCAGGACTGGCAGTGGGAAGACAACTATGATAGGTGCTCTGTTCCGATTAGTAGAACCTGTAGGGGGGAAAGTCATCATAGATAGCATTGACATCTCTACCATCGGACTTCATGATCTGAGATCACGGTTAGGAATTATACCTCAGGAACCTATTCTCTTCAATGGTACTGTTAGATACAATTTGGATCCTCTGTCACAACACTCTGATCAGGACATTTGGGAGGTACAGTTTTTGCTGACATGATGCAGTTGAACAAAAGCAAACAATCCTTTTACCACACTAACAAAAATGACTTTTCTCATGTATGCTTGTAAGGTTCTTGGAAAGTGTCAGCTTGAAGAAGCAGTACGAGAGAAAGGAAATGGACTGGATTCATTAGGTACTCTTTCAAGTTATTGAATGTCGTTCTATTGTCTTGGATGTTCTTATTCATTAATGTATCAGTTTGATATTACAGTCGCAGACGATGGATCAAACTGGAGCATGGGGCAACGCCAACTGTTCTGTTTAGGTCGTGCACTGTTGAGGAGATGCCGAATTTTAGTGTTGGATGAAGCTACTGCATCAATTGACAATGCGACAGACTCCATTCTACAGAAGACCATAAGGGTTGAGTTTGCTGACTGCACCGTAATCACAGTTGCCCACAGAATCCCAACCGTGATGGACTGCACAATGGTGCTTGCTTTAAGTGATGGTAAGCTTTGCAATGCCTTTTAACTTATCATACTATTTTCGATAAACTGACCTTGCTTAAATGTTCTTTTCCAGAGTGTTGTTTTGGATTTCAAGGTTGCATTTTCATTAAAACTGATTGTGTTTGTCCTGTTTGTCAGGGAAAATAATGGAATATGATGAGCCTATGAAATTGATGAACACAGAGGAATCGCTGTTTGCGAAACTTGTCAAGGAATACTGGTCTCACAGTCACCCCGCAGCTTCTTGAATAACATATATCTCGGTCAGGGACTGCCATTATTTGGGGCTACCTTATGCAGGCTGTCCTACTTCTATTTCCTCCTGATTCAAACTTAAATCCGATTGAATTCAGGTAAAACCTAATGTGAGATTTAGAAGTGATGGAAATAAATTATGTAAATTTAAACCAATTTAACTTGTACTACGGATTTTAATCCAACTTCTCTCAATATTATTATTATACAAATTTTGATGTTAAGAAATGTGCTTGAAGTGCACAACTTCTGGTAACGAAAAGAAGAGATACACCTGCCAAATCAACTTCTCTCATACAGATATTATGTGCCTCCCATCATTTTATACAAACAAAATGATCATTCATAGCAGGTTTACGCATTAGAGATACACCTGCCAAATCAACTGGTCCAAAGATGATTTTTCATAACAAACCTTGGTATTCTTGCAAAAATCAAGATCACTCCAGCATGTCTCATCTACAACAACATCTGAACTTCTGTTTGGATCCATATGAACGGCTCCAATAGTAGATGTGAATACAACACGACGGACACCTGATTCAGCTGCAGCTTTGATCACATTGGTCGTCCCATTCACCGCAGGCTCGAGCATTTGTTCCTGACAAGTAGTGAGCACGTCCGCAACATTAATTTTTCATTCTATTTCTAAAATGTGGTACCTTCATTTTACTTTTCTAATATTAGGTAAAAAGGGAAAAAACAAATAATTAAAATATCACTTTTAATGAAATCGAGGTAATCTTTCGTATATTACCATTTGAAAAATACGAAGTTTAAAATATTTATCTTTAATTACTTACGTAAATAAACTATTTCATATATAATTATTTTGAAGTCCTTATTTTGTTAAGCATTTCGATCCTTATTTATATTTCTTAACTAAATAGTCCTATTTTGTTTAACATTTTAGCCCTTAATCCGTTTAGTTAACCATTTTTTGTTTAGTGAACCAAAAAAAAGAAGAGTAAGGATTTCAATTAAGCTTGCTTACCTTAAAGAGCCCGGCGAGGTTGTGGTATACCCAGATTAATTTGGGTATACCTAATAGGACAAAATAGGATCATTTGGAAGTAAAACAAGCCCACCCCTTAACCATATACTTTTAAATAGCTAACACTAAAAATTCTGATTAGGTTAATTAATTGAGTTTAGATTGATTAATTGAGAAGATTAAAACTTATGAAATGAAATTTTGTTTTTGATTGAACTTACTTGGGAAGATTTTTGATGAATTTTTTTTATTTTGAGAAAGTCTTTTGCAACGCAAATGAAAGCACAACCCAAACACTTCTAAAAATAGGATTGAAAAGCTGTTGTATGAAATCATACTCAAAATTAGATCAGAAATCAACACTTTCAGTTATGAAAGTATGAAAAGTCGGCAAGGTCGACGAATGAAGACCATGCCGACTATATTTTGCCGGCAAGGTATTTAAATGAAGAACATGCCGACTTTATTTTTTTTTTTTGACACACATGAGACGGCTATTGAAAAATATTAGTCGGCAAGGTCTATGAAAAAACCCCTCCGGCTATTGAAAATACCCTGCCGGCTATATTTGGCCGGCAAGGTATTTAAATGAAGAACATGCCGACTTTATTTTTTTTTTGACACACATGAGATGGCTATTGAAAAATATTAATCAGCAAGGTCTACAAAAAAAAAAAAACAAACCCGCCGGCTGTTGAAAAATACCACACCGGCTGTTGGAAATACCCTGCCGGCTGTATTAGTCGGCAAGGTCTTCAAAAATACCCTACCGGCTATTCAAAAAATTTACAGTCGCCGCCATGGCTGTTATGAATAGTCGGCAAGATATGCATGTTACGACCTTGCCGACTAAAAACACAGAAATCATAATTTTCGATTTCTAACCTAATATAACAATCAAATCACACAACACAATGATGGGTTTGAGTTTAGACATCCCTTTAGAGTCTTCTTTGTTGGTGGAGGCTTACGAAATCCGAGCCGCTATGCGCAATACGAAACCTACACAAGCAATGACATACCAATGCGGAAATAAAACAACTACGCAATATAGAAGCAATCACACAACACCGGCAATTACGTGGAAAAACCCCTCCAAGGTGAAGGGTAAAAAACCACAGGCAAATCTTCCACTATAACAATAATGGGTTACACACAATTCTCCCAATTTGGGGATACACTCTACTTCAAGGTGCATATAGCACTTGGATACCAATTTGCCTAATTACACTCACCCCTAAGGATGGATCAACAATTCATTTACCAAATAGATAATAGACACTATCAATTTGACAATAAGAAGTAATTGAGATACTTACTACTAGAGTTTGAACAAACCCTAGAATTTTCCCCCTTTGAAGAGATGTGGAAATTGATAGCTCAATCTTCACCACAACAACCAAGATATCCTTAGACAAGAACCCTTTCTTCTTATCTTCAAGATAACACCAAAATCATCATCAAAGATCAACTCTAATGGTGGTTTCTCCCTTTCTCTCTTTTCTTCTTCCTCTCTTTCTCTTTCTTCACAAAACAAATGAAGAGCTCG
Source organism: Papaver bracteatum (assembly GCA_023529315.1). Taxonomy (NCBI): domain Eukaryota; kingdom Viridiplantae; phylum Streptophyta; class Magnoliopsida; order Ranunculales; family Papaveraceae; genus Papaver; species Papaver bracteatum. Next base: position 661,724 of record JAJJWX010002732.1, on the reverse strand, counting down.
ACTTAATGAGTCTCCAGATGCCTTTTGGTCTTTGTAACCAAAAACAAGGCAACCACTAACTTTCTCCTCCCATTGGTTAAGGGGAATCCACATGTTTGGGCCATAAGGAGTGATAGCCCAACATTCTTTTTGCCTGTAGAATCAAACATTTTTTTGGAAAATCAATGTCGAGGATTTTCAGTTGATGGAAGAACTGGAAGAAGATGAAGGGGAAGAGCAGAGTGATTAGAGAAGAGAGATTAGGGAAGATTAAGAGTTTTTTAGTTTTTAAGTTTAGGGTTTAATTTTAAGTTAATTAGTTCAAGGGTATTGAAGTAAAATCTCCAATTTTGACCACCCCTTAGTAAGAGCACCAGGTCCATTTAAATTTGGGTATACCCCAATTAATCTGGGTATACCCCAATCTCGGCAGGTTAAAAAGGGCAGAGATATACAATGAAAATAAACATACAAAAAAAATAAATATCATTGGGAGTAAGAAGGAACTCTGAAAGATTGATACTAATAAAGGAACTTAATGGATCATCAGTAATAGGAGAAGCAGTATGAAAATCACCTTGACATCCAGTGATGGCATCAAGAAGACTACCATAATCAAGAAGATCATCTTGACATAGTATCAACCTATCTTTTGCACCTTCGAGATCTCTTAAATGGGAGTTCTTTGGATCATATAGTTTCCTGACAGTTCTTTGGAGTAATAATTTAATCAACCATGAAGCAATGAAACCTCCAGCTCCTGTAACACATACAAGGACAGAAGGTGATCTACAAGAAACTTACTATATTGCAGTACCCTATAATTGTGGCATAAACCCCTACTAGTGTCGCGATAACCTATGTAGCAAGAAGTCCTTTTTGCAGCACCAATTTTATTGCTGCAGCAAGAGATTCTACTTTTTTGCCACACGCATTTTATATTTTTGTCACAGTTGTGTGGTAAAAGTTTCATTTTGCAGCACTAAATTATATCTTTTAGCCGCAGCTGAAAAGTACTGTGACTAGAAATTTTCTTTTGCAACACCTATATTAAAGGTGTGACAATATACGGTGTAACAATAGAAATATTTTTTTTGTAGCACGAAGTACCATCATCAATAGGCATATTGATGTGTTTGCTTATTTTATTGAGAGTGAGGAATATGATTTCTAATTTATAGGTGACAAGCTATACTGTAGTTGGTCACTTCATCTGACTCTGATAAATAAATAAAATCATTGTTATAAAAAGGTATGAGGTTTATGTCCATGATGACTAAAGCTATCAGACGGACGACGTTTAATTTAGGCCCGATCCGAAGGTCGAGAAGCTACGGATTCGAAAGTCATTAGACGGCTACGAAAGACCGGAAAACTTACGCTAAGTGGTGAGGTGTGGGACAACGAAATATGGGGTGTGTCGTGCTGAGGCCGTCGATGTTATAGATGGATGATCATTGTCGTTATCTACTCTGGATATCTATGAGCGAAGGATATTAGTCGTTTTTTTTCTTTTTTTTTCTTTTTTGAAGACACTATCTCTTCCCCTCTTCCTCTCTGGAAACACACCTCGACCAGAATTTTGAGCAAATCATGGTTCTTACGAACCTTAATTCCTGATTTTATGTCTTGATTCGTTGTTATATCGAATTATGGATTTACTTCGTTCTATGGATTTTAATAAGATTCGAAAGATTGTTTCAAATTTAGGGTTTTCCAGATTGGGGTTTCTTAAGTTTAGCAAATTTTTGGATTCTTTGTTCCTGCGTCTCAGCCAGCCATTAGAATCTATTAAGCTGGGATATTAACTATTTCTCGAAGAACCCATTAATGGAAAATCCATAAATCACATGTTTCTTGCCTTTTTGTCTTCCCAACCATGGCTACCTTCTTAACCTTCCTCCACGTAACGCACAAGTATCCTTTGAAGGTTAGTAGTATCCTTATTTAATTATTACTTACGTATCTAAATTTGGATATGTTCTCTTTCGAACCTCAAGTATTTAGCTGCTGGCAGCAAAAAAATTCAAATATTTATGCTAACAAATGTAATGATGTTGAGCTGAAGATAATTTAAATACGAAATATGTATACTTATATTTGTTTGAATGTTAGTTTCTTTACTTGAGTCTATTTACTTACAAGTTTATAAGTATCCCAATTGCAACACAAGTACTGTGGGTAAAAACAACAACAACTTTTTCTCTCATTAATCTGATATGGTATTGCTGGATCTTTTTAGATTTGATGACTTGAATACTGAGAGGTTAAGAATAGATGTAAGAGGGAATGCAGCTGAGGCGACGACATTTTATTTTGATCCCAATTGCATCAATTGGGCTTTTCTGGGTTTATCATATTCTGGTGATGTTACTCCCACTCCTCCACCCTATGCACATGCATCTCTGTGTATTTCATTATGCAGTTACAAGTGTTGGGTTATCGGTCATCTAAATTCCCTTATCTCTTTCTTAGGTATTTACCCTCTATGGAAATTCCTGTTTTTTTTTTAGCTTACGTGGTTTTGCAGTGCCTTCAATAGTTCCTTACACATGCTACTATAAGCTTATTGTTTCCCTACAATCGAGTTTCCCCTTGAATCATATTCCGATAGTTTTATCGTTTGGGAGCATGTTTCTTTTAGGTTTTTGGAAGCATGTTTTCCATACTAATGTTAGCCGAAAGCGGTTTGATGTTTCAAAGATTATTATCTGTACGTGGTTTTGTAAACTCTAAGAAATATGCACGACACACATATATGGCAATTCCGTAATTGGGGTGTTCTTGGGATTCAATATGGTAGGAAATAGAAGACCTCTTTAAGCTTGATTTACTCTTTTTAAGCATTGTTCTGGGTAAATTTCACCCAAGAGTGAATAGTTGTATTATGGCACTACATAACACATCATAATGTGTATTTGAATGGAACAAATATCACACGAGTAATGACTTTTATTTGGCGAGTATCAATATTTTATGCTAATCAAGTAATTTATAATATTATTGGTTTTTTTAATTGTGAATTTTGAGATAAGAGTAATAGTTGCATGGCATTTTTGTCTTACGTTATACCCGGATTTTGAAACTATCTGTAGACTACCTAGGAAGTTAGGATTATCTTTAGTATTTAGGTGGACGAAGTAATAATGGCCGATATAGGTAAACATTGTTTGTAATATGAAATTGTGCTGACGTAAAAAATATTGTTGTTATACAACATCTTAGACTATGATTTTATAAATCCAGTGTTATAAAAATATTGTTTTCACGGGTGAAATTCATGGTAATTTTGTTTCTTCAAATTAAACTTATTTCAGTGTGAATATGTTTTAATCCAGAACTTAATTGAATCTCTAAAATTGTTTGATGACTGTAGATTGGTTTGTACTTGCGAAATTTGATTAGTTTTACTCCTAAAGTGTTATTGGAGAAGTTCTTTTGTGATTCAAATATTTTGTTAATTTTGTTCATAACAATACCGTTTAACTATGAAAGCGATCTGATTGTCAACAGATGCAAAAGGCTATGAAAATACCGATCAAAAGTGTCAGAAGTTGCTTCTCTTCATCCTAAAAAAAAGGACACCGATGTAAGGTACACAATTTTATTCATTCGATATATATCCCGGTAAAATTGACAAACTATGGTAGTATACCTTACAAACTAATTTTGAAATTTCCTAATATCAGTTAAAAACAGTGAGCAATCATTTCTTTGGCGCGTGTTGTGTAGGGTATCACGTTGTGGTACTAATATATGTTGGATGTTTCAAGAAAATTAGGGAAGTCTCTCATACTAATGTATTAAAGGTCGGGAAATCTCTTAACAACATTAGGAAACACAATTATTTTTATAAATACATCTTTGTACTAGGAACTTTGTTATATCAAGATTCAAGATTAGGAAACAGATATATCATGTGTCCCGCATGCAACACAATCTATATACACTATTCGTCTTATACATTCCTCTCAAATACTAAGGTTTGGTATGCATACCCCATCTTCTTGGTCCTGTTGTTCAATATCCTCCATGTAAACCCGAGCTTCATCTCTTTCCTATCTATACCCGAGAAAAAGAGAGCTATGTTTCCATGGATTCTGAGTCCATCATGGTTATCTCTAACCTTCATGTGACTTCTGCGTGCGTTCCGTAATCCGAGTCCAAAATGTGGTAGTAGTTTCTAGCATCGGTTTTGTTTCCAACGAAGGAATACCACGTCCACATGGACCATTCCGATCTGTTCTGCCTCGAAGTGTAGGAAGAATTACTTACCCAAATAGTTGACGTCCTGAAGTGCAAAGGCAGAAAAATAAACATTAGAGACCTTAGCAAGTGAAAATAGATGTTAACTTCTCTAAAATTATACCATTAATGTTCGTTTATTGATGGAAAATTACATTATCATGTGTTGTCAGAGTGTGAAATAATGGAAAATGATAATAAACAACTCTTACTTCTGAAAAACAACTGTCCAACAGTGGAAGTATTATTTCAGTTTGCATACACATTGAGATCTTATGAATTTCGTACACATGTTAATGGTGAGATATAATGGATATCAGCTATGGAGTTACATACTATTGAATAAGTTCACAGAAAAATAATAATTTTCCTGGACTATCTCATAGACAAATGTTAGGGAAGGTTCCGCTGCATTTGCTCTTTATACCCCAGGACTTATTCTTCCTTTTGTTACATCTGAAATCAACCACTTGCACTTCTTAATTCTGTTGAGTTTCCTTCTAATGAAATTCGATTTCTTATTCTTTGATATCAATTTGCCTCTATGAGTATATTTGTATCAATACATTCTTTTATCTCAACCCCTTATAGTTACCCATAATAAAAAAATGGATCATTCAAATTTGAGCCTTCTTTTTAGCCAAGGAAATGCGGATAATACAAACTTTTAAAGAGTTCAAGAGTGTTTTTTCCCTTATTAGTTCATTGTTATTATTGCTAACATTGAAGATAATACAATCAAACAAGGGTCTTAAATTAGTTTATGGTCTCTGTCTTACCTACCCAATTTGAGAAACATGCTCAATTATTTATGATTTTATTTTATCAAGGGATGAAAAAGCTTTCAATCCTGTGAGAGGTTGAGTATGTGGAATAAAATTATGGGTTGATGCAGGGAAATAAAACTTACTTTTTTGGCATGTAGCACCAGATGATTATGATGATTGATAATAAATATAATCAAAATGTAAATTTGTAGTAGAATGCAGTTTACCCTGGGTTCAATAGTTTTCATCTCTGTAACAGGTACCAGAAGAGGTTCTTATAACAATCTTGCTGATGATGATGGGCTTATCTGTTCCTTACTAGATTTGGAACAATGGACGCTCAAGTCGAAGCTTTTATAGGCTCACAAGGGGTCTATGAAGAACACAATTTTTAGCTGGCAAACCCGCTGGAATCTTCTACAGTATCGGGTCTCAAGTGGTGGTCAGGAAACAATTGCCTAAGTCTCCCTCTGCTCTCTTTACATAAGCGGTAACAAATTATTCATCGAAAAAAACACTTATTAATTTTATTTTGTAACCTCAAATATACAGGTTGAGGGAAATCACTCAGTTGGTTCACCATGGACTAATCTATTTCATTGGATACACATTTGAAGCTGGGATGTTTAAGATGGAGAAAGTGAAAGGTGGTAGCCAATATGGTGCATAAATTTTTGCTGGGGATGGACCAAGACCAAGACAACCAACTGAGATCGAACTTGGACGAGCCTTTCATCGGGGGAAGTACATTGTTGGCATTGTAAAGAAGATCAAGTGAGTTCCTTGATTTATGTATCCTTATACAATTACTGTAGATTATATACTTTTTGATTTCTTCTTTCCTTTTCAATTCCAGAGATGTCACATCTACTTCTTTCGTTGTGCTCATAACAGTAAGATATATTATTTGAATTCTATGGACTATCTACTATTTTATTGTGCTGCTCATGGATTTCATTAAAAGCTGAATAGAATCAATGAGGATAGGCTTAGCAGAATCTTCTTTTGTTTTATTGATATTCTGTAGTTTGTGAATGGGTGTTTCTTATTTTATTAAGCTCCGAGTTCTTAAGATGATCTTTTTAATGTACTTTACAGTCACTAAGTAACTTATATGAACCGTCTTCACTTTTTGAGAGAGTGAATCTTTTATGGCCGAGGAGAAGAAGTTCCTATAAGTTACTGGGTGATTGCATGGACATTGGATGTGATCCATTGAATATATTTTTAGAAATTGTGCAACGTCTTGATAGAACATAGAACGAAGACGGTTGGTTAAATCAAAAGGTATTACTGTTTCTTATGATTCTATTCTGACAATGATCATGGCTGAATTATACAGTGACAACGGTTGGTGAGAATTTAAGTTGCTTAGTTGGTGAGAATTTAAGTTTCTTAGTCACTTTTGTAGTAGTAAAGTTTCTTATCAGTTTTTTCCTTCATATTGTGTAAAAGATTTACTTCATGTAGGATTAGAAATTAGGGTTTTCATGTTTTATGAGTAATTAGGTAATGTATGTGACATATATCCTATAACCGGTCTCTAGAAGTCTGAGTTGTACTTTCTATAATCTATAGGTAGAATATGTTGTCACACAATAATTTGGATCAAATATGAACTTCAAAAGTGTTATCCTTTTGAAGAGTTTGTACTCAGGGTTTCCAATGTCCATGTGTATATGGTAAGTCGGATGAGATTAAACTTCAGAAGGTATAAAACTTAGATACTCTTGATACAGAATCTGTGTGATGGTTTAGTCTAATCTAGAAGTGGAATGTGATGGCATTTAGTTTATCCTAGATTAAGTGAACAAATTTATTTGCTATCTCAAAATTTGTTTGGTCAATAGTCCATAATGGCAGTGATCTTTTCCATGGACCAGGTCAGTTTAGTTTGTTTTTACTGTTAGTTTATTAGAATTTTGTCTATGTTTTTTAATTTTATTTTCTAGCTTACAATAGCTGTTTATCAAAATATAAACCCATAGAAAATTAAAACTAACCCATTACAAGTTGAGCACTAGGAAACAAGTTGTTGTTAGTCAATGTTCTTGATTCTTAATTAGAAAACCTGAAATCTGTTAAGACTTTCTATATTCAAAATGTATTTATAATTGTATTTTCATAGAATGTTAAAATAAAGTTAATATTTGAATTATGCTTTGTTCATTTTCAGGCACGTAAGTTTAGTACATTGATCCATTGCACAACAAAGAACTGATTCTACTGACAGAGGCATGGGAACTCACTCGAATAAAAGTCCATTATGGACTCTAACAGGTAGGTAGACTAATCCCTGACTGTATTTCCTGATATATAGTTGTTTTTGGAACAAACAAACCTTACTATATATTTTACACTAGGAAGAAAGATCGTTTTAGAGATTTTGTCTTAATCAATATTAGATACATATTATAGTTTTTGTACTAGGAATAAAGGGAGATTTTACGAACTTCGGCGAAGCTGTTTCGTTGCGGCTTTTTTGGTTGTTGAGCATATGACACTAAAAAGAAAATATACATGCCTCATGAGCATGTCCACTCTCCATTGTGAACTTCGTTGATCCATTGTGAGCATCTCCACTACTTTCTCCATTTGGAAGTAAATCGAAGAGTTTTGGTTCATCTGGATTATTAACAAGTATTTTTCTGAAATTCTATTTTCGAATTCTAGAATCCTTTTCTTTTGATCATAGCTTCTCTTTTCTCTTCCCGTGACATAAATTAATTGCCACTACAGTCCTCAGATCGTCCTTTATACATCTTCTTACGCACAGATCATTGCATATTGACCACAAAACTTTGTTAGCCTCTACAAGTAAATTTCTTCAACTTCTCCTCAGATTTTGCTTCTTTAACTTATGTCTTACTTACTGACACAAGATTGAACTTGAGTCTTTTGATGTCGGATTCATCTTCTTCATTTTGGGTGTCACTTTAATTAGGATTCAAGTGGATGAGTACCATTATCTCAATACCTAGCTTGGAACATAGTTCAGTTGTCATTCGTTGATGTTTTCATTCCTTTGTTTATTTGTTTATTTATTTGTCATGTTATTATCATACTATCATGTACCATCAAGTCCAACAATAACTAAGGAATACTGTAGAAAGGATGGAAAGAAACACAAAGAAGCTTACTTTGTTTGTTTCATTGCAGAAGTAATGTTATTATGTGTGACAAGCACTTCATTGAAGATGAAAGCATTGAATAGTTATGAGGATGACGTATGATGGAACATGAGGAACATCTACAGCAAGACTATAACTAACAACTATTCTGAAGAAGAAGATAGGTTTTAAAGGTAAAAAACTTCTACCGATATAATGACAAGTCTCAACCTCACAGATCGACTATCGTAGAGATCAATACAGGAGTTGACATGGTAGAGATCAATGCAGAAGATGACATAGTAGAGATCCAGACCTATATTCAAATTTAAAATCCTAGACTACGTTAGCGAAAAATTCATGTTTCTACCCCAACCTCAGATACTTTGTAAGCGATGGTTCCCTTTAGATACAAAAATTTCCCTAATGTCTTGATATTTCTGGTGAAATCATCGCATACCCATATTTAGTATGTTCATTGTCCAGATAGGTAATGACCACCCAACCACCGTCTTGATTTTATTCAATAACGTATTCATACAATGTAATTGTGGAGGCCAAGATCAACCTCTAAGAGACGGATGTTTAAATGGAAAGGGTGCCACCAAGTAACTTGGATTTAATAGTGGAATTCTTTTTTAAGCAGGCACACCATGATCAGTATTCACAATTATAAGTTCCCAAGCCTGCAAACGTGTATACTTTATACAAACTTATGGATGAGCAAGTAATATGGATAAACTGAGTTGTCTTGAATTTAATTTTCTTACTGTTCTAGGTTACTTTTATGTACTCCCTATGTCCCCAATATATAGGCGGAAAAGAGAGTTTTACATTGAATAAGATTTTTTTTTGTTTTTACAAATTTTTAATTTTTACCTAATTTACCTTTATAAATACCAAAAAAATAATTGAATTTATCTAGAAAGTATCAAATTAAGAGTTTTAAACCCATTAAAATATTAAAGCAGTGGAATTATTACTGGGAATACCATAAATTTGGTGATACCCATACTCTTTAATAGGGGTATAAAAGGAAGAAAGAACATTGGAATAAGTTTTCTGCCCATCTAATGGGACTAGAAAGTTTTGCTTCTCCTCCTTTATAATAGGGACGGAGGGAGTATTGAATTTCAATATTTTGCTTTTAACAAGTTTTTGTCGATTAACAATTGTTGATATATTAAGTACATTTTTATCTTTTAAATTCTATTCGAAATCGAGATGACTCGAAATCATGGAGGGCTCAAACAAATATGATGTCATTTTTAAAAATTCAATGTGTTCATTTATGTTAATTATTTTTGATATTAAAATCATACAGCAAAAACAAGACGGAAAAAAGAAGATGCATACCAAATTACAAGCTCATAACTAATTCTTAAGTTTTCAATTTTAGCCAAGGGGTTCCAATTATCAAATCTATTTGTGGTGGTTTGGATATGATCTTGAAGGACTTTTAAGGTGCATGTCATATTTTTTCTTATATAGATCCTTCTGTCACACCAATTTAATATCATGTAAAGGAAGAGTGATTTTATTTTTGGTCTGTTGATGTACTTGAATAGGCGTTTGCTAATAATCATTCCTCCGAGAAATTATTATGCAGTCAGCTTGCTCCAATTCTCATTCCCCCGAGTGATAATGACAATAAAAATACTATTTAATCGATTATAGTTTTCCATTTTCTTTTGTATTTCATTTTAATGTGAACATGTAATATTGATAACGGCTATGTAAAACTTCTCCCAAATGCCAAGGTAATAATTGGACAAGAGATAGATGACGGGATTTATATTTTGTCTCCCAAGGTAATAATTGGACAAGAGATGGATGATGGGTTTTACATTTTGTTCTGCATACAAGGTTATTGCGTACGTCCAAAGTGTTGCACACTAAAAGGAAAGGTTGAGTCGGGCCTCAAGGCCCCGGTGATACCTAGTAATAGTAATAAAAAAGTTACAGCAACATTTTTTTTATCCAACTTTCGTCATTCGTATAATCACCCAAAGATGGCGATTTTGGGTGCGTGTAAGGGATGAGCTGTTCGAGAATTCTTAGATGGAGCATAAAAGAATTTATTTCTTCTGAACGACTGACCCATAAATTGGTTGCAGAAGTTGAAGGGTGTACCCACATCAAAATTCAGCTACTCATCAAACTTGTGAATTAGGAAGTGGTTGCTATAAATGCCATATCCATGGAAGATTCAAACGGCGTGGCTCATGATCTCGCCAAGTATTCGTTACAAAACAATGTCGTTTTTCAGGTGGCATATATACATACGTAACATACTCCCATTCCATACCTTCCTTTATGCATCCCTCGTTTTCACTGTCTGTATTTATTCGGTGAAGTGGAGCCAAAAGTAACAAGGAATTTTTTTTACCATAGGCCAAAATGGGTAAATGGGAAGTGAACAAGCGACATCCCCCATTTGTACCATGTCTTGTATGGCAAATTAATGCCCAAGTAGCAGCCATACTCTTTATTGAGCTAACACTCCTTTGTCAAACTTTTATTTCATGTAATTAATACACTAATATAAATAAGTTACCAGAGTCACTTACTTTTCCTGCAGAATATACTTAAAATCACAGTAACATTTTATTAGCTTATTGATTTAGTAGGACAAATTCAGATTATTACACTTGCAATATCTTTAGAATTGGTTATACTTGTTCGAAACACATTATCTTGAATTTTCAGAGTGAATGTGAGATCACAAGTTGTCCAAACAACGATCCATCTTCTTTGATCAACTTCATTGGTTGTTCATCGTACTTCATAATTTTCCCTGTATCTTCTGGATCACATTAAGCCATCTAGTTCTTATACACCAACAGACAGTACCTTTATTAAGATCTCCAATCACTGACTCTGAGTCTGATCTTATGATTACTTTACTGCATTTCAACAGAACAGCCCATTCTAGAGCACACAACACTCTGTAGCAAATCAATACAATGCACGGCTTCTTGCAGGAAAACCAAATAATGAATTTTGAGAAGCTTAATTTCGTACTAGGTTTGGAAAACCAAATCGTTCAAGAACAATCGAGAATGCAATCCCTTGGATGCAAATCACCAGATCCCCACCACTGTCAACTGCCAGCGCGCCATCTACAATTCTATATCGTCTACATGATAACCTGATAGTTTTTGATATTCTCTGCTGTGACTTTGTGAGCCAGCTAGCTAGTTGGTGATGATGGATGACGGATAATTAATGGAATGATTTCGTCTAGTTTCCTACTTTAGAATCCGTGACTAACTCATATGAGCCTGATCGAGTCCACCCAAAAAAAGGAAATTCCAACAAATAGAAATCCATACTATTATAAACACACCTTAGCCCTTCCTCTTCCACACTGCGAGATACACACAGAAACTTTCTTAGCTTCAATACTAACAGATCCTCATCACCACCATGTCGGGGGAACCAGCGAAGATGATTACTTTGAATAGTTCTGACAAACAGACCTTTATTGTCGAGGAGACTGAAACGACAAGATTGAGAATATTAATCGAAGTTTTCTTATTGAAAAGCTTGAGTTACAAAACCGCGGTTTCCCTGTGAATTAATAGGTAGAGATAAAACAAATCTACATGTAATAAATATATTTCCTAACTAAGAAATTATATAACCATATATACAATATATACAATGAATACATATCTCTTAATACTCCCCCTCAAGTTGGAGCATGGAGATCACGAATGCCCAACTTGCGAAGAAGCATCTCAAACTGAGGACGTCCAAGAGCTTTGGTGAAGATATCTGCAAGCTAAGAAGTTGTTCGAACATGAGAAGTAACAATAGCACCAGACTGAATTTTATCGCGCACATAATGACAATCAATCTCAATATGTTTGGTGCGTTCATGAAAAAAAGGATTAGCAAGAATATGAAGTGCAGATTGACTATCACAGTAAAGTCGCATAGGCTGAGAGTGAATCACACCTAGAGATTTCAATAATGCCTTTAGCCACGTGAGCTCACTACAAGTATGAGCCATGGAACGGTACTCGGCCTCAACAGAAGAACGAGATACTGTGTGTTGCTTCTTTGTCTTCCAAGATATAGGTGAGCCTCCCAAAAAAATAAAGTAACCACTAAGTGAACGTCGACTAAGAGGACAGGAGGCCCAATCAGAATCACAATAAGCAGTAAGCTGAAGAGCACTATTTTTACGCAAAACAATCCCTTGACCCGGATGGCCCTTCAGATAACGAAGAACTCGGAGAGCAGCTTCCCAATGAGATACCCGAGGAGACTGCATAAATTGAGCCAATACATGTACCGAGTAACATAATTCAGGACGAGTAATAGTCAAATAAATTAAACGTCCAATAAGCCGACGATATTGGGATGCATCAGAATAATGTGGTCCATCATCTAGAGCCAAACGATGATGTTGATCCATGGGTGAATAAGCTGGTTTGGCTCCAAGAAGTCCAGTCTCCGACAAAATATCCAAAGTGTATTTCCGTTGAGATAAAAATAGCCCATCAGCTCCACGAGACATTTCAATACCAAGAAAATACTTGAGACTTCCCAAATCTTTCATGTGAAAACAATGGCTTAAATATTCTTTAAAAGCACTAATAGCAAATGAATTATTCCCAAAGAATAATTAAATCATCCACATAGACCAATACATTGATAGAATTCTCACCTCGTCGTAGAGTAAATAGAGAATAATCAGCATAAGACTGTATAAACCCAAAAGCCTTAAGAGCAGCTGCAAGCTTAGCGAACCAATTACGAGGAGCTTGACGAAGACCATATAAAGATTTATGGAGTCGACACACCTTACCAGGAGAATTAGTCGAATATCCTGGAGGAAGTTTCATATATACTTCCTCATCGAGATCCCCATGTAGAAAAGCATTGTGAACATCCATTTGATGTAACTCCCAATCACGAGCAACTGCGACTACTAAAAAAGTTCTAATTGAAACCATTTTAGCTACGGGAGCAAATGTTTCATGATAATCCACTCCTTCCACTTGTTTATTACCAAGGACGACCAAGCGAGCCTTATACCGCTCGACAAGACCATCGAATTATATTTAATTTTGTAAACCCATTTACAACCAATAGCCTTCTTCCCTGGCGGCAAATCAGTAATAGATAATGTGTCGTTCATATCAAGAGCATTAATTTCCTTAGACATAGCTACACGCCAACATGGAAGGCGAACAGCTTCAACATAACTGGTAGGTTCTTTAAGAGTAGTAATCGCCGCCAAGAAACGAGTATGATTAGCAGAAAAATTTGCACAAGACACATAATTATTTATGGGATAAGGCGTACCTGAAGACGTTGACGAGTGAGGAGTGGAGGAGCCGGGGTCTATTTCTTTGATGGTATTACACACATAGTCCTTTAATCGAGTATTAGGAACCCGAGAACGAACACTTCTTCGAATTGACGTCTCTGAGATATCATTATTATTATCATCACTTTCTGTAACAACTGACACGTTCTTTTGGAGCCCAGACGAGGCAAAATCATCCCTTAAAGACACTGATGATCTTGTGACCTTTGAAATTCCGTCACTCCCTGTGACTGTTTGAATTCTAGGACTATTAAACAAATCACTTACGCCTGGAGAAGTATTCATGTCACTAGCGGACAAAATTTGTACATCAGTGCCCATTGGACTTCTGTCACTATTAGACAAATTAAGTACATTACTGGCTGGTGTAATGATTTGATCAACACTAGACACAACCCGTTCTTTACTTCCTGGTGTAGAAATTTGGTCACTGCTAGACAAAACCCGTACATCAGTTCCTGGAATATGATCAGTAGTGTCAGTACCGGACAAATTTCTGTTCACGGATTGTACATCGCCTGTGTCTATTGGTCTGTTGTCACCAACTGACGCTCTCTCTTCGCCTGTCCGTTGATCATTCAGTTTAGCTGTCCCATTTAAAGTAGTACCCGGAATAGAAGTACCGTCAGACAACAATAAATCCGACTGTTCTGAAATAATTTCCAACCTTGCACCTTCATTTTGGCACTCTTCGTTATTATTATCCAAAGAAAGAATAGTATAAGGAAATTTATTTTCAAAGAAAACCACATCACAAGATACAAAGAATTGTTTCGTTTCCAAATCAAATAATCGCCAACCCTTTTTTCCATAAGGATAGCCAATAAAGATACATTTCCGACCTCGTGGATTAAATTTATTACGATCACGAGGCACAACACTAGCATAGCACAAACATCCAAATACTCGAATATGAGTATAAATAGGAGACTTTCTGTGTAGCAGTTCATATGGGGTTTTACCATTTAACAAGGCAAAACAGGGCGTGCGATTAATAATATAAGCAGCACTTAGGATACATTCACCCCAAAAGCGAAGAGGTAAATTTGCTTGAAATCGCAAAGCACGCGCCACATTCAGTATATGACGATGTTTGCGTTCCACTCTCCCATTTTGTTGTGGTGTATCCACACATGAGGTCTGAAATTCAATTCCGTGTTTAGTAAAAAATGGAATCAAAGGACGAAATTCCGTACCATTATCGCTGCGAACTTGCTTATCAAATTGTGTGTTTGCCATTGCACAAAAATTCTGAAAATTTTGCACCACCTCAGTTTTATATGCCATCAAATAAACCCAAATGCAACGAGAATAATCATCGACAATGGTAAGAAAGTAATGTGCACCACAAGAAGATGGAGTACGATAAGGACCCCACACATCCCAATGTACTAAATTGAAGAGGTCATCAGCTTTATTCTCACTAACCGGAAAAGTAGTCCGAGTTTGTTTAGCTTTAAAGCAAATATCACATGATTCCTTAAGAAATTTCTGACAATCAACTTTATTCATACCCGGAAGTAAAGAAACAACCTTATTAGACGCATGACCCAAACGTCTATGCCATAAACAATAATCTTCTCCAACTGATACTCGATTTGCAGTAATGAGCATTACACTATGGAAGATATAGACCCCGACTCGTTCCTCACCCACACCAATCACCGTCCTCGTAGTGCGGTCCTATATCACACACAACTTATCAGTCAAAGTTACAATACATTTAAGATCTTTAATTAAGCATGCTAAGGAAATCAAATTGCATTGAAGATCAGGAACATATAAAAAACGATATAATCTTATATTATCTCCAAACGCCACAGTGCCTTCACATGGTGCAATTGTATATCCGCCGTTCGGAAGTTTTACGGAAGAAAAACCTATTTGATATGTTTTACAGAAAAACTCTTTAATTCCTGTCATATTCCTTGAATCCCCTGTATCAAGTATCCATTTACTAGAAAGGTTTTCCTTCGAACCCTCCTTATTAGAAGAATTAAGCGTATTCACAATAGCTTCCCACTGTGCATCATTGAGAATATTAGCAAATGGTACTCGATCTTGTGATGAAAGATATCTTCTAGTTGAATTTGCATCAATATTCATAAGCGCGGTATTAAAAACAACTTGTTCATAATTATCACCATTCAATTTCACCGGGGAAATCATCATACCCGTATAATCAGAAAAATGTAAGTAATTGAAGTTTATTTCGATTCTGGCTCAGATGCCATGAAACGACAAGATTGAGAATATTAATCGAAGTTTTCTTATTGAAAAGCTTGAGTTACAAAACCGGTTTCCCTGTGAATTAATAGGTAGAGATAAAACAAATCTACATGTAATAAATATATTTCCTAACTAAGAAATTATATAACCATATATACAATATATACAATGAATACATATCTCTTAATAGAGACCATTGCGCTGCAATCTAAAACCCTTGAGCTCATGATAGCTGATATCGAAACTGAGAGTATTGTTATCCCCTTGCCTACCATCGAAGGCAATATCTTGGCGAAGGTAATCGAATACTACAACAAACACGCTGAGGTGGCGACTAGTGATGAAGATAAAAGGCTTTGGGATGCAGAGTTTGTGAATTTCGTTAGTACAGATACATTGTTTGGCATAATCCTGGCTGCACACTATCTTAACATAGAGCGATTGTTAGACTTGACATGTCAGAAACTGGCCGACATGATTAAAGATATGAAACCTGAGGAGGTACGACAGTTATTTAACTTCGAAAACAATTACACCCCTGAAGAAGAAGAACAGATTCGTAAGGAAAATCAATGGGCTTTTGAATGATTTATTTTAGCAATAAAATATCTTTCAGTGGCAACAACGTGGAGTAAGAGGCAATTGTAGTTGGTCCATAGGTTTCTTTTGATCATATCTAGTGTTTATTTTCTTTCTTTATGAATGGATTCATATTTTGGCTATATTATTTTTATGTTTAAGCATTTTTCTGTGTTGAAACAACAATTATCGGGTAAAGAATAATGATAATAAGCCTTGGTAGGCAAACCCATGTACCAGGCAGAATGAAAAGATACAAATTATAGACAAATTTCGCTGGCATCTAGATAGATTTCTTCTTTTTTTTTAATAGAAAAACTTAAGGCAAAAACACCTTAAAAAACCATTACAGCTCCATCAACACCATTACAAGGACCATTACGGAGATACTGTATGAAACGGAAATTACAAGGATAATATGAGCAACAACACTTACAGATATGATGTAAGAAACTTGAGCTAGCAGACTTGACTAATAAGGACACTAACAACTCTAGAGACATAGAAAAGAGAATCACCCAATAATACAACTAATTGAATCATTTCCTTGTGAAGTTTAGATGGTATTATTTGGAAAGAACTAATTTCTTCCAAATCAATTAACGATTTTGCACAGGGTAAAATTGTTAGGATCCAAGAAAATATCCATCCATCTCTCAGGGTTTTGGGTATATGGAGATGAACAACCACACACAACACTCCTTTCCTGGTCACGGACAGGAGAGGCAGGATCATACAATGATCCACTTTTTTGTAACAGAGTACCTGAAAGGAACCCAATACAGGGGTATTGATTAGTGATAAAATTTTGCTACTTCGTCTCTTTGAATCGGATGTTATGTTGATTGATCTTAGAGTTGAGCATGTGATTGTTGTTGCTGCTTATATGATTCTTCTTGTTGATTCTGTGATTGTTGTTGCTGCTGTAGTTGAAACTCTTGTGATTGCTGCTGCTACTTTTGAAACAAGTGATTTTGTTGCTGCTATTGATCCTGATTTAAGAGATGCTGAAGAAGTATTGAAAACAGAAATTTTCCTCCGCAAAGAGATAGAACCCATCATTCATAATAATCGAATCTACACTAACAAGAGAATAACTACACCGATCTAAAACTTAAAGGGGGTGAAAACCCAAGTAGATTTCTCAAAGAAATCAGTCAGATTTAAACCGAAAACTAACCTAAAAAGATGAAATCAAAGCAGTAAAATATGAAGATTTGAAGGGAGAAGATGGTATCAGACTCAAACTGCGCTAGGGTTTCGTTGGTTTTTCAGAGAGGAGTTTTTTCTGGAGAGAGAGTTTTTTTTTTTTCACATCATGGACACTAATATATGCCATGGAAACTAGTTGGGAAGATCTTTCTAAGTAGCTAGTTGGTTTATCATGGACAATAATATATACCATCCCGATCATGGTGAATTTTATACACATCAAAAGAATAATCAACAACACCGGAAGCAACTTTTTAATGCACCTTTCCCCAACTGATGGATTTCTCTAAAACCAACTCATAAGACCACCTTTCACAGGTAATGGGTGCAGAAATTTGCACTTGGTGAGGCTATTTCCCGTGCTATGAAACACAAGTGTAATAAATATCTTGATATTTGTTCCTCTCATGGATACAGATTTGACACGTTGGCTTTCACGACATTGGGCGAGCTTGGTGAGGAAACTGTGGTTTTCTTGAAACGGCTTACGAATTATTTAGCTAGGCATGATTTTAATTCCAAAGTCGGCAAATTTTTGTATCATAGGTTAATGTTGCGAACCAGAGGAGGGTGGGAGCTCATATTGTTGCTCGGCATACAACTCTTACCCTAGCTTCTAATGATTTACTTAAATTCAATATATCATTATCCTTTTTATAAAATTAATAACCTAACATAAATAAGTAAAGGGTAATCAAGTCATTTTGTAACATCAAGATATCTCTTATCACCAAATGATGAATGTAATATAAGAGATACCTCAAAAATGGGTTTGTCCCAAAAAAAAATTATTGTTATTATTTATTTATTTTAATTTAGTAACTGAAAAAACAAAAAAGAACTCTGACCATTCTCGGGTAAGACACACCCTTCATGTCAGCAACAAATTTTTTAACCTCCTAGTAGGTTAATTAGTAAACTACGCACCCTATAAAAGTCTCTCAGAAGCTTTCTTCGACAAAGTGTCATTGTACTGATTCACAAAGACAAGATCTTCAAATTTTCCTTCATGTCAACAATGTCTTGGACCATGGAGGAGCAACTTCACCATTGCACAGTTGAATGGTATAGGTTCAGTCATAATCAACCTCAAGCTTTTTGACTCCCACAGTTGGAGAGCAAGTAAAAAACCACTTCTTGCATCCCAAACTTCGGCCACATTACTCTCATTGTGATAGATGTAGCTAGCAAAGACTTCCACAAAATAACCTGCATCATCTCTAACCACCCCTCCAATTCCTGAAAAATGAGAGTTAGAAGAAGCACCATCTGTATTTAACTTATAATATCTGTACATGGAAAATTTCCACTTAACTAGTATTTCACGCATACAAGTAAATCTTTCCTCTTATTGAATGACAATAAAGTAATATTCTCATGCTCTTCTAATGGCCAAATCAAGAGTGTTCAAAGCGACAAACTTCTCATTTTTCATGAATTAATCTATTTCCTACTGTTCCACATACACCAGAGAACATGAGGGATAATGTAACACCAACTAATACTACCAACATAAGTGTTCATAGAAAATAATTGTTTTAAGTATGTAGGTGAGATCACATCCAACTTTATTCTCGAACCTGTCATGTCATGCAACTTATTCCTAATAGAGGAAACTCATTAGCAATTGAAGAAAAAAACTGGTGAATAGTTTCAAATTCACAATTATAAAAGGAACATTCGGGAGTTGAACAAATACCTTCCCGATAAAGTGATTTATTTAGATTAAGTTTGTTGTGGCACAATTTCCACACAAAGAATTTGATTTTATGTGGACATTTGATATTCCACATAAATTTCCAGTCAACATTGGTATTATCAGTACCAACTTTCCTGGAAATTAGATATTTATAAACCTCTTTAAAATTCACCCTACTATCTTTCCCATGAGATGAAACTCTCATATCAATCCTACTATCACTCGAAGGAATGTCTACAGAATAAATACTTCTCTTCACTTCATCAGAAATGAATTGATCAACAACAGATAGATCCTATTGTATCGTGTTTGGGTTAATGACATCTTGTTTGTAGGTAAAAATGGTTTCTGCAGATTTCGGTAATTTCGGGTGTGCGGGTGAGAAATATTTTAAACCCTAAAAAATGTACTGCAAGGGAGTACTTTAGATTCGAGAGATCAATCTGTACAAATCTAGCCTAAACCAAGAAATGGCCGTTCCGGACTTGCTTCGGTCACAAAGTGGAGGAGAATGGGGGTTTTGGAGAGGGAAGCAAGGAAAGTGATGAGACCAGAATAGTTGATTCTGGAAGAGTAGTTGTGTTACTACGACTTGTATCAAAAAAGTGGGAAAGCTAACAAATGGTAAGCTAGCAAGTATTTTATGATTATTGTATATTCTCGAATGGACTTGTTGTTTAGTGAAAATAGGCAAGACCTATTTATACAAGTCGAAGTAAAACGTACTCTGGTCTCATTAAGGGATGGATAAACGGGTAAGTAAATGGGAGGAGGTGATAACCGTATGCATGGAATTGATGTTCCATAAAACCGTTAACGTATGGAATTGATGTTCCACAAAGCCGTTAACACATGGAATTGATGTCGACCGTTTCACCATTAACTCCCTATATTTACTAACCGTCTCACCCTTATGACACTTCCTTATGACGGGCATAGTGTACGACGCACGCTGTAAACCGCCAAACCAATACCCAAAGAGGATCCCCCAGTTTGTGATATGTGTTTGATGTCTCGAATGTTTCTGTGAAAAACATGTGGCATGTCGTTGTTGCCTGGAAAGTCGAGCTTGGGAGACTTGGTAGCTTGGTGACCTTCGACGGTCGAGATATTGCATCTTAAGAGGAAAGGTATCCGTTGATTGTCGCACGCTTTCGTTCGTTGGTGGCCGCATAGAGAAGGCCAGCATGGCAGCGTGGCTAGGTTGGCATGCCGTTGGCATGGCATGGTTTGGCGTGGTTAAAATTAGGTTTTCGGGCCAAAGGTTACCATGCGTTTTCTAGTAACCTTGGATGGCTGGGATTTGCTCCTAAGATTGAAGGGAAACTGTTGATTGTTTCACGCCTTCGTTTTGGTAGTCGCGTAAGGAAGGCCAACATGGTGGCGCAGCTAGGGCCAAGGGTTTGCCATGGGTGCATGATGTGGCCAGCTTGGCTAGGTGTGGTTTGGCTTGGCATGTGGGGCCAAGGGTTTTCCATGGGCGCATGGCGTGTCTAACTTAGGATAGGTGCAGTTTTGGCTCGGTATGTGGGGCAAAGGGTTTTCCATAGGCGCATGGCATGGCTATCTTTGTCTAGGCGCGTTTTTGGCTTGGCATGTGGGGCCAAGGGCTTGCCATGGGCGCATGGCATGGATTGCTTTGGCTAGGCGCGATTTTGGATTGGAATATGGGGCCAAGGGTTCGGCGCGACCAAGCTGGGTTCGTGGCCAAGCTAGGGTTTTGGGCCAAAGGTCGTTTGGTAACCTTGGACGACCGGATTTTCTCCTGGGATTAAAGGGCAACCATTGATTGTTGCATGCCTAAGTTTTGGTAGCCGCGTAGAGAAGTCCAGTATGGTGGTGTGGCTAAGTTGGCATGTGGCCGTGGCGAGGCGCGTTTGGCATGTCGCGATAGGTGTGGCGGGCATGGTTTGCCATTGGCACATGGGTGCGGCTAGCATGGTTGGCCTACCTTTGCGCGGTTGGTGTGGCTGGCATGGTATGCCATTGGAACACGGGTGAGGCTATCATGGTTGGCATGCCTTGGCGCGGTTGGTGTGGATGGCATGGTTTTCCATTGGCATAAGGGTGCGGCTAGCATGGTTGGCATGCCTTGGCGCGGTTGGTATGGCTCGCATTATTTGACATTGGCACAAGTGTGCGGCTAGCATGGTTGGAATGCCTTGGCGTGGTTGGTGTGGCTCACATGGTTTTCCATTGACACAGGTGTGAGGCTAGCATGGTTGGCATGCCTTGGCGCGGTTCGTGTGGCTGGCATGGTTTTCCATTGGAACACGTGGGAATTAGGTTTTGGATTGTCGTAATCCTAATTGGTATTAAAAAGATACCCCGGTAATTTTTCACAAACACATTAAAGGTTTCAATAAATGCGCCTAGGTGAAGATTATTACTATAAATGTTATGACGTCACTATCTGACTAGGGTTTAGGGTTTTACGATTTTAACCCTAAGCTAAAAACCACCATCAACATTAAGTCCCCTGTTTAGCTCGGAACATGTGCCTTGTTGCGAGGTAAGCATATGATGGTGACATAAAAGGAAGGAATCGAGATGTAAATCATTGCAAACATGGTCCGGAAAATCCGACTAACCTTTTTCGAGAGGTGAAGAGAGTTTCTGCTTCCCGTGTTGGCGGGCCTGCGTAAGTTGTACTGGGGATGCAAATCGTGGAGAGGTGATGCAAAAATTGTCGACTTGGTCTGGTCTTACAT
Source organism: Papaver bracteatum (assembly GCA_023529315.1). Lineage (NCBI taxonomy): Eukaryota > Viridiplantae > Streptophyta > Magnoliopsida > Ranunculales > Papaveraceae > Papaver > Papaver bracteatum. The sequence continues at coordinate 639,849 of JAJJWX010002732.1, read as the reverse complement.
CTCCGAGGCGAAGTGGGAGGCGGGCGCGGTCTTGGAAGGCAAAGCATAATGGACGGCTTGGCTCGTAGGGCTAAGGGGTGGCGTGGTATTGGAAAGGCAAGCGTGCGTGGATGACTTGGCATGATAGGGCCACGACATTGGAGCGGGCGGCATGGCATGGTGCGGCCATGGCAAGGCGAGATGTACACGAATGGCTAGGCATGATGGGTCCATGGCAATGGAGCATATGGCTTGGTGTGGTCACGACGAGGCATGGTTTGGCGAGGCAAGGCATGCATGGGCGGCTCGGCATGACTGCGATTTGCCTTTGCGGCCCAATTGTTTCTTTTTGAATGCCAATGGGAAATCTTTTCCCCTTTCGAAAATTAAAGTATCACACCCTTGTGTCCCACCTAGATTTCATTAGGTTTTGATGAGGCGTTTCGTTTGAAGCTGATTTCCCGGCCGTGATTCCATCATGTTCTGCCTATTTATCTTGGGTTCCTCTTTTTTCCTTTAGGGCTTCCACAATATTTACGCCTGGTGAAGTTGTGTCGTCTTCCCAGTCTTCAAAAAATATTTCTTCTTATCAAGTCCAACTTTCATCATGTCGATCATAAGTGAATCGTCCTCGAGCTAGCTAGGTTTTTCAGCCAAACGTGTTAGGCTTGAATCTTGTGACAATTCCCCCATCCACGTCGTTCTGGTCAAGAAAATTATACCGGTGTGTTCTTATTGATCAACAAGTGTTTCTTTATTTGCCGATGAATAATGAAAGTTTTACTTTTGAGTAGAGATATCCCGTCGGAGCATGTGTTACCATCATTGATGAGGATGATTTGGTTACCCCTTTTTCTTCGAGCTCGATCCTACCAACTGCAACAGATCTGGAGAACGCCGACTTAGGAATTTCTTGCCATGAGTATCCCAATGCAGGTTTGTCGTTTGGAACCCGTATGAGGTGTCTTTCCTCTAACTACCGAAACGTTGGTGGGTTTCTGGTGCGGAAAGAATTTGTAACTCTTTATACAAATATATGGAGGATATACGGCCATACTTCTACCAGGGACGTGGTACAATATTGTTTGTCTGCTTTAGTTTTTATCGTGAATTGTCTCCTGCCGATGGTTGTTTAAATGGAGTGTATATCTATCCGTGTCGTCGTGGAGGCAACTATTCAAAAGTAGGAGAACATGGTGTCTACCTGTAAATCTCTGAAGTTCAATGTTAGTTGGTTGTGACATCGTCTTGAAATTGAGAAAGTCGACATAACCGGTATTCTTGCAGGCGTGGTCCCTGCTACGAAGGCTATTCTGAAGGAGAAGAAATCTCTGGCCATGGAGTCACAGAAGGTGGAAGAGTTAATCCGGAACTTGAAGAGCAGGACTGATAGGTATCAAAGCCAGTTAAAGATGATGCTTTCCAGAGATTACAATATTTTAGACGGCCTTTTCTGAGTTATGTGGTTGTGAGATGTTCGGTTTCTTTCTGGGTTACAAGCATGCTCTTTCTCTTTCTTTTCTTTTCTTTTTTTTTTAATTATTTTTTTTCCCGAAATAACAAGAGAATTTTATTGATTTGCTTCAATCAAATAAAAGAAAAGACTCAATATTTGGTGTATGGAAGAAAGTGGAAAGATGCATGGCTATTCGTGCTTGTGATACGGCGGGGCGAGGCGGTGGTCAGGCGTAGTATGCCTTAATACATTTCCCGTTGATGACTGCTTCCAGTTTTCCTCCGTCCTCTTTAATGATTTTTTAGTACCCACTGTTGTATTCCTTCGTGACTATATAAGGACATTCACATTTTGCGGAGAATTTTGGTGCAGATGCGTATTGCTGGATGTGTTTAGCAGTCTTCAGTACCAAGTCTCCTACTTGAAAAATTCGAGGTTTCACGGTTTTGTTGTACGCTCTGGAAACCATGTTTCTGTATGCTTGTGCGTGTTCTTCCGGTTAGGCCCTCCTGGAGTCTACAGTGTCCAATTCCGCGACTCTGGCACTCAAGGCTTAAGCTTCATTCCATCGAACTCCGCTTGCTTCGGCAATCCTGGCTGATGGGATTTTAACTTCTGCCGGGAGGATAGCGTCTGTGCCATAAACAAGAAAATAGGGAGAGACCCCGGTGGAACTTCTTGGTGACGTCTGGTATTCCCAGAGTGCCATTGGCAGTTGCTCATGCCATGTCCGAGGATTATCATGCACTGTCCGACTGAGGATTCAAATCAGAGTTTTGCTGGTGCTTTCAGCCTGCCCGTTCCCTTGGGGGTAGTATACGGTGTAGAAAACTTGTTTAATCCCATATTCCTCGAGTAACTCTCGTATTTTCTTTTTCACGAAAGGGGTGCCATTGTCGGTGATGATATGTTTAGGCACGCCAAAACGGCAGATAATGTACTCCTTAATGAATGATGCAATCGTGGTTCCGTTCTTTCCTCGTAAAGCTATGGCTTCGACCCATTTGGTAAAGTATTCGGTCGTTGTTATTATGTACTCGTGATGTTTTGAGGATGGCGAATTGAACTTCCCAATGATGTCACGTCCCCAGCTATGAAAGGGCCACATACTACTTATTGAATGCAGGGTGGTTTCCGGTACAAGGATAAGGTTTCCGTGGATCTGACATTCCTTGCACCTCTGGACGAAAGCAGCTACGTCATCCTCCATGGTTGGCCAGTAGTATTTCTCATGTATCTAGGGAAATAATTTCCGCTTTCCTTGGTGTTCGCCTTCATGCATTTCTTTCAGCATAATTGGGATCTCTTCTTCGTTCAAACATCGCTGAAGACTTCCTCCAAAGCTTTTACGATATAAGATTCCTTCGTGGAATACAAACCTCTCGGACCTTTTTTTTTATTTTGGTTGTATCCTTATTATTGGTGGGGAGTATGCCATCACAAAGGTAATTGACGTACGGCTCCTGTCAGTCCCCGGTGCAATCAATGACGAAAATTTCTAATTGATAAGGAGGCACTTGACAGCTGGAACATGTTATGAAGTAACCGAGCTTGGACCTCCATCTCCGACCAGTAGTAGCCAAGGCGTTGTAAATGACGATAGAGGGTTATTACCAATGTCTGTCCGCAGACCTCATCATGGACGCGGTTGAGTTATTGTTATGCTTCTCCTTCTCCTAGGCATCTTGACAAGGAGTTGTCTGGGTTTCGATGATATAGCACCCCTCGGAGCATGAAGAAATCACGTAAGTTTTTGAGACTGACCTTTCCTTGAAAAAGTGAGCTATTAAGTTCTTGGATAATCGGTGTTCTCTAGTCATCAACTTCATCTTCTTCAGGTTGTGAGAGCCAAGTTGAATCCACAGTTTGTCTCCTTACCGTCAGGGTTTCCTCAATACCTTCAAATCGCAGTTTCGATGCTAACGTTGCCATGCAGTCGGCGTGTTAGTTGTTGTCACACCCAATATGGGTTATTATTGCGTCGACGAAGTAGTTCAGCAGCTTTTGTGTTTCGACTCTATATGGCTAAGGTTACTTCTTCCAGTGTGTATACTCCGCTTTCCTAGTTGACCAGTAGTTTAGAGTCCCCTCTTATTTCCATACGCGTGGCTCCGACTTGTTTATCCAAAGATAGACCGATGAGAAAAGCTTCGTACTCTGCTAAATTGTTGGTGCAAGGGAAGTCTAGCTTGAAAGAGTGTGAGAAAACTTCACCATTCGGGGATACTAGAACTATACCGGATCCTCCCGTACCGTTGTTAGGGGTAGTGGAGCCATCGAAAAACAATAGCCATGTTTCTTCTTAGAGGAAAGATATTTCCGTAAAGTCCCCAGGGAGGTCTTCACGTAGCGTTGCGACATTTTCTCCTGGAAATGCCGCCAGCAAATCTGCAACTTCCTGTCCTTTGATGGCTATTGGGGAAGCACATGTTATGTCGAATTATGACATCTGGAGGAGCCATTTTTCCGTTCTCCCTATCAGGGCCGGTTTTGAGAGGAGGAACTTCACAAGGTCGGATTTGGATATGAGCACCACTTTATTGGACAGTAGTTAGTGCCTGAATTTCTGGATGGAGTGGATCAAAGCTAGGCACACCTTTTCTTCCTTGGGATACATGAGTTCATCATCTCTTAAAGTCCGACTTAAGTATTATATGGGGTGTTCAATCCATTCGTCATTTTCTTGGGCGAGGAGAGCTCCGACAGCAGTGTCACTGAAAGCGGTGTAGAGGTATAGAGGTTTTCCTTACATGGGTGATTTCATGACGGCTGGGGAAGATAACCTCTGCTGAATTTTCTGTAACGCTTCTTGTTGTAGTGTGGTCCAGACAAAGATCGCTCATTTTTTCAGTAAGGAGGAAAATGAGGCAACAATTTGAGCCAATCCGGCTATGAAGCGGCGAATGTAGTTTATTTTACCCATGAAACTCTGGAGTTCTTTCACGTTTTGAGGTGGTAGCATCGTGAGGATGGCTTTTGTTTTGACTGGGTCAACTTTGATCCCTTCAGCAGTTACCTGGAAGCCTAGGAATTTTCCCAAGGAGACACTGAAAGCACACTTTAACGGATTCATTTTTAGTTTGTATTCACGACATCTTTCGAACACCTGTCGCAGGATTCCTGTATGGGCCGCCCGAGTTTTTGACTTGACCACTATGTCATCTACATAATCTTCAACTTTCTTGTGCATCATGTGGTGAAAAATGGTGGTCATGGCACGTTGGTATGTGGAGCCAGCGTTTTTTAAACCGAAGGGCATCACAATATAGTAAAAGTTTCCAAGAGGAGTTCGAAAAGACGTCTTACTTGTATCATGTTCGTACATCTTTATTTGGTTGTAGTCGTTGTATCCATCCATGAAAGAAAACATGCCATATTCTCTGGTAGCATCTACCAGCATGTCAATGTTGGGGAACGAAAAGTCATCTTTATGACAACATTTGTTCAGATCCCTAAAATCAACACAACACCTGAACTGGCATTCTTGTTTTTTACTGGAACTACGTTTGCCAACCAGGTGGGGTGATGGATCGGTTTGATGAAACCAGCTGCTAGTAACTTTTGAATCTCCGCCTTAATTTTTTCTTCCATGCCATGACGGAATTGTCTTAGGGTTTGCTTGACCGGCTTGGATCCGGATATCAAATGCAAATGGTGAGTGACCATCTTCTCGTCCAAGCCGGACATTTCCTCGTATGTCCATGCGAACATATCTTTATATTCCTTGAGAATATCTACCAACTTTATACGTTCGTCTGCGCGTAGAGTCGAGCTTATAGAGATGGGATGTGGATATTCTTCTTTCCAGACATTAACAACCTCAAGCTCGTCCATGGTCGAATTGGTACCGTCTTGTAGTTGTGGTGGTGCATCAGGTACCTCCTCTTGTGTCTCGTCACCACCTTAGAGACTGTGTGGTAGTTTCCCCTGTTAATTTTTAACAGCGGCGCTGATATACGGTTTTCCCTTTTTTGTCGTGACCCGTAATAAAAGCCCATCCTTGCTTGGTTCGAGCCGAACCCTGGTGTTGTGGATGAAAGCGGGTATGTATCTATTTCGGAGGTATGATATGAGATTGGGTTTCCCCACGAGGTTGTGCAAGACCATCGCTTTCTTCAATGGACGTCCATTTTGGCAGTGGAGCGTGGTGAGCCTTAGTGGTTGTGACGTGCGTCCCCTATCTTGGCTCAAAAATATCCATGCTGCAGATTGGCGCATAAGGAGATAACGACACAGAGATGCGAATGACCTCTTCGTTTAACATGGTTTTCAAGCACTTGTGATACTTCGAAGGAATGATCCTATTTTCGTGGAGCCATGGTCTTCCCAATATCATGTGGTAATCTGGATCCTTCTCGATTACTTCGAACCTTACTTTTGACTGGACGGGTCCCACTGATAAATCCAAAGTGACGTACCCATATATACTGGTTTGGTTGCCTTTGAAATCGGTCATCATAGTGGATTGTCGTATAACTTCGTTTGGTCGTATTTTGGCCGTCCTAAGCATCCTAAGGGTCACAACGTTGGAGGACGATCCTTTGTCGATGAGAGCCCTTTTGAATTCCATGTCTTTGATTTGGTCTATGACGTGTAGGGAATGATTATGGCCTTCCTCTGCCATCATGTCGTCGTCGGTGAACGTGATATTGTTAATGGACAAATCTGGCGTTCTTACTGTTTCCGAGCGTGAATAAACCAAAGAAACGCTTAACGTTATCCGATTGATGGAGGTGAACGTCTCTATCCGTTGATCCTTTGAAAGATGTAATATTTCACATAAGTTTTCTACCAGTGAGGCTGCTTCCTGGCCTACGGGTCTCTGATTAGTAGTGAAGTTGTTGGCTTGAGAGTGATCGTTTGGAACGTCAGTCCCCAGTTCTGGAGTCTCTGAGGCAGGTGAACCGTTCGACTCTGCCATCAGGTTGATGAGGAAATACAGTATGACATTGATTGTATCTTTCATCAGATCCATGTTTTTGGTGTGGATCTCCTGAACCCGCACTAGGTCAGTCAGCCTTGGAATCTCTTTGTTGATCATGTTGTTAGGCGTTGCGTTGGAAAAAGAAACGTTGCCATTCGCCTGAGTGGGATTTGAGGATACGGGCTCAGTCCTAAAATCTACCATCCTTCTGAGTTAGGTAAATGTATTCAAAAACTGATATTGGGACCGATAGATCAATCTCCCATTGTAGTCGCCAATTGTTTGTAGGTGAAAATGGTTTCTATTGATTTCGGTAATTTCGGGTGTGCGACTGAGAAACAATTTAAACCATAAACAATGTACTGCAAGGGATTACTTTTGATTCAAGAGATCAATATGTACAAATCCATATTAAACCAAGAAATGGTCGTTCCGGACTTGCTTCGGTCACAAAGTGGAGGAGAATGGGTTAGTTTTTGGGAGGGAAGCAAGGAAAGTGATGAGACCATAATAGTTGATTCTGTAAGAGTGGTTGTGTTACTATGACTTGTATCATAAAAGTGGGAAGGCTAATAAATAGTAAGATAACAAGTATTTTCTGAGTGTTGTATATTCCCAATGAACTTGTTGTTCTGTGGAAATAGGTAAGACCTATTTATACAAGTCGAAGTTAAATGTACTCTGGTCTCATTAAGGGATGGATAAACGGGTAAGTAAATGGGAGGAGGTGATAAACGTATGCATGGAATTGATATTCCATTAAACCATTAACGTATGGAATTGATGTTCCATAAAGCCGTTAACGCATGGAATTGATGTCGAGCATTTCACCATTAACTCCCTATATTTACTAACCGCCTCACCCTTATGACGGGCATAGTGTACGCCGCACGCTATAAACCGCCAAACCAATACCCAAAGAGGATCCCCCAGTTTGTGATATGTGTTTGATGTCTCGAATGTTTTTGTCAAAAACATGTGGCATGTCGTTGTTGCCTGGCAAGTCGAGCTTGGGAGACTTGGTAGCTTGGTGACCTTCGACGGTTGAGATCTTGCATCTTAAGAGGAAAGGTAGCCGTTGATCGTCGCACGAATTCGTTCGTTGGTGGCCGCATAGGGAAGGCCAGCATGGCGGCGTTGCTAGGTTGGCATGCCATTGGCATGGCAAGGTTTGGTGTGGCCAAACTTAGGTTTTCGGGCCAAAGGTTACCATGCGTTGTCTAGTAACCTTGGATGGCTGGGATTTTCTCCTGGGATTGAAGGGAAACCGTTGATTGTTGCACGCCTTATTTTTGGTAGCCGCGTAGGGAAGGACAACATGGTGGCGCGGCTAGGGCCATGGGTTTTCCATGGGCGCATGGCATGGACATCTTGGCTAGGTGTGGTTTGGCTTGGCATGTGGGGCCAAGGGTTTTCCATGGGAGCATAGCGTGGCTAGCTTTGGATAGGTGCGGTTTTGGCTTGGTATATGGGACGAGGGGTTTTCCATAGGCGCATGGCGTGGCTAGATTTGGATAGGCACATTTTTGGTTTAGCATGTGGGGCCAAGGGTTTGCCATGGGCGCATGGCGTGGCTAGATTTAGCTAGGAGCGGGTTTGGCTTGGCATGTGGGGCCAAGGTATTGCCATGGGCGCATAGCGTGGCTAGCTTTGGCTAGGCGCGGTTTCAGCTTGGCATGTGGGGCCAAGGGCTTGCCATGGGCGCATGGCGTGGATAGCTTTGGCTAGGCGCGGTTTTGGCTTGGCATGTGGGGACAAGGGTTCGACGCGACCAAGCTAGGCTCGTGACCAAGTTTGGGTTTTGGGCCAAAGGTCGTTTGGTATCCTTGGACGGCCAGGATTTTCTCTTGGGATTGAAGGGAAACCGTTGATTGTTGCATTCCTTCGTTTTGGTAGCCGCGTAGGGAAGGCCAGTATGGTGGCGCGGCTAAGTTGGCATGTAGCCGCGGCGAGGCGCGTTTGGCATGGAGTGGTTGGTGTGGTTGGCATGGTTTGCCATTGGCACAGGGGTGCGGCTAGCATGACTGGCATGCCTTGGCGAGTTAGGTGTGGATGGCATGGTTTTCCATTGGCACAGGGGTGCGGCTAGCATGGTTGGCATGCCTTGGAGCGCGGTTGGCGTGGATGGCATGGTTTTCCATTGGCACAGGGGTGCGACTAGAATCGTTGGCATGCCTTGGCGCGGTTCGTGTGGCTGGCACCCATTGGCACACGTGGGAATTAGGGTTTGGCTTGTCGTAACCCTAATTGGTATTAAAAAGATACCGCAATAATTTTTCACAGACACATTAAAGCTTTCAATAAATGTGCCTAGTAGAAGATTATTACTTTAAATTTTGTGACGTCACTGTCTGACTAGGGTTTATGGTTTTACGATTTTAACCGTAAGCTAAAAACCACCATCAACACATCCTTAACAGTAAGTTGAGAAACATTAAAATCATTCGAATTGGTGATAGATGATTGTGGAAGTTCATTGATCCAAGCATCATCATTCCATAAATCCACTTGACTCCCATCATCAATACACCACATAAGGCTGCCTTTGATAACTTATTTCCATTGTACAAGGGTTCTCCAATTAGAAGAGCACCCACTTGTGGTTCTACCTGACCAGTAGTAATCATCTTTGAAGTATTTAGCCTTTAATACACTATCCATATCAGAATTTTGGTCTTCACTAATCCTCTAGGTTATTTTTGCAACAAAAGATAAGTTATTTAGCTTCATATTTCTTAACCCTAATCCACCATTAATCATAGGGCTATACACAGTGAACTAAATAATATTGTGCATTTTCCTGAAGTCTTTATCTCTACCCCACATAAAATCCCTCCTAAACTTTTCAATCTTATTGACTAGTCCTTTAGGTAATTTTAACGTAAACATTACATGGTTCGACATAAGGTCAAGAACAAACTTAATAAGAATAGACCCGCCAGCGAGGTTCAATAATTTATATTTCCACCCCGCCATCCTTTATAGATTTTTCTAACAAATCTGAATAAGTTTTCTCAGAAATTTTCCCCCATTGCAAAGGATTACCTAAGTACTTACTGTTATAGCACTATTTGGTTGAACACACAAGTGTTGTTATATTAAGCTTGTTGTCAAATTTAGTTTATATAACTATATCTTGATTTCTAGTCTATAATTAGTTAAGTCTCGGATTGGGATAGAAATGTGTAGTTGATAATTGGACATCACTGCATTCTACCGTTTGAAAACGAATATCAACTGAAGCTTTTGGAGAACTTCTTCAACAAAAGGTAAATGAAGACTGAACCACCTATTTCTCAAGTTATGTTCATCCTTCTATCTATGAGACATCGTCGCATGACTAATTAGACTATTGCAAGCATATCAAGAATTTCGAGTCAAGTCTATATTATTAATTAGTTCTCGAAATACATATGACTAAGCTTAATGAACATTTGTTCATACTTGAGGAATTTCGGTTAGCAACAATTTATTGTTCATAATCTAAATCATGATTCAAGATTATCATTCGAAAATAGCCTGGAACAGTGATATGTGTTATTGATGTTATTTGAGAATGTTTCGAATTCAAGATAATCTAATTCATAATCTACTGTAAATATGGATATAGGGGCAGTGTGCATACCCGTTCCCATACTGGAGAAAACTGTTATAGGTTCGGAACTATAGTACATGTACCCAGTACACGTACCGGAGTATTTATATTTCAACAAAAAGTTTATGCTACACATACCTGGTATCCATACCAAGGTTTAAAAAACAGATCACAGGTCGGGTCACGGCCATAGAGCGTGACCGTTATAACGTGTTTTGACGGATGTGAGCATGTTTCGGGTAAAAACGCGTTGTTTAGGTAAAAAATGCGTTTAGTTGATGTTTTTATGAAATAACGAGTGTGATAACAGTTAATTAGAAAAAAATAAATAACTATAATATGAATTTCCTATCTAACGGTTTTAACATGCTTGAAAATGGTTATATCAGGTCTAAATAACGTTGTTTATTCACTTATTTTAATATTTTTAATTGTAATTCTTAATCTTTTATTTTAGGAATAAAAGATTGATTAAAATAGTATTTTTATATTATTTTTTCTAAAAGACCGGTATAACGGGTGTGAAAACGGAAAAAACAGTTGAAAAACTTATGTTAAAATGTTAATCAGACGAAAAAACATAAAAATCAATTTTAGAAAAACAATTATCACATGCGTGAAAACGGATAAAACGGGTCTAAATAACACTGTTTTTTACTATTTATCAGTGTTATTTAGACAAGCGTATCGGTGCCCTTACGGGCATGCTACATAGGCATGAGCATTTTAATGGCCGTTTTCTCAAAAAAAGAAACCGTTTTTCAAAACTTGATCCATACCATAAAAAGTATGTTACTCGTGAACTAGCAATGGTATGCATACCAAGTATGCATACCGTAAAAGAACCATTGGTTTTGAAACTGGAGTGGTATCCATACCCGATACGCAAACAGGAAAAGTTTTGTAAGTTCCTGAAATCATTTTTACACATACCCGGTACACGTACCATGACATAAACAGGCACGTACAAGGTATAGTACACGTACCCGGTATACGTACTTTCCATGTCGAATATTTTCATATGCACAAAAAATATTTCTGTGAGATAATTGGAATTTGAATAAATCCCTAAGATTATAACATATGGTTGTGACTCAAGTGTAAAGTCTTAAGTGTTATATGAAAATGATTAAGCGTAAGGTTCAATCGGCCAGTCTTGGCTAACCTTCCATGAAAAATATCTTTATACATGGTTCGGTTATGGTTCATCGTAACCAAAGTGTATATCTTGTTATGTTAATATCATTTAAAAGATTCATCTAACGATGGATATTGATTGCTTGGTTCCAAAGCTATCTTAGCTTAAACCTAAAGCAACCTATACTTTGAAAATCTATATAAGGGAGAACCTCAAGAAACTAGGATTTTTTAATCCCTCACATTATTATTTGTGTGTCCTAGTTGTAAACTAGAGTTGTCATGTTCCTAAAATCCTTATATGGTTTAGCGACTAAAAAGACTTCACATCGGGATTCGTGAAGCCAGGTATGACTATCTCTTATCTTTATAGTTTGTGTATCCTGATCTTGTTTGTGTTGAGCTTCTCACTCGAACAAGATAGATAGAAATCACAAAGTTATCTTCGTATCAGACTTTGTGATTACCATTGTTTAATACTTGTGAGGTGAATAATAATCTAGGCTGCTCTTCGGGAAGCATAAGTCCAGATTTCGAGGTTAGCTAGTCTTTGTATATTGATATCGATTTCCAGTATTATCTTTATCCATCTATCAGAAAGGAAATCAAATATAGGCATATATGTGGGAGGAAGATTGGTTTAATGTCTTCAATTGAGTTGAAGCAGCTTTTAGTCTATAAAATACGTCAACTAAGGGAATCATTTGCGCAGAGTCCTTCTGGGATTCAAGGGGAATAAGGAGAAAAACTGTAACTGAATTCTTGTGAGGGTTTAATTCGGTCTCAACTACATTCCAGTCTAAAGTTCATTGGTGGTAGGATTGTTAGAGCATAGCTCGGTTGAACCCACCAATGGTTGGTATGTCAAGTTTGGTTGTCATATTTTAGTGAACCAAAACTCATTTAAGAGTCGCTTGATTTAAATGTACTAGAGTCAACTTCATATAGGTTAGCTTGAAAGTATTAGGATGAGACATTACAAGTATTGCGAAGACTTGAAGAAGTGAAGAAGTACGGAGCTACAACCACAGCATCATCATTCCATTTGAGGTTAGTGATATTTGACTTGAACTGTTTTATTCCCTAACGTATCTTTCAAGTCGCGCGTGCATATTGGAAACACAAAACTGCAAAGCATGAACACTCTAGATAAACATAGTATTAAGGAATACAATATGAGGTTTATTACTTAACCATTAAACTTTGTATATGATACATCAACATAATCATATGAATGCTATTGTGATTATGTATGGGCATGAGGTGAAGATTTCATCCTAGGAAACAATGTTTTTACATTTGTTTTAAGGAAGTAAGTTCATGATATATGTTGTGAACCGAAAAGGAAATCGCCAGGAGTTATTGGGTCTGTTCTTCATTGCATATCTTATGAACGACCAATGTGTGTGATTAGTATAACCTCTCATGACTTGTTTGTGTTCTTGGTAAAATTATTCACATGAGGCCTGACATATGTATTGGTATGACTTTTATTAGTGAAGCCGATCTTAATTAATCACATGGGGTATGATCCGGGTTGTGACTGTCTGACCAAATTTAGGAGAGGGGAACCGATCCTATTAAGAGGTGCAGTACATCACAAGGAGAACCGATCCTTATATGAGGTGCATCAAGTTTTATAGAAGAAAGGGGAACCGATCATATGAACATGTGCAACACGTTTTTAGGGAAAGGGAAACTGATCCTATGGACATGTGAAACACATATAAGTTAGATACTAAATATATGTGGGGAACCGATCCTAGTACCTAGTCAACTGAATTTCGAAAAGCTAGTGTGACTATTACTCACATGGAGGTAGAACCGAAACTTGTTTTGGTAGAACCGTTACACCCATGACTTGTGATTGGGTGTTACTTGATCAATCACATAGTTCTTGAAAGTCAGATAAACCAATTATAAACTTGTTTGGAAGTGTGGTAAATCGGTTTCAAGTGAGTAAGTATGAAAAAACACTTACAAGAGGAAAGATTTCGACACACTTTGAACACGTGCATTAATGCGTATCTTTTACTGTTCAAAGATATTCCTTAACAGCTAAGAAGGAGGTAAATCCCAAGATCGAATTTAAATGAGTTGAGAATCTTTTAATTAAGATCTTTATTTATATATGGAAAATAAGAATTAGTAATGTGCATTTACTAGTTAAATATTTTCCAAGGAGATTTCGATCATTAATTTGGACAGTGCAATCTCAGGAATTATGAAAACCGAATTTGGAATAATAATAAAATATCTTTGAGAATATTTTCGGTTTTGAAAATTCCTTGGTTTCCAAATTGCCTTGTCTATAAATACTTTGAGTTTCCATTTCTAGAAAACTAATCCTTCGTGACAATAAACTTCCTCTGTTGTATTGTTACTGGTGAAGCCTCCTATTCGGAGAGGAGAGTAACCTAATTAGGCGAAATCTCTTACGGCCGCTCAGTTTAAAGTCTTCTTTGGGATTGAGAAGCTCTAGTGAGTACCGTTGGTGGGAAACTAGATATAGCGGTTTATCTTTAGTTTTCATATTGATTTGATTGACTAACGGTGGTTGAACTTTGATTGCATCTAGTTTTTTTATGATTGAGAATCTTCTCTTCTGATATAAGATTCACTCAAACTAGTTCAAGGTTTCGACAGGGATCTTTAGACTGTTGTTAGTTCTAAACACGATCTTGTGATAATCCATTGTTAGCAGACTCTGTTCTGTGTGTGATTGATCACAAGAGATTCAAGTAGTTGTGTGCAGGTGTTTATTGAAGATCTAAGAAGATTTGAAGACAAATAAGAGATAGAAGATTTCATACTTGGTTTTATAATCTTTGGTGTGCACAATACTTGTTTCGGTAAAATAGGATCCAATTAATAATCGGTTTATCCTTGTGGTAGATTGGATTGATTAATTGCGAAGATCGGCATCAACTCAATTCTTTGGATTAAGAATGTTGTTAGATTAATCTTAACGATTACTATTTGGTGATTGAACATAAGATAGATCTTGGAACCCGGCGAAGGAGTTTATGTTAGTATAAACAGAAGAGCCTTTGCACAACTCATATCACTTGGTTGAAGAGAGTTGATACCAAACAGATTTGTTGTTCCTTTACTATTTGGGAATACGAACCAAAGGAATTGGTCCAAGTACGTGACTTGTTTACAGGTTGGAGGCATAGGAATACAGACGGAACTAGGTGAACTATAGGTTTAGTTGCTTGGTCTCAACTATACGAATTTAATTGGTTTATTTTGTATAGCGGCTTAATCCTGGGAGTATTCAATTCTGGACTAGGTCCCGGGGTTTTTCTGCATTTGCGGTTTCCTCGTTAACAAAATCTTGCTGTGTCATTTACTTTATATTTCCGCATTATAATTGTTTTATTATAATTAAAGTAAATTGCAGAAACGTTAATTCCTATTTACTTGATACGCATATACTATTGAGTTTGGTTAAGTCCGAATTTTTGTATCAAGTAAACAAACTTCGTTGTTGTATTGTCTCGAATCAGTCTATAGACAATCACTTTCGTAGAAAGGACTTATAGGAAGGAAAAGTTATAGATTGAGGTATATTTGGGTACCCTCTCCTTTTCATGGCTAGTGTCTGTAGCGGTTTAATACAGTTTGGTATTCAAATACGGACTAGGTCACAGGGTTTTTCTGCACTTACGGTTTCCTCGTTAATAAAATTATTGTGCATGTGTTAATTATTTTTCCGTATTATATTGTTTATCTTTATAATTGAAATATCATAGGTTGTACATAAATCAATTGAAGTAGATACATCCATCCATCAAACTTTCACACCTAATCATGTTCACGAATTTGGTTTTGTAAACATTCTGATTGTGAGAGAAAGAGATATAACTCTGAATATTATTCCTAGATTAAGATTCATTAAGTTGAACTCTTGGAATTGTGTTTAGGCTTTGTCCATACATGTTGCCTAAGAAAAATTTGGTGGGTGTATTTTGGTACCCCCATGTTTTCACTTACCTGGATTTGTAGCAACCTGAACTGTAAGTGCTCTAGCCTATCACATATTGAATCTCCTACCAAAATTGTTGGAGATCAATAAAGTGGACTTAGCATCACTTATAAACTGTCCCAACGAACGACAATTTTTTTCAAGAATATGTCTTAAATTACAAGCATTTTTGTAGTTGGCTTTGAGGAAGATGATGCTATCGTCAGTATACATAAATGAGTGATCATTGGAGCTCCCCTAGCAACAGTAAAACCCTGCAAATATTTTGAGTCAATGCCATGCATGTTGTATAGATCTCGACAAAGCTTCAAGACTTAAAATGACAATGTAAGGTGATAATATGGATATTAATTCTTGACGAATACCACTTTTTTGGGGTATAAATTCTTCACTAGGGGCACCATTGATAAGAACTTGAAAAGAAACAGAGCTAATTAAGTCATAATGCAGTCCAACACTTTATCTACAAAGTGCATACATTTCAGAATTTTTGCAATAAAAGGCCAACTAACCCCATACGCTTTAACGAAATCAACTTTTATAGGCATCCAACCCTTATTACCTTTTCTAGCCTTGAAAGAATGGATAATTTCATTGCAAATTATTTTTGAATAAAATATGGATCTACGTTCGATGAAGGCGTGCTGGTTCCTAGACAAAATTTTATTCATAACCTGCCTAATCCTATTAGTGAGGATTATGGTTATAATTTTCATAGAAAAGTTGCAAAGGCTTATAATCTTTTACACATAAAAAAATATATTTCTTATGTATCAAAGCTATAAAAAAAATCAGTTTATAATCAAGCACCTTAACAACCTGATTATACTCGGTCCAACAATACCCCAGTATTTATGAAAGAAAACCCCCTGAAGACCATCAAGTCCCGAGGATTTTAGCGAGCCAAGTTATCGCATAGCAGTTTTAATTTCCTTAACAATGACCTCCCTAGTGATGTTATCATATTCACTATAATAAATAATGCTAGGAAATAAAAATTCAATTTCAGCATGATCTAAGCTAGCAACGGTTGATTAAAAAGAGAACTGAAATGATTAACAATTTCTTTTTAACCACTAACCAGAATTCTCCTTTAGCATGCAGATGGAATTCCTTCTTCTTCTAAGAGTAGAAGTATGAAAGAATTTTATATTAAGGTCTCCTTCTTTTATCCATTAAACCCTAGATTTCTGTCTCCAAAAAACCTCTTCCATTTTGAGAAGTTTCAAATAATCGCACAAACAAGTAATCATATAGTTCCTAGCTTCTTCATTAGGAGATAGATGCATTTTGTGCATTATTAAGATTAAGCACAGTCAATCCTAGTATAAAGATTACCAAAAATATTCATATTCCAATTTTTTTCTTTTTTTTGTAATCTATCAAAATTCTCGAAATAGTTTTGGTAATTTTTCCTATCCACATCAAGAAATCTAGCATCTATTGCCCACATGACCTCTAACCTAAAAGATCATTATTTAAATAAAAAACAATTCGAGATCAGACAATAAAGCTCTGTGATCAAAACTGAAATAAAAGTGGTGAAATACCTGAGCATTTTTTGAAGATTTTACACCACTTCTCATTGGCTAACACACGATCCAGTCTTTACTTGTTAATAGATATCAAATTCCACCTGGTGTTTTCTTTTTTATAGGACGCTTTATGGGACTCGTATTTCTGTAGGCCGTTTTGAGTTGGATATGAGTCGTTTGGTGTTTGTTTGTTTTTTTTTTCTAACTTGGCTCTTTGTTCTTTTTCCTTTTTTTTGGGTGATCGATTCTAAAAATTGGTCTCTTTGTTTTTGTGTCGGTTGTTTTTATTGGGTTGAGGTATCCCTTTAAGTACTTTTTTTTTCAATGAATCATTTCCTACTGACCGATCAAAAAAAAGATATCAAATTCCAGCTAAAACAAAATATATTCTTTAAAATTTCCACTCCAACTCCAATGCATACTAACAAGTATCTGGAAAATGTTATGTGCAAAATCTATGGTACGTGATAACTCCAACACGTACGTTGAATTTCGAAATGGAGTCAGTTTAAATATAAAATGAAAGCCAACCACAAGAAAATTTAACATAACAAGTGACATGAAACAAATGTGAACACAAAGATAACGGACATCGCCGTGTTCACAAAAAGATGCACGGATTAAATAACATTGAGCTATGAGAACCGCGCATTAGATGGGTAATATGAATTGCGTGAATCATAGACTCCGAGTCTTAAGACTCTTCCTTGTCTCATCACACGTATTCTTTGATTTAGAGCTACACAATAGAATAAAGAGTGAACATATTACAATAGATGCGAACATTGAGCATCTATGGGTGCTGATTGCGAGTGGAAAATTGTAATGCATGAATGTAAATGAGACGATTAGTTACGTGGTTCATCTCTAAGACCTACATCCACGGATTGAGTATTTCACTATGTGTAAGATGTGTTACAAGAATAATCGAATGACTTTGAGTTCTAAACAGGTATGCGTAGCAGATGGGGGCAATACCTACTATTCCTATTTCTCTCTTCTCTCCACTATTATCCTATTAGTGTTGGTTTCCTCCATTCCTCTCATGGGGGGAGGGGGGTATTTATAGAGGTTCCCCAAGGGGTCCATTCTAAGGCCCGTTGGAACCTTATCTTCTTGTGTTCTGTGCCGATTACGCAGATATATCGTGTTCTATGGCTAATCTGTGTAATCTTCTCGACCGCGCAATGTAGTCCGCGGTCCCTCCACAGACTGGTTGACGCGTGTTGATTTAATAATTTTATGAGTTTTCGTAGTAGTAATTAAGATTCGTTCTCTCGGATGTTGTTTAGATTAAATTAAAAGGTTTAAATAAAATAATAAAAGAGAAAGATACTGGGACGAGGAGTTCACCGAATACATAACATAAGGCACAATTAATTATTCTCAACAATTATCGCTCAATAAGTAAAACAACACCGACTCTTATTTTTTCCAAGGTAGATTATAAAAACATTAGTTATAAATCGTAAGCATGGGACATAAAACATCTAAGCAAGCATGACCCATCTAATAAAATAATAACTAATTTAATCAAATCATAAATCAATTCAAAATAGTACTAAAGTCATATAGAGAATAAAATAATTTTACCCATGTATATAATTCGGATTCCTCCTTCGACCCAGTGATGGAGTTTAGCTACTCATTATTACAAAAAGAAAAAAATAAAAACTATTGTCGCTCGGTACAGGCTCCCGGCTCCCCCCCTAAACTCTCTATTCTTCCAAAATACATTTTTATACTCCACAGGTGAAGAAAATCCTCGAGTAAATGCCAAATATTTTCGTTTTAAAAGTCTCGGAGATTTTATTCTTATTCCGCTTCTTCTCACCTTCCTATGCAGCTTTCAATGCTTTCCAAAATAGGTAGAATAAAATCTGGGATATTTTATCTCCTCTAAAACTCCACGTAATTCCCAAATATTGCAACCAAACACCCCGATATATTCTTTCTATGCATGCTACTAAGATAATTTCCTTTCTTTGTATTTATTTACATGTCTGGGCATCTCAACACTTTCCTAAACTCTTTATATTGGATCTATATGAATCCTCTGTGAATATCCTCTCATAATTTACGTATCTTCTAAACGATTTTTCACTCCCAGTTTTATTCAATATTAAATGTAAATCTTCCCTTTAGAATCCGAAGAAATTACCAAACGTGTGTTGTCATGACAACTCATCCCAAAATAAAATCTGTGAGAAAATCTCAATAAAATCTTCCCAAAATCAATACAGGAAATAAAGAGGTGAATATATTATTTTCTCTTTTGTACGTGAGGAAGATGGAGTACTGCCCCTTATCCTAAGTGTTGGAGTGTGAATAACAATAGGTGTTGATTAGTAAAGAAGGTGACCCTTAACCAACAGTGAGAATCCGAGTAACATGTGTCCTCTGGGGTACAAAAACCACTTTTCGAGCAACTTTCTCCATAAGAGATTATTTCACAAAAACACCTACAAACAAGTTTATTAGTGATAAAATGAGTTCCAGCTAATGCATTTATGGGTGAAAATGCGTCGCACTTTCGTGCTCATCAAATTCCCCCATACTTACATTTTGCTAGTCCTCGAGCAAAACAGAAAGCTGACCCGCTATACAGCTGGTCATATAATAAGAGACTTAGACCCACTACACAGCTGGTCATGACAAATGCCACATACACAAGACACAAATTTTTTTTTTTAGAGACCCGCTACACAGCTGGTCAAAATATATAAGGAAGAAAAAAATAAAAGACCCGCTACACAGCTGGTCATAACCCTAAAAATCATAACAAATTTTTTTTTCTTTTTTTTAGACCCGCTACACAACTGGTCATAATAAGGAAAAACATAAAAATAGACCCGCTACACAGCTGGTCATAAGCCTAACAACTATAATATTTTTTTATTTTTTATTTTTTTTAGACCCGCTACATAGCTGGTCATAATATTTATATTTTTATTATCTTTTTAGACCCGCTCAAGAGCTGGTCACAATACGCAAGAAATTTCCTGAAAAAAAAATTAAAATTAAAAGTTAATACCCACTCCCCCACACTTAAATATTACACTGTCCTCAATGTAATTGAGTCATCCAACGTAAAAATTAAGATGGGAACTTCAAGAAAAAAAGAAGGTAAAATAAAAATAAAAATAAAAATAAAAATAAATAAACAAATAATTATACCTACTGGAATGTACAAAAACGGATCCCCATAAACTAATAACCTGAAAACTTGGGGATCGACCCAAAATATAATATTTACAAACGACAGCTTCACAATTATTTTATGAAAAAATGGGGACACTTAAACTGTCAGAAACTAAGATTTACCCCTAAACCAAGTTTTTACTGCACATGGAAGTGCGTAAATAACAAAATATGGGGATTCTATTGAGACTGGAAAATTTTCAACTGGGTCATGCACGGTATCAGGAATAGGCAAGTCCTCTGGGTACTTAGATGCAAAGTAATCCAACAACACTTTAGAAATACACAATTCTAACCCTAAATTAGGCAACTTTTGGAAGTCTAGGGGTCTAGAAACAACCGCTAAGTCGGGTGAATAATCTTGTGAGGTAGATTCATCTATGGAATTAGGAGAATCATCCACACAATCATCCACAGGGTCATCTATATGTTCTGTTTGGAACAGAGAGTCACTACAAGACTGATCATCATCATCATCATCATTAAATAATCTTTGGCGTTCTAGAATTCTTAATCTTTGTTCCAAACTAGGTGGTGTGTGTTTGTAATACTTCTCATATATAGTTTGATGTGATTCTTCACTTACCATTTGTGGAGCAAAAACTCCATACCGTTGCCTATGCATATATTCACCAAGCGTCATCTCTGATGAAGTTGCCTGATAATTAGAATTTCTACGCATATGTTCCGCCAGCGTCATCGTAGGTGAGGTCTCCTCAAAAGAAGTCATCATCCTCAAAAAGTCCCTGAAAAGAAATACAAAAAGAAACGCATAAAAGGAAGAAAAAAAATACTGTACAAAATAAAAATAAAAATAAACCTAAAAATTAATCTAAAAAAAATCCGCGTCGCAACGGCGCCAAAAATGATTTAATAATTTTATGAGTTTTCGTAGTAGTAATTAAGATTCGTTCTCTCGGATGTTGTTAAGATTAAATTAAAAGGTTTAAATAAAATAATAAAATAGAAAGATACTTGGACGAGGAGTTCACCGAATACATAACATAAGGTACAATTAATTATTCTCAACAATTATCGCTCAATAAGTAAAACAACACCGACTCTTATTTTTTCCAAGGTAGATTATCAAAACATTAGTTATAAATCGTAAGCATGGGACATAAAACATCTAAGCAAGCATGACCCATCTAATAAAATAATAACTAATTTAATCAAATCATAAATCAATTCAAAATAGTGCTAAAGTCATATAGAGAATAAAATAATTTTACCCATGTATATAATTCGGATTCCTCCTTCGACCCAGTGATGGGGTTTAGCTACTCATTATTACAAAAAGAAAAAAATAAAAACTATTGTTGCTCGGTACAGGCTCCCGGCTCCCCCCCTCAACTCTCTATGCTTCCC
This sequence comes from Papaver bracteatum, assembly GCA_023529315.1. Lineage (NCBI taxonomy): Eukaryota > Viridiplantae > Streptophyta > Magnoliopsida > Ranunculales > Papaveraceae > Papaver > Papaver bracteatum. The sequence goes on along the minus strand of JAJJWX010002732.1, from coordinate 618,663 downwards.
AAATACATTTCTATACTCCACAGGTGAAGAAAATCCTCGAGTAAATGCCAAATATTTTCGTTTTAAAAGTCTCGGAGATTTTATTCTTATTCTTCTTCTTCTCACCTTCCTCTGCAGCTTTCAATGCTTTCCAAAATAGGTAGTATAAAATCTGGGATATTTTATCTCCTCTCAAACTCCACGTAAATCCCAAATATTGCAACCAAACACCCCGATATATTCTTTCTATGCATGCTACTAAGATAATTTCCTTTCTTTGTATTTCTTTACATGTCTGGGCATCTCAACACTTTCCTAAACTCTTTATATTGGATCTATATGAATCCTCTGTGAATATCCTCTCATAATTTACGTATCTTCTAAACGATTTTTCACTCCTTGTTTTATTCAATATTAAATGGAAATCTTCCCTTTAGAATCCGAAGCAATTACCAACCGTGTGTTGTCATGACAACTCATCCCAAAATAAAATCTATGAGAAAATCTCAATAAAATCTTCCCAAAATCAATACAGGAAATAAACAGGTGAATATATTATTTTCTCTTTGTACGTGAGGAAGATGGAGTACTGCCCCTTATCCTAAATGTTGGAGTGTGAATAGAAATAGGTGTTGATTAGTAAAGAAGGTGCCCCTTAACCAACAGTGAGAATCCGAGTAACATGTGTCCTCTGGGGTACAAAAACCACTTTTCGAGCAACTTTCTCTATAAGAGATTATTTCACAAAAACACCTACAAACAAGTTTATTAGTGATAAAATGAGTTCCAGCTAATGCATTTATGGGTGAAAATGCGTCGCACTTTCGTGCTCATCAAATTCCCCCATACTTACATTTTGCTAGTCCTCGAGCAAAACAGAAAGCTGACCCGCTATACAGCTGGTCATATAATAAGAGACTTAGACCCGCTACACAGCTGGTTATGACAAATGCCACATACACAAGACACACAATTTTTTTTTTTTTTTTAGAGACCCGCTACACAGCTGGTCAAAATATATAAGGAAGGAAAAAATAAAAGACCCGCTACACAGCTGGTCATAACCCTAAAAATCATAACAATTTTTTTTTCTTTTTTTTAGGCCCGCTACACAGCTGGTCATAATAAGGAAATACATAGAAATAGACCCGCTACACAGCTGGTCATAATCCTAACAACTATAATATTTTTTTATTTTTTTTTAGACCCGCTACACAGCTGGTCATAATATTTATATTTTTATTATCTTTTTAGACCCGCTCAAGAGCTGGTCACAATACGCAAGAAAATTCCTGAAAAAATTAAAATTAAAATTTAATACCCACTCCCCCACACTTAAATATTACACTGTCCTCAATGTAATTGAGTCATCCAACGTAAAAATTAAGATGGGAACTTCAAGGAAAAAAAAGGTAAAATAAAAATAAATAAACAAATAATTATACCTACTGGAATGTACAAAAACGGATCCCCATAAACTAATAACCTGAAAACTTGGGGATCGACCCAAAATATAATATTTACAAACGACAGCTTCACAATTATTTTATGAAAAAATGGGGACACTTAAACTGTCAGAAACTAAGATATACCCCTAAACCAAGTTTTTACTGCACATGGAAGTGCGTAAATAACAAAATATGGGGATTCTATTGTGACTGGAAAATTTTCAATTGGGTCATGCACGGTATCAGGAATAGGCAAGTCCTCTGGGTACTTAGATGCAAAGTAATCCAACAACACTTTAGAAATACACAATTCTAACCCTAAATTAGGCAACTTTTGGAAGTCAAGGGGTCTAGAAACAACCGCTAAGTCGGGTGAATAATCTTGTGAGGTAGATTCATCAATGGAATTAGGCGAATCATCCACACAATCATTCACAGGGTCATCTATATGTTCTGTTTGGAACAGAGAGTCACTACAAGACTGATCATCATCATCATCATAATTAAATAATCTTTGGCGTTCTAGAATTCTTAATCTTTGTTCCAAACTAGGTGGTGTGTGTTTGTAATACTTCTCATATATAGTTTGATGTGATTATTCACTTACCATTTGTGGAGCAAAAACTCCATACCGTTGCCTATGCATATATTCACCAAGCGTCATCTCTGATGAAGTTGCCTGATAATTAGAATTTCTACGCATATGTTCCGCCAGCGTCATCGTAGGTGAGGTCTCCTCAAAAGAAGTCATCATCCTCAAAAAGTCCCTGAAAAGAAATACAAAAAGAAACGCATAAAAGGAAAAAAAAAAATACTTTACAAAATAAAAATAAAAATAAACCTAAAAATTAATCTAAAAACAAATCCGCGTCGCAACGGCGCCAAAAATGATTTAATAATTTTATGAGTTTTCGTAGTAGTAATTAAGATTCGTTCTCTCGGATGTTGTTAAGATTAAATTAAAAGGTTTAAATAAAATAATAAAATAGAAAGATACTGGGACGAGGAGTTCACCGAATACATAACATAAGGTACAATTAATTATTCTCAACAATTATCGCTCAATAAGTAAAACAACACCGACTCTTATTTTTTCCAAGGTAGATTATCAAAACATTAGTTATAAATCGTAAGCATGGGACATAAAACATCTAAGCAAGCATGACCCATCTAATAAAATAGTAACTAATTTAATCAAATCATAAATCAATTCAAAATAGTACTAAAGTCATATAGAGAATAAAATAATTTTACCCATGTATATAATTCGGATTCCTCCTTCGACCCAGTGATGGGGTTTAGCTACTCATTATTACAAAAATAAAAAAATAAAAACTATTGTTGCTCGGTACAGGCTCCCGGCTCCCCCCCTCAACTCTTTATGCTTCCCAAATACATTTCTATACTCCACAGGTGAAGAAAATCCTCGAGTAAATGCCAAATATTTTCGTTTTAAAAGTCTCGGAGATTTTATTCTTATTCTGCTTCTTCTCACCTTCCTCTGCAGCTTTCAATGCTTTCCAAAATAGGTAGTATAAAATCTGGGATATTTTATCTCCTCTCAAACTCCACGTAAATCCCAAATATTGCAACCAAACACCCCGATATATTCTTTCTATGCATGCTACTAAGATAATTTCCTTTCTTTGTATTTCTTTACATGTCTGGGCATCTCAACACTTTCCTAAACTCTTTATATTGGATCTATATGAATCCTCTGTGAATATCCTCTCATAATTTACGTATCTTCTAAACGATTTTTCACTCCCTGTTTTATTCAATATTAAATGGAAATCTTCCCTTTAGAATCTGAAGCAATTACCAACCGTGTGTTGTCATGACAACTCATCCCAAAATAAAATCTGTGAGAAAATCTCAATAAAATCTTCCCAAAATCAATACAGGAAATAAACAGGTGAATATATTATTTTCTCTTTGTACGTGAGGAAGATGGAGTACTGCCCCTTATCCTAAATGTTGGAGTGTGAATAGCAATAGGTGTTGATTAGTAAAGAAGGTGCCCCTTAACCAACAGTGAGAATCCGAGTAACATGTGTCCTCCGGGGTACAAAAACCACTTTTCGAGCAACTTTCTCTATAAGAGCTTATTTCACAAAAACACCTACAAACAAGTTTATTAGTGATAAAATGAGTTCCAGCTAATGCATTTATGGGTGAAAATGCGTCGCACTTTCGTGCTCATCAAATTCCCCCATACTTACATTTTGCTAGTCCTCGAGAAAAACAGAAAGCTGACCCGCTATACAGCTGGTCATATAATAAGAGACTTAGACCCGCTACACAGCTGGTTATGACAAATGCCACATACACAAGACACACAAATTTTTTTTTTTAGAGACCCGCTACACAGCTGGTCAAAATATATAAGGAAGGAAAAAATAAAAGACCCGCTACACAGCTGGTCATAACCCTAAAAATCATAACAATTTTTTTTTCTTTTTTTTAGGCCCGCTACACAGCTGGTCATAATAAGGAAATATATAAAAATAGACCCGCTACACAGCTGGTCATAAGCCTAACAACTATAATATTTTTTTATTTATTTTTAGACCCGCTACACAGCTGGTCATAATATTTATATTTTTATTATCTTTTTAGACCCGCTCAATAGCTGGTCACAATACGCAAGAAAATTCCTGAAAAAATTAAAAGAAAAAGTTAATACCCACTCCCCCACACTTAAATATTACATTGTCCTCGATGTAATTGAGTCATCCAACGTAAAAATTAAGATGGGAAATTCAAGAAAGAAAAAAAGGTAAAATAAAAATAAAAATAAAAAAAACAAATAATTATACCTACTGGAATGTACAAAAACGGATCCCCATAAACTAATAACCTGAAAAATTGAGGATCGACCCAAAATATAATATTTACAAACGACAGCTTCACAATTATTTTATGAAAAAATGGGGACATTGAAACTGTCAGAAACCAAGATTTACCCCTAAACCAAGTTTTTACTGCACATGGAAGTGCGTAAATAACAAAATATGGGGATTCTATTGAGAATGGGAAATTTTCAACTGGGTCATGCCCGGTATCAGGAATAGGCAAGTCCTCTGGGTACTTAGATGCAAAGTAATCCAACAACACTTTAGAAGCACACAATTCTAACCCTAAATTAGGCAACTTTTGGAAGTCTAGGGGTCTAGAAACAACCGCTAAGTCGGGTGAATAATCTTGTGAGGTAGATTCATCTATGGAATTAGGCGAATCATCCACAGGGTCATCTATATGTTCTGTTTGGAACAAAGAGTCACTACAAGACTGATCATCATCATCATCATCATTAAATAATCTTTGGCATTTTAGAATTCTTAATCTTTGTTCCAAACTAGGTGGTGTGTGTTTGTAATACTTCTTATATATAGTTTGATGTGATTCTTCACTTACCATTTGTGGAGCAAAAACTCCATACCGTTGCCTATGCATATATTCACCAAGCGTCATCTCTGATGAAGTTGCATGATAATTAGAATTTCTACGCATATATTCCGCCAGCGTCATCGTAGGTGACGTCTCCTCAAAAGAAGTCATCATCCTCAAAAAGTCCCTAAAAATAAATACAAAAAGAAACGCATAAAAAGAAAAAAAAATACTGTACAAAATAAAAATAAACCTAAAAATTAGTCTAAAAACAAATCCGCGTCGCAACGGCGCCAAAAATGATTTAATAATTTTATGACTTTTCGTAGTAGTAATTAAGATTCTTTCTCTCGGATGTTGTTAAGATTAAATTAAAAGGTTTAAATAAAATAATAAAAGAGAAAGATACTAGGACGAGGAGTTCACCGAATACTGCCCCTTATCCTCTCATAATTTACGTATCTTCTAAACTATTTTATTCCCTGTTTTATTCAATATTAAATGGAAATCTTCCCTTTAGAATCCGAAGCAATTACCAACCGTGTGTTTTCATGACAACTCATCCCAAAATAAAATCTGTGAGAAAATCTCAATAAAATCTTCCCAAAATCAATACAGGAAATAAACAGGTGAATATATTATTTTCTCGCCAATTTTGTCTTTTGTACGTGAGGAAGATGGAGTACTGCCCCTTATCCTAAGTGTTGGAGTGTGAATATCAATAGGTGTTGATTAGTAAAGAAGGTGCCCCTTAACCAACGGTGAGAATCCGAGTAACATGTGTCCTCTGGGGTACAAAAACCACTTTTCGAGCAACTTTCTCCATAAGAGCTTATTTCACAAAAACACCTACAAACAAGTTTATTAGTGATAAAATGAGTTCCATCTAATGCATTTATGGGTGAAAATGCGTCGCACTTTCGTGCTCATCACGTGTATTGGGATATTTTTGCCCGCCAGACAGCTGCTCTCTGCCCTTGTCTCGTCTTCGTCAGATAGAGCATCCCTAGCTGTAGATCTTGGATCTTCCTAGGGATGGGGTAAAGTAATGCTCGGGTTGTCTTTTGGTACTCCGCTGGGTCACAATGCTCACGTGCTCCTCGATCCTTGTCCGTTGGATATAATGGGCAACCATCTTATGTTGGTATAATGGGTTTCTGGGTGGTTAATTGAAATTGGAAGAAATATGGCTTTGTTGACACGTGGAGGAAGATGAAATATGTACATAAAATTTGCCCATTTCCTCCTACTGGGTGTTTAATTGAAGTGGGAAGAAAAACCATGCTACTCTTTTCAACTTCCCTTTCCCATATTTTAGGGCACGTTCCCCACTATTTGTATTAACTTCATGCAATAACTTCTCCTTGGGTAGTGGGACGGTTTTATTTCTTCTTAGCACCTATAAATATGAGAGAGAATGTAAAAATTCTCTACTCATAAATTTCATTCTCCTGAACAAAATATTTGTTCTTTGTTTTTGTTTCTTTGCCATTAATTTCATTCTGCTTCTGCTGTCGCTGTTCTTCTTCGGTTTTGTTGTTTCTGCTGCTGCTGCAGCCACTCGTAGGTGCTGCAATTGCAGGTTGGTGATGCTATTGATGTTGATGGTTCTCTTGTTTGTTCTTTGAAGGTTGGTAGTTCTACTGCAGTTGTTGTTCTTTTTCTTCATCTGTTTTTTTGTGTGATGTTTATGATAAAGAACACCTATGTAGTTGTATGAATTCTTGATATGCATGTGTGTGTTGCCCCTGTTCATTATCAGAAAAAATATTAATGATTCCTTTTATCTTTGTTACTGAGTTTTGGACTATGGGTTTTGGTTTGGTTGTTCTTTAGTTGAAATTTATATGAAATGGGTGAAATCAGGTTTTTGTGAAGAATTGTGTACGAACTGGTTAAATATTGATTTTTTGATCTTTATTTTGTATCTGCATGATTTAAAACTTGCTTTTGTGTTCCGCAGATATGACAGACCGGCCGCGGGATGCTTATCAAACTCCCCTGCTTAGTCTGCACAGATCTCCACCTCATAGAGATCCTGATGTTTCTCCGCAAGGGGGAGGCTTATCCAGATCTTCCCAAGGTGATACACCGGTTCAAAATGTGCAATCCTTGTCCGGCCACATGCATTCTTCTGTCAGAACCGAAGAGTTGCAGAAAGGTGGTAAGCAGAAGGGTTGGACGCATAAGAATGATCGTCCCAAAGATGCCCCTGGTTCTCGGTATGCAGTTCCTCACCCATCTTCTACTGTTCATGAAGATCCAAAGAAATCTCGTGAAGATTCAAAGAGGTCATGTGAAGATCCAAAGAAACCGCGTGGATATCCAAAGAAACCGCGGCTCTCTCCTCAAGGTGAGGGATTGAATGTCCCCCCTTTGCGTGTAATGATACCTCCCTCCTTGTCTCAGCCAGGTTCTCTTCTTTCTTCGCACCTCAACCAAAAGTAAATTCATCGAAAGTGGTCGTTTCGAAGGCGGACGTTCCTCAGGATGATAAGAAGAAGACTTCAGAGCAAGGTCCTTTTAAAGAATATGCGCCTAAATCCGTGGATGAAGAAGATATTTGTGAAGAGATATGCAGCGTCTCTATTGGGGAGAAGAGGGTGACGTTTAAACACATTGACTTGAAAGCGTTTAAGCAGAACCATGGGCTTTAATTTTTCGAGGTTCGTTTCTACATCGCAGATGAAGATATTACTTATGATATGATATCAAAGTATCGATTTGATGAAATGCATTTGCTGACTACTGTGGGGGCCTTCAAGGCGGGTCTTATGCTTCCTTTGTACAAGTCTAGGGATTCCTTTTATTATGATGTGTTGGCTCGTAGAGAGAGTTCTTCGAAGAATACCCACTGTCGCTCTATTTCTCAGCTTCATGGGAACTATCTCCGCGTTGAGGGAATGTTACCTTCGTAGCAAGGGAGAAACAATGATGACTTGCTATGTTCCAAACCCTGATGAGAGAGAGTGATATAATCCTGAGAACTTCAACAAGTCCTTTTGGGATTATGTTAACAGTCGGAACCGCAAGCCATGGAGTGTGAGTCTTCGGAATATAGATGCTAAAGAAGGTGAGGTTCGTCTTCTTAGTGAGGTGAGCGGTGCCAGAAAGCTGAATTATGTCCCTGGTACAGAGAATAAGAGGAATAAACTGAGGTTTCCTTCACGTGAGCGTATCAAACAGGATCATGATTATGAATGGCATGCCACTGTTCTTGAAGTTATTGGGCCCTGGGCTTGGAGGTGGGTTCCTAGTTTGCAAGTATGGCGTGCAACTGCTGATAGCAAGGTGCATGAAGTCCCTCCTGCTCGTTATGGTGATTTCCTCCCTTGGATTCTTAATTTTGGGGGTATGAATTTCAACTATGCCTGCGATGTTGCTGACGGAGATAATGAAGAGAGTTCTGATACTGACCTTCAGACGTGGCTGTCAAGGAATGGACATATTTTTATGCCTTGTATTGTTATAACACTTTTTTTGAATCTAAGGAATCTGATTTGTGCCTTGCTATCGTTTTTCAGCCAAATAAAAAAAAGATTAACCCCAAGCGATCTACTACCGCTATGCAAGAGGAAACGGGGGTCCACGAAGAGGTGAAAAGTCCTGTGACTGAGCTTGAGGAGGATGAGGATATGTCTGATACGGATGAGCGTACTGGTACCTCCCCTCCGTGTCATGATGAGGAATTTATTGAAGGAAGTGTTCATAATGATGAAAGTGGTGGTGGTGAAGAGAATCCCCCCGGTGGTAATAGAGTTAAACCCGCAGGTGGCAGCGGTGATAGTGATGAGAATGTTACTCAGGGTGTAGGTGATGAAACTACTCCCGCTGGTGGCAGAGGTGTTGGTGGTGCAAACCTTGGACCAGGTAGCCATGGAGTTGTTGGTAATGCTACGTCCCAAGAATTCTCCTTCGGAAGGATCTATTCCGCTGGAGATGGATTTGATGTGAATGCTTCCCTCAGCTTGGCTGACGACTTCAACTTGCTCTCCTCAAATGATGACTGGGATGTGCTTGGAGGTGTTGTCCAAGATAGTAATAATGGGAAGAAAGTTGTGGGTGCTGGTAATGTTTCAGGGGTGAGCGGTACTAAGGATCATACGCAAATGGGTGCAGAGATGACTCAGAAAACCGCGGACGCTGGTGGGGCTTCGACTGAGTCTACTGGAGAGGATTTACTTGAGTCATTGATGTCCAAAGGTGATGATGCCATATTAGCTTGGATCCTAAATAAGGGTTTGATGTTCGTTCCAAACCCTTCCCCTATGGTCCAAGGAGAGAAGAAATCCGATTCCTATACTCGTAAGATGATGCAGCTTTCTCCCGAGGATCAGGTGGCAGATGCGTGGGATAGAAATTTACACTAGTGGAAAATGGAAGTTAAACCACTGCCAAAAAAAGAGGTAATATCTTCAAAAACGACTGTGTTCATCAGTTGGAATTTTGAAGTCGTGTTTTCCAAAACGACTGTTTCTGGCAAACGTTGAATTCTTTAAAAGAACAACTTTCTTTGACAGTCAATAGACTGATACTGATGGACACAGTCGTTTTACTAGTGATATTTTAATTTAAAAAAATGATATTGATTCAGCTGAATCCAAAGCTGATTCAACTGGATTACTAAAAGCTGAATCACAATTAAACAAATAATGATTTCAAAACAGGATCTAAAAAAATTAAATTGACAATGACTTTAGGGTATTCAGTTTACAATTTCAACTTTCTAAAATACTGCAAGTTCCAAGTCTGCAAAAATTGGAGACTCAGTTGGAAAACATTGACCAATATCCTATTACAAGCTTAACAAACCATAAAATTTCAACTCTAGTTTAAGGTAGTTGCATCCATTCCCATTCCTCCTGCTCCATTTTGAAATTTCTACCACCTGAAACCATAAGACATTTCTATGATCAAATCTAACCACTACCTTTACTCATCCATTTTTAAGTAGTAACAATAGATACAAAGGAACCGATGCAAAACATTTACAACTATATACATGTAATCAAATTAAACAACATGGCTATTAACAATTTAATGGAACGCATCGCAAGAAAATGAATAATAAAATCCATGGAGCCAAGGTTGTAGTTCAATTCGGCATTCCTGAGGTACTGTGTTCAAGAACTCCAACGGATCTTTTGAATTCAAATCGAAGTGCACAACATACCATTAGAAGCTAGATCAAGCCATCTACCACACAAAGTTACAAGTAAAAATAAAGAGATCAAATATCCGCTTGCGAAATCAAATTCTAACCATGACACAACCCCCAATTCCCATAAATTTCAGCGCGGAGGTGCCATGTTTGCAACAAGATAATTTCTAAAGTATAAATGTATAGAATGCATGCGATACCATTCTAAAAATCTCAAACAATCCTCTACAACTTCCTAGAAGATTCCAATAACTAATTCAGAGTCTAAGAGACCCAAAATTCAACCGACAAACACTGACAGGTGCTGCCATTCACAAAATCAGATATGGCATGTTGTTTTCTCCAGGATATAACTCACAAACTACAAGTCCAAATGCTATACCCTTATAACATGTTATAGATAACACTAACAAGAATATTTCTCGTTAAGAAACCATTGGATAAATCCTTAGTAATACGCATCAAAACTGACCTGCAAAAAGGCTGTTCCAGCGGTCATTATTTAATTTCTTTAAGGCATTCTATCGAACATGTTATCCCCATACCAAATTCAGAAATTTCAATAGAGAATTCATTCAATTATTAGTCATCTATATCTTTAAAACAGCATAAGAAATCCATTTAGAACACAAGCCAACTTATGAATTCATGAAAATGAACTAAATCTCTATCAACCCATTTCATTTAACTAAGTAAAGAAGTTTCGCAAAAGAATATACGTATCCATACCGATGCAAATCATTTTCCAGTTATACTAACTAGAGAAAAATGAAACCAAAATCTGTTTACAGAATTTACCTTGTCACCACTAGCAACATCGTGCATGGATCATAAAGCAAGACGACCACCAAATATGTGTTGTATGGATGTTGTTTATTGCAATCTCGGATCAACTTCCTTCTCAACACCCAGTCCCTTAAGGCATATTGATTGCATAGATGTTACAAGAAGCCTGAATTAGAGGCCATCAACAAAATATAGAGTATTCAAAAAAAATGAATCGATTAACCGGATAACTTTAATTTTTCCATCAAATCCATAAAGAAACTGGATAAATTCTCTTTTGTCAAGCAAAGAGAATATACAGACATACCGTACTTATAACAACATGCTATGTGTACACCTTAACACACCTTAAGAATTCATGAGCATCCTCCTGACTTCAACTACCCATCTGACAGCCAATACTTTGCATGTGCGAGAGGATTCTATTAGGAGACAAAGGGCCTACACCTTCTGTCAACATCATCACGTGCTGCTCGAGCTCACACATAAGACACCAGTTTTTCTTCCGGCCTAAACATGTAAATGGTTAATGTTACAAATACACTCAAGCACAGTACCATTAAGAATCTACACATTTTCATCTATGGGAAGCACAAGTATGGGGAACTAGAATGCATTACAGTGTCTTGAATGTAGTCTGCGGAAAAGATAGATGGTGAGAGGAATTTGCATAACAGCTGGAAAGTGTAATAAGCATGATCAGTGCCCAGTAATCCAAAAACAAATAGTAGGCAAAAGAGACCTTCAAACTTTGCACTATATGTTCACAATGAGGAATATTTAATTAGAACTAGACTATGCAAACAACCCAATAGTCTCCCAACCACAAAAAGTCTTCTGCGAGGAAAAGCCTTGGCAGATGGACGGTTTGGCCAAGATCCTATTTTACAATATGCAAATCTTAGAACACGGGTAAACAAATCACGGCCACTTAAGGGGTGACATAAAGATAGAAAAGTACATGTTCCCACAGTTTAAAAGGCCTTTAGGAGAAAGGTCCATTACTTCACAGCAGAAGCACTTTATGAATTCCTCATAAGGGAACAAAACCTGGATCGTTAAAGTGAAATGGGATCTTTTAATCATATGCCTAGACCATGATATAATAATCAGATATGAGACGAACGTGTTCGTATAAATGAAAATAAACCTTTTAGTTTTTTTATGACCATCCATGGTTACCCCAGCAGGGTCCTGCCTATGCACTTTCGATAATTTTCTTAGACCAGGTATCTTCATACCTCCCATTTCCCATATGCTATTGCTTACTAGGGATAGGATTGCCGTTGAGTTATAGATTCAGCCTTTGCTAGCATATAACCAGTATCGTTTCTGCACAGGAAAATATCGTGTGGTTCATCTTTGTTACAGTTGACATACTTTTTTTGTGATCCACTACAGTTGACATCCTTAAATCTAAAGATATATTACCATGAGTCCCAGAAACTGTGTGGGCCTGCTGGGACAACTTATTTCGAATAAACGGGTGAACGTGCGAACAAGAAGTTGGCACTCCAGCTCTACGTCAAATATGAGAAAAAAAAATAATTCTCCATGATTTTCAAAGTTAACCAGAGAACATGGGTTGTAAGATATTTTGACTGTAGAAAGAAGCTTACGTGAAATCAGGAATGACCAGAGTCCCTACATCAACAGAAGTTGCATTATGATCACCGTCAGAATTCACCAAACTACTCTGCAAAGAAGAATCCCTCTCTACTTGTTCATTCACAGGCATGTTACAGTGCACAGGCTTCCCTGCATTCCATTCGATATAACAATTAATACATGTAAATTGGATAACAATGCAGAGTATTCAACTAGCAAAATCCCACAAGCAACCAATACATGTAAAAATAGTTAAATTCAACATAGAAATTAGAGTGGGGGTAAAAGGAAGCAGTGGGATAAGTGAATCAACACATCAGCCTTTAGAAATAAGATACGTAGTAAGAGCATAAAGTGATGGACTACCTGATTAACCATAAGAGGAAATCACAATAACTATGAATCTATTGGGTAAATATGTGATTACCAATGGTTTCACTTGTAGCTAGGTTGCACCTGTCAATACCTCAAAAGAGAGAGGGAAAAGGAATCAAAAACAAAATCAATTATGCACCAAGGATAAAATAAGCCAAATTATATATATCACCATACATTTGATAAAATAAAAAAAATCAGTGAGTGCTGGAGGTCCATACTTGACCAAAAATAGTGACATATATATCACCATACACTTGATGAATTTAACCTTGGGACTCTGCATGATCTTTGTAAAGAGCGCAGTCCAGATGTAAGTAACAAAAGGTGCGATCACATCATACCTGAGGTTCTCTATAATGGTGTTCAGCACAAAAAAAACCCTAGATCTTCTGTGCTGGGTACGTTGACGAGCTTTTGAAATATCCTGAGCACTTGGCCAAGCCTACCCCCTTGGCTCAGTTCATCAGGAACCTTCTTCAGATAGGCCTGAAGAATCTGAACAAGAGAAGGTGTGTTAGCGTGTCCCTTCCATGTCTCAGTTGCAAGGAGAAGCTCGATGATCGACATATAACTAGCTGGAAGAGGTGGATTATTCAGATTGACGAGCTGTGCTAATAGCTGGAAAGCATAAGGCAAAAATTCAGTGATATTCTGGACCAAAATAAATTAGTATTAGAAATATGCTAGCTTCAACGTTTGGTATCAAAGAAGGATCCCTCTCACACACTCGCCCAACCAAACCCGCTACTGCCTCAAAAAGATAGTGATTGTACACAGGGTTCTTCGGATCCACGCTCTTTCAATTATCTATGGAGGTTCAATCCACGCTCTAAGTACATAGTACAGACTTTTACGGATATAAAAGAAAAACAGGGGCTAACAATCTACAGATTTCGTACACCGAAACGGTGCATTTCTACGCTATCGAATCAAGATATACCCGTTCTTAGCATGTTATTTATGCTTTCAACTTGTAAGCCAACGTGCATCCAACCAAATCCATGTACAAGTAATTAAGAGCTACTAATTTGTCAAAATTAACAAGGATATATAGCCTGATGTTAGCCAATATTTATAAGCGTAGTTCTTCCTTAGGTTGAGCTTATCCAAAGCTAAAGCTATCAGGGGCCTCCCTCTCCTAGTTTTCAATATCCACCCTTTATTATGTAAAACTCTATGGTTGGTAGCAAGTTTTAATAATAACAAGATATGAATTTCTGTAAAGGAAATATCACAAACAGGCTGCATGCACTACTGAAGCAGAAACCACATTGTCATTTCTACCAATTTATGATGTAGTGGGATGTGCGATTGCAATCTGTGTCCTCTAATTATAACAAATGAAATCATACTAAATACATAGAAGGAGTTTCTGAAATCCTGCAAACACCCCTCAACTTACCCAAATCTTTCTTGGTCCATTTGACCTTGAGGGAAGTAAGAAACCCTTTCACCAACATCAACAAGAGGACCAGCACAAGCTCTACATAACTCTGAATATATATCATCACATCCATTATCCTAGATAAATCCAACCAAACTCAAAGTCAAACAATGTCAAGATAAAAACTCAGAGAAACGAGAAGCTTAATTTTAAATTTATGAATCAAAACCTAGAAAATTTAAGAGAACCCCATTATCAAAATCATAAAAATAAGCTTCATTTCTAATTTTTGAATCAAAACCCAGAAAAATTAAGAGAACCCCATTAAAAAACACTGAAAAAGGAGCTATATTTCTAATTTCAGAATAAAAACCAGAAAAATTAAAACCTCACCTGTATTTTGTACTTTCCCAGAGCTATTAAACATAACGCCATTAAAACAAGTAAACCACCACCACCAGTACCACCACCACCTCCTTCTATCTCACAACAAAACCAAATAAATAAGTAATAAAAACCCTAAAAAATCAAGAAAAAATCGCAATAACAATTAAAAACAACAAAAGCTCAATTGCTTGATTATATATTCTCACTAAAAAAATCCTAAATCTAAGAAAAAAATCACAGAATACTAAGCACCACAATTGATTGCAGAACGTTGATTAAAGCTTTAGAGCAACCAATACATCAATAAGATTACCTCCACAAACTAAACCACCATATCAACCACTAACCAATTTAGGATAACAAATCTGAATTGGAAGAATAAACAGATGTTGGAACTAAAACAAACAAAGAAAATACAGGAAACGAATATCTACATAATGAAACATGATAACCCCTCACCGGATTTGAGCCAGAAAGACCCAAATCAAGCAAGGAGTTATCAGATCTGGAAAAGAAAATAGGCGGTGAGGATAAGAACTTTTTTGAAGGGATTTTGAAGATACGATGAAGAGAAATTAGGTTGAACAAAAATAGATACAGAAAATGGGTTTGAGAAAGGGGTTTATAGATACATAAATTGCTTCAAAAAAAATACAAAACAAAATTTGGGTTTTGAGAACAGGGGTTTACGGATTGAATCACTAGTTAGTCGGATTTTTTCAATCTGAAATCTTTTCTATGGCTTTGATTTTACTTTTTGTCTCTGGGTTTTCTTTCCCGTGTAATAACAAGAACAAGTGAGAGAAACAACAAAAATTGGGTTTTGATAACAGGGGTTTACGGATTGAATCACTAGTTAGTCGGATTTTTTCGATCTGAAATCTTTTCTATGGCTTGATTTTTCTTTTTGTCTCTGGGTTTTCTTTCCCGTGTAAGAACAAGAACAAGTGAGAGAAACGTGTAAGAGAAAGGTGAGACAGAAGAGAGATATATACAATCGATAAAAACGAGGATTATCATCTGCCACCGTTAATCCAATTAGGCTAATCATCTATCCATTGCTTTTGGCGCGATAAATCCCTCCAAAAACATGCATCATAGAATCTTCTTTTCCTCACAGTCGTATTACAATTCAGACAAACCCTACCAGAGACCACTAAAAATTGGGCTCTATAAAACAACTGATATGGCCACAAGTTTAATTTTTTTTAATTTTTTTATATAAAACAACTGTGAATGAAAGCATGAATAAGTACTACATCCCAACAAAAGTTGTATTTGAAAATCCCAGGAAGTGGTAAAAAACCAATAATCCACTAGTGTTACGTGCCTTGGAGGCTAATCTTGTGATTGACACTCGTTCTTCTGTTGATGATATGATGACTATTTCTGATGGGTACCATTATGGGTATCCCCAGCAACGAATGCTAGAGGTGAGCTTTGTTACTCTTGCTTTTTGATGAGATGCTTGAGGTAGTTATTGGACCTGGTATAATATTAGTTTATTTTGCAGATGATGAGGAGCGAGTACTGCAATCACACCTTGTACCAGTTGTTCAAGGCCAAGTCCCTTAAGATGGAGGGTAAGCTGCGTCATAGAGATGAAGAACTCACCTCTGTTGAATCTACTATTGCTGATAGAGTAAGGAACAACAAGGCAAAGAGGAAGAGAGGCTTCGTATTGAGCTGGCCATGGTGCGTAGTGAATTGGAGGATGCTCGCAAGAACTCTTCTAGGTCTACAGGTTCGTTTTTTTTTTTTCCTCTGCATTTCTTTCTTCTGGATAATCGTTTTTAGAAATCCTTTCTGAGTTCACTAGTGGAAAATGCAAAAAAAAAGTCTGCCAGAAAAACACTTAAAACCTCTGAAAAAGACTGCTTCTGGGAGCCCTAAGATTGTAGTCTTATTTATCAAAACGTCTACTTTTGGGATTCTTAGATTTTTTCAAATTAAGACTTTCTTGAACATCCCATAATTGCAAACTGGTGGAAGCAGACGTTTCATTAATTTATAAATAAAATAAAAAAAAATTGGTTCAACTGAATCTGTAGATGAAATAAAATATGATTGAAACAAACAAGAAACTGAAATTGAATTAAACTTATATTCACTGAATTCATCATACAACCCCAACAAACTACAATTACTTAGGTTCTAAATCTGCAAAAAATTCACTAAACACATAGATTTCATTTTACAATAACAAACTACGATAAGTTCCGAATTTGAAAATAATTTACGAAACATACAAAAATCTAAAAATCAAATCACTATAGAAAAACTACCAAGGCAACATGAGTGAAATTTAACATCACCATAATTCATCTCCATAGATCCGGTACTTGTCAGGTTGTGTCCTTAAAGAAGAGGAATCTCCAACACTTCAAATAGGAAGCTTCCGCACTTGGTTTCATGTCAGAAACTAATAGGTCAATTAGCTTGCTATTGCATTTTATGATCCCTGAAAGCGCAAAACAAGTCACAAATATCTAGTGATGATTAACAAAGAGACAACTAGATACAGATTAATAAAGATTGAACAAGGACTTGTAATGACTAACAAAGAAACAACTAACTGCAAAATAGTGTGATTGTCTCATCGGCTTCAACTAATGTAGTGACAGAAAAATAGTTCATTATCTCAACAAGCATCAACCCTTTCCAGATAACAATAACCAAGATTTCATTCCCAAACAAGTTGGGGCAGGCACCACATGCCACAATAGCAAAGAAAATTAAAATTCGAATCAATGGCTTGATATATTTAACAACACCATTACCTTTTGGAAGTCAGTGATGATTGAGAGTGCGACGAGCAAGAGAACCATTCTGCGAAGACAAGAAGACAATTTATGAGAGTCAAATACCAGGAGAAAAAAATCTGTGGAACGACATATGCCACAAGTAAGAGAACAAGCTGAGAAAAAAGTTAGTTGGCTGCCTAAAGAGTTATCCCACACTGGTTAACGCTCAATTTGATCAATAAAATAATTAAAATGAAACGTAGCCCCAACAGAGATGCAACAGAGTAATGATGTTGTCACAAAATATGGTTCAAATTAAAGACAAACATACAAGATATTAGTTAAGGTCCATAAACAGAGTTACTACTGCAATCGTAATCCCATGACATATAGTTGTACCTTGGATGTATCTATATCAGGGGACAAAATGCAAGGTTTGCTAGTTTTGCAAAGGGGATCGCTGGAAAGTTGTGTGTACCTTTCAAGGGCATCGACAGAAGGTAATGTGCAAGGAATCTACAAACACGCAAACAAAAACAGTTAATCGTGTCTGAAAGTAGCATAATGAACAACTATGCCTTTTCAAGCAAAACAATCTGGAACGATTCTACCTCATTACATGTAGAACAAGCACCTCCTTTGCCATAGTTAAATGTGAAATCAATTATCGAGGCAAATGTTAATGATGGCAATGGACTTGAACCTACATCAATGTATCTGGAAATGGACTTGAACCTACATCAATGTAATCATCCCAAAAGGAACTAGTCAATGCTTATAAACTATTAAGACTAGTATAAGGATTTTGTAAGACTAATACAAGAGATGCTAGGTTATGCTAAGGGAGTATTCTGAACAACCTGATTCAGCTTGCAGTATCAATTAGAAGTGTGTACAAGTCATATACTAACCATTAAATCATTCTGCGTTTTCAACTACTCGAAGATCCTTATGTGGAGAAATTAGAAGTGTGTGTTATTAAAACAAACATAAGAAAATAAATGGATCCAATGTATACCTTGCTACCCATGAACTTAGGCAAACATCTTATCTTAATTACAAAGCATGGATTACATCAGTATAAAATCTGACAGTCCATGGCTTTAAATGTAAAATACCTAATCCGTGTCATCATTAGAATCACACCAAAGCTAGTGCGCATTCTACAGACAAAGTAATATTTTGAAGGAGCTTAAAATAGGAGATAGGTATGACACACTTTATTAGGAGTATAAAAACTAAGATTCTAGAATGCATAGTAATTCAAATGTTTTATTTTATTCCAATTTAGGTAATCATATTTATCTAGTCTTGACAGTCTTTTGATTTTGCATCCATGTCAATATAATTCATTAGTGATACCATAAGATTTATTTTCTAGAGCCCAAAATTTCCTTT